>REGM01000367.1:15332-25988 GCA_004194415.1 Aurelia aurita
GGATAGGGGTGTGCCGCGAGCATCTTCAAAATGGTACCGTTGGATAGACCAATTTTTGTGAAAATGATACCCTTGGCTAGACTCATTTCTAGACCAAAAGTGCCATAATTTGCCGTTTTCTAGGCACAAATCGCCCAAATTGGGGGTTTCTAGACACAAATTAAGAAAATTATTTGTCCGACTCTTCGTATTTCCCCAATCCGCATTCGAAAACACGGACAATATTTTCCAAATTTTCGAAGACACGGACAAAATTTTCAGTTTTTTATATATCAATACAGTACAACTGGTAAAGTCACGAGAACTTTGTCAATCTTTGCAATCGCAACATGAGAACAATAGAAATAGAATTTGTGTTCAACACATGCTATACTTGACAATGTTCGTCATGTTATGAATGTGAAAAAGTGGTGTCATTTGAATTGACAATGACCATGTTTGACAATGACTGACAATGGTCACTATGAACTGAAAAAATTAAAAGGATTCAAATTTATTTGAAGATGGACAAGATTTTGTTTTTGGACTTTCCCTGACAATGATCGACCATGTTACGGACAATTAAAAAACTCTGACCATCATCAACCATGAATGACAATGACCATGCTTGACAATGATTGACAGTGTTATGAACATGGGGAAGTTGACCATCTTTTGACCATGATTGACAATTACCATGTTTGACAATGACTGACATGGTCACTATGAACTGAAAAAATTAAAAGGATTCAAATTTATTTGAAGATGGACAAGATTTTGTTTTTGGACTTTCCCTGACAATGATCGACCATGTTACGGACAAGTAAAAAACTCTGACCATCATCAACCATTTGGAAACTTTTCCCTGACAATGATTGACCATGTTATGAACATGTAAAAAACAACTGACCACCATCAACCATGAATGACAATGACCATGCTTGACAATGATTGACAATGGTCACTATGAAATGAAAGAATACAGGAGATTCAAGTTTAAATTTGCAGAACAGATTAATCCTCATTTTTGGAAGCTTTTTCTGACAATGATTGACCACGTTATGAACATGTAAAAAACAACTGACCATCATCGACCATGAATGACAATGACCATGCTTGACAATGATTGACAATGGTTACTTGGAAATTATGGATTAAAATCAAGAATATGAGTTGTCTGAGTCAAAAATCTTTAGGAATTTGTAGAACAATTTGAAATATAACATTTTACATTAAATTTAAAGGTATTATTCCTTGACCATGTTTGACCAGGTATGACCATGGCCATGTTGGAAAACACAATCAAGAGAAAATCCAATAATTCATATCATATGGTATACTTAATGCAGAAATTAACTTGTTTAAGGTAGCATGTATACTATTATTTGGTTTTGGTCTCATTATTCTAAGTATTGAACTTTGACAATGCTTCATGGTCATACATGGTCAAGCCTCATGGTCAAGTGTAATGATTGACCATGATCAAAACATGTCTGACCATGGTTGACCATGGTCACATGGTCAACTCTCGCAGGGGTCACTATATTATGCCATTTTATAATCATTTAATATCATTACATGCAATGTGATATCAGAGTACCTTAAGGCAAATAATTATTTCAGATAAATTGCATATATATATTTGATTAAACCTGGCATTTACATTTTACTTTATATTGAATAGGGGCTTTACAGTTTTTACAGCACCTTTTCTTTGCCTTTCGCAGGTCAGGGGTGTCTGTATTACTGAAGGGATGGATACTCTCAGAGCAGTGTTCAGCTTCCATTCCCACCATGCCAGACCTTATAGCTTTAAGCGGAAGATCATAGCAAAGAAGATGGAATTTTCTGCCAAGAGAATCCTCTGGAAAATGGACAGGTAGCCAATTGCCAAAGCTGAAACACCGGACTGCCAACACAGCAACTTCATGTCTGCAGAGAACCCTATCGGCCAGAAACCATTCGTAGCACTGTGTGAATTTTGACAGTCGCACAAATATCTTCTCTACCAGCTTATAATCACCAAAGAGAGCAGTTATACCATCCAGAAGATTGATGGTCTTTGGCTTGAAAGCTGAAGCAAGTAACTTTATTTGAGCTTTTCTTGTCATCTTGTGTACGTCATTTCCAATCAATGCTCCTGAATGGTAAACAGCCCTCTTCAATTTCATTGAGTCTAAAATCATGTCCAAATGGGTCTTGAAGGGTCCTTTCATTGATTGTAATGTTTGATTTGTCATTGATAAAAAAGTTTCTATTTCATTAATATCTTTCTTGATCGTTTTGAGTGTGTTGATTATGTCCTTCAATAATTTTTCTTGATTAGATATTTTTTTTCTGAAATTGATTGCTTCTCTCGAATTATTTAAATATTTGCCATCAGTGCGTTGTATCAAATCAGAGTGGATGTCCTTTTCGTGATCAATTCTTTCCACAAGTTGTTCCTTTTCCTCCACTGTTTGATCAAGGTTTTCTTCCAGTTCTCTGGCTTCCAAAGTTTTTTCCTCAACTGACTGCAGCAATGAAATCATAAGGTCACTTGTATTGCCCTTAGCTTCCAATATCTGCATGTCAAGGCTGAGGGCAATAGCTTCAAGGGCATTCAGGTTTCTCAACCCTATGCCAAGTGCAATGTGTAGTGGTAGCACAGAGACATTATCAATAACCCAGCCTTTAGTGTCAACCAGGGGAAGGGCCTCACAGTTTTCAAAATGGCTTGGATTTTTTGAACCATTTGTTTTCAATTTGTTTGCCATGTCAACCATATTTTCAAAATGTCGGCGATCAAAAATCTTTTTTTCTATGTTGTCCTTTTCTTTGTACCTTGGCAATGTAACAGGTGCACGAGGTACCCCCTTTTGAATGTCTGACAAAGTTACTAAGCAGTGCATACAAAAGTGCTTTCCATTAGGGCCTGTTAGACCAAGTAACCTTGCCAGCCACTCCCAATCACCCCCGTAGCATATTTTCAGAGACTTAAAATGATTGCCATGCCCATTGCTACCTATAGATTCTTTGCTAGCTTGTTTACAAGATTGCAGTTTGCATTATAAGCTTGGTTCTGTGTGTTGTAGTAATGGGGATAAGTTCTAGCAATTAACCTTATCTTATTTGCACATGTTTCTAGGTTGGAGGTATTTCGTAAAATGAGCTGGGAGGAGCTTTCAAGAATGAGAGGGCAAGGTAGCACTAAAGATGCAATGTCATCACTAAGCTTCTGCAGTTGGGAAAACAGTGGTCCAAAAGCATTGACTATGCACTCACGGGAATCTTTTGCTCCATTAAACACTCCCAATAGTTTACTCATTTTTACAGAGTGTGTCTTCCCACAGTTTTGGAATTGCAGCAAAATTTTTGTGGAAGAGCCACCCTTATCTCCAGTTACAAGAACGTGTAAGCAATCTACGGGTGTGTTTGGGATTGGAATCAATTGTTTACTCCTGTGCAATGCAAGTACACTCTTTTGGATCACCTCAAGAATGCTTGTGACTCTATCAAATGTGACTTTCTTCCCTCCTGCCTNTTTCCTGCGCAGTAAAATGTGGTATCATCAGCGTATAAGTACGTTTCTCCTCGCGTGATTTTATCTGGAAGGTCATTTATATACATTGTAAACAACCTTGGTCCCAACAGTGACCCTTGAGGTACCCCAAATTTGATTAAACGATGGCTTGACTTTGTACCATTTAGTTCAACATATTGTGATCGATTATGTAAATAATCCTTTAGAATGTCGAACATGTTACCACTAACCCCACACCCGAGTAACTTTTTCTTTAGTATGTCATGGTTTATGGAATCAAAAGCTTTTCTGAAATCTATCAAGAGTCATCAGTCTTTCAAGCCAGCCTGGTGCCACCATTTATATAACACATACCCTATATCAAATTTGCGTATTCTCTGAACAGGAAATGTGATAAAGCTGGCTGTCACCGCATCAGTCCCTTGTGGAAGATTTTCTCTGGTTGTGGTCATTCATTCCACTTAGAATGCATATTGCCAGATAAGGACGAATATTCAGGAGCAAAATTTTAAGATCATGATTCATGCAGAGGGATTGCATCTGTTCCAAGCACCGGTAAGTGATGTTTCCATTAGGAGCAGACATGACACTGATTACTATCCATCAGATGCCATCCCAGACAATAGTAAGGAAACTATCTACATTCAGGTGATTAACAATTCGCAAGAGGATTTTAAGGATGCTGGACAAATAGAATATCGTGCTACGCTACAAATTTGTGACAAATTAGACAACACTGCGCTTAACAAGGACTGATCAGAGGCAAAGTATGGCATCTGCAACAACTTTGGGCAGCCAATATTCAAGCAGGTCACGCTGCAGGAGGGAGCCCCTGACATGAACAATTCAACAGGGACGTATCCTTAGCCGCGCGACTTTGAGAATGTCCTAACGTATGATGATAAGGATTTGGAGGGGAGACCTAGGCTGGAAGGGTACATACCCGATACGGCAACCGCTGCAGCTATTGCGGAAACCTTTGAGCCAGGGTGCATTCCATGTAAAACCTACGCCGAAGGTACGCCGATCCCTAAGCTTTTGTACGCCAGGTATTTTAAGCGAGAGAGAAGCTGCTAAAAAATTGCGCCGGCCCGGCAGGGCTGCTCAGATGAAATTTCTTGACAACGGAATTTGTCGCGTTGTAGTGCCATTCGTGCAGATGGAAGTTAAAAAACACCCTCATAGGCCTTTTAGGAATAATAATAATAATAGAAATATTTATACAGGGTAAACCTTGTCAGTGCTAGAAGTACTGTTATCAATAATAGCTACATCCCTTAAAAACCTAATAAGCTACGCAGGTGATGCCATTGTCTATCGATTATAATATTGTGAACAAAAAGTTTTTGCAATAGATAACAAAACAGCAATAACAAAATAATTATCTATCTCAAATTAACTAACTTCAAATTGTACATTCTTATGAAAGAACAGGAACGAAGTGTTGTTTGTTACGCTATCCATCAATGTCCAATGATACAAATTTAGTTTCAAACATTCGAATGAATCTAATAAATCTTCCAAACTCTACGCTACTTCTTGTCACGTTTGATAAGCCTTCTTTGAGCCCACCCACAGTGGGCGATAGATCAGCGACGATGTCTTAGAACTGGAAAATGGCCTTCTAGGATCCCCAATCTGTCAGCGATCCATGTTTACGACCATTCGCCAACTGTTAAGATTTAGTAGATGGACGCACCCTTGACAATCCTAGTTTGTTTTCAACTGATTGTGGATGTATCACAGTTGCACATCGCTGATCAATCTGCAGTCTGTGGTGAACTATTGCGATTATATGAAAACTTTCTTTGCTCGTATGTTTATAGAATATTGAGAGATTCATACTTAAAAGTTGTAAATGTTTACGATATACTTTACAAATCATCTGTGTGTAAAGACTTTGGCTAAACAGAACAACAATTTAGCTGAAAATAAATTTTCTTATTCCTTCCCGTTTAAGAGGAAAAGACAACGTCCTTGCCCAGAATCAACCCTGTCAACCACTTTTGACACATTGTAACTTTTTGCTCGTGTTGAGAAAAAATGATTCTTCATTTGCTTGTCTCCAGTATGATACAAAGCAACCCCTTCTTTTGATTATGCTGTCGCAATTCTTCAGTGATGGCAGGCACTAATTTCTAGTCACGCGCCTGATAAGCCTTAGCCAAAAATGGGGCAAAAATGTCCTTTTGCTTGCAATAGAATTCTTTTTCGTTGGGTTGCAATAGTTAATTTAGAGGTAGTGCTATGTCCATCACAACGAGTTTGATGATATTTTTTCTATCAGCTAATTTTATTGTGATAAACACTGTAACTCACCTGGATGCAGTTTCAGAATTTGAAGTTGACAAGACTTTTGCCATTGCGCTTTTCATTCCTGTGTTGTTGGAGCCGGCTAAAAATCCATCGTGTGCTTGCAGTAATGTCTCGGCAAATGTATTTGAGTCCTTTGTTTTGTTTATGAACAGGACCATGTTCGTCATGCTCATTAGATCTTGTATCTTCTGGCTAAAGATTGAGAATACATACAGAAAAGTTCAATGTAAAGCATTTGTAATGGCCACTACATACTAATAATAATAATAATAATACTACATATTTATACAGGATAAGCCTTTTCAGTACAAGCGAGATCCTGCTATCAATAAGTGTCCTGTAAAATAAAATGAAAGAAACCGTTTTCAAGATAAAAATTAAGTTAAAATTTAAAAAAGCCACACGATTATCATACAAAACTTAGGGCCTGATTATATGAGAGTTTTCAGCCCGTTTGTAACTTTAGCCGGGCTGAAATTTGAATCGATTACATGGTTTGTAACTTTAGCCGGGCTGAAATTTGAATCGATTATATGGAGGGTTCAACCAAGGTTGAAATCGATAACTTTGCGCGAGAAATCGTTTCAAAATGGCGCAACGTAACATGAAGAAAGTGGCTCTCTTCGTTTTTTCGCAGTTCAGTTTGCTGCTTGCTCTTCTTTTTCAATTGAATGGCATAGTGATTACGTACAAGCTGTTGGAGGCCAAAAGAAACCTTATCTTGGCAGCACATTTATGTTCAAAGAGAACAAAGAGCAGCAGGAAAAGAAGATATCTACAACAGCAGCGTTTGCGTCGAAAACCAAGATCAACATGGGTGGTGAATGGGAGAACTGACCAATGGTGGCAAAACATGCTGGGAGCTAATGTNATAACAGATTTACCCCCAGTCCTAAGTTCTTTTCCTGATATCATGTCATCACCAATTGCTTTGTTTGGTTTCAAGCTACCTATCTGATGTAATAGATGCTCCTCATTTATTTTAATCTCATCACAGACTGGAGTTACTCTGCTGATGAAACTATTGCCACATGTATTGGATTCACCAAATTTCTTGGCTAAATTTTCACCAACATCTGCAAAAAAGTTATTCAAGATTTCTACTTCCTCTGTTTCCAATGTTTTAAGCATTCCATCATCATCTTTAAGGGCCATAATGTTAGCCTTCTTTGTCTTTTTCCTTAACTTTCCTACTATTTGCCAAAATTCTTTAGAGCTGGAAGCATTTGTAAACTGTTCTTTCCAGTAAGATGCTTCTGCTTTTCTGAGATTTTTATTCACTTTGTTTCTCAACTCTTGATATATTTTTCTAAGCCTACTGTCTTTTCTATTTTGCTGCCATTGTACAAGTGCCTTGTATCTCTTATTCATTAGCTTTTTTATCTCTCTGTCAATCCATGGATGCTTGTGTGTCATTATTTTTGCTCTTCTAGTCTTTGTAAACTCACTTAGGATGTCTTTATAAAGTTTTTCCCATGTGTAGCAAACATCATCAACATCATCAAAGATATTAGCTACCCAGAAAGGGGTCTGATCCAACACCTGCTTAAATCCTTCTTCATCAAATGCTTTTTTAACCCTGACATCCTTGAACTGTGCTTTGGGGTACTTTCTTTTAATATTTAAGGTACAAAATATCAGTTTGTGATCAGATATCCCAGGCTCAAAAACGCCATGTTTAGAAATTTTACTTTCATCATTTACTATTATCAAATCAATCAAAGTTTTGGTGGTGTCTGATATACGTGTTGGCTCTTTGATTATGTTGGTCAGGTCATATGAATATAAAATTCTCTTTAACCTCTTTCCTGGATGGTTGCCATTGCTCCTTTGCAGAAGGTCTGAATTCAGGTCTCCTATCAAAATTATATTTTTCCTTCTTGTCATGATCTTGCTGAGTATATTTTGTAAATTTCCATAAAAACTGAAATCAGTTGGGGGTCTATAAAGAGCCCCTACTAAGAATTTCTGTGACATGATGCTGACCTCAATCCACACACTCTCAACATCCCTAGTTTTGTCTACATCATTACTAAAGGGGACCACTGTGAGGCTATCTTTATAGTAGATCATGCAGCCACCTCCTCGCTTTCCTTGTATGTCTTGCCTCTCCATGCTGTAACCTGTAATCGATATTTCCTCATCCCTTATCTTCGAGTTCAGATGTGTTTCTGTGATTGCAAAAACATCAAATTTACACTCATTCAAGAGCAGCTCTATTTGTGAAAGCTTGGACAACATTCCATTTACATTGAGGTGCCCAATTTTGATTCCTTGTTTCCCCATTTCAATCTTTAATTCCTGAAATGCATTACTATCAAAGCTAATTTCCCCCTCTTCGATCATACTTTCCACAGGTGCTCTGCTTTCATTCTCGGTCAGGCCTATTTCCAAGTTTGGAGTGCACGAAGGGCAGTTCCACAGTAAAGATGTTTGTTCCAGCATTTTCTTGTAATCGTGTAACAATATATTTCCACATTTTGGACCAATATGGCATCGTCTTTTACATCGAGCACAATCAAGTGCATGGTGATTTTTAGCAACTGGCCTACCACAGGCAGAACAAGGATTTCTGATAGGCCCTGGATTTCGATGAATATCACCTGACAGGAGTATCTGAGATCGTATGGTTCCATCTGACTGCAACTGGAATGTTGATAAGCTTGAATTGATTTCAGATCGTGCATTAAAACTTTAGAAATTTTGTAAACCAGGTTCTAACAGTTGTTCCTAAAATGCAGCCTTTGCTCAAAAGTGCATTACACGAAGAGGTAAATCCAGAGTGTTTAGAATTGCAGTACAGGCCTTGCTCACATTAACATTGATGGCGCTGATTTTATTGCTAACCAGATTTTGAAGATATGCCTACCCTTTATCGCTGAATCACTTTGTGACATTTTTAATCTTTTGATCGCAACTGGTGTATTCCCGGATAGTTGGAAAATTGCAAGAGTGGCCCCTATTTGTTAAAGTGGCCAATCTAATGATTGATCTAATTATAGATCGATATTTTCGCTGCTTCCATTTCTGTCCAGGGTATTTGAAAAGTTGATTTACAACCAGTTTTACGAATACCTTGACAGAAACAAGCTTCTTTTTTCCAAACAGTCTGGGTTTAGATCACTGCACTCTGTTGTCACTTGTCTGCTTAACTGTACCAATGACTGGTATCTTAACATGGATAGGGGTCAGTCTACAGCGATGGTATTTATTGACTTCAAAAAAGCTTTTGACACAGTTGGTCATGAAATTCTACTTTAAAAAAATGACAAAGTATCTTATCATAGGTATTGAAAATACCTGGTTTGTATCCTATCTTTCTAATAGAATGCAATTGTAAAGTCAACAGGCCCTGAAACGAGAGGCGCTCGATCGAGCGCAAGGGCCTCCACACTCGCCTCAAAAACTCGATTATTTGAGCCCCTTGCTAATCAAACTGTTTGTTTTCTTTTAATGATCAGTAATAGCCATTCGTGAATGTATTTGACATACAACTTTTAGCTCAGATCTTCCTTGTATCTGTGTAAAGCAACGATAAACTGTCTTTCTTTCCCTTCGTTGAAATCGCAAAATTTTCATGCGCTTTCCGAGTAGCATGCACATTACGTGCACCATTGTCAAGCTGCTTCGTTTCTGTGTTAATTGCTATGGTGATTTGCTCAGCGCAAATGTTGAAGAAATAGGATGGCTGGAAGCTCTGCTGGTGGAATTACGACCAGTTCGGATAAGAGTACTGTTTTATGCAAGAGTTAGCAGAATATCTTTGCATGAAGTATATAAATTAAAACTTTGTAATGTAATGTAATGTAATGTAATCCATATTTAAAGTTGGTATTTACAGTAGTAATAGATATACTAATTCAAACCAACTATTTACAAACAAAAAATATATATATATACTTTATACAAAAATCAGCGGCATATTTTGCAGGTGCATTTATCTCCAGCCCAGTGTTTGATCCTCTTTTTGAAAGCCGAAAGTGTTGGCTCATTTTTGACACTGTCATCGAGGGTGTTCCAAAGGAAACTCCCTCTAAAAGACAGTGATTCTTGTCCAAAGCCCTGTGTCTTAGTTTGTGGCAGTTTACATAGATTTTGTATCCTTAGATTATAAGTTACATGTTTCTTTTCATGAAATTCCCATACAAGCGATGGATTAAGATGATTCATTGACTTGTAGATTTCCGTCATTAATTTCTGTAAGTTTCTAACATGTATACTAAAGCTGTCACTTCGAGCGAGCAATGTTTCAATGGAACATTCGTAGTCTTTATAGAGGATCCGAAGAGCACGTTTGTGTGTACGATCAATCTCTTTGTTTGCACCTTTATTGCAGAATAGCCAGATCAAAGGGCAATAATTGAAGTTCGATAAAATAACCGCGTTGCAAATTGTTAATGCCTGCTCTCTAGAAATATACATATTTAGCCTAGAAAAGGCACTAATTTTCTTGTTGACTTTTGAACATAGCGTTTTCACGTGTTTGTTAAACTTTAATCTGTTGTCAATTTCAATCCCTAGCAATTTAACATGATCTGTTGCACATAATTTGTTCTCCTCGATGTTAAGTCGTAGTCCTCTCTGCCCCTTCAAACCAAGGAACATTAGCTGGAATTTTTTTGGGTTTGCAACCATTCCATTGTTTGTAAACCATTCGAACAATCTACTAAGATCATTTTCCAAATTGGTAACAATTTCATGTAGGTCTAGCCCACATGAGTATATGGTGTTATCATCTGCGAAATTACATATCTCAGAGTCTAGTCTCATGAGACATAGATCATTGATGAATATGTTAAAGAGCAAGGGACCTAGGACAGATCCTTGTGGGACCCCAA
>REGM01000367.1:27498-45074 GCA_004194415.1 Aurelia aurita
TTGTTGTTGTCTTCTTATTTTAAATCGAAATTACTTTTTAGCTACAAAAGCAACTAGTCTAATTCGATTATCTAAATACAAAATGCAAATTAAATTAACAGAATGATTTTAAAGAAAAGAATAAATACAGTTTCAATAGAATTAATTTCGAAGGCATACATTACATCTGCAGGTGGTCCCATCCCAGTTTTTAATAAGTCTTTTGAATTGGACCAGATTTTCTGCTGATTTTATTTCATCTGGCAAACGATTCCAAATCTGCGGTCCAAGAGACCTGAGGCTATTTGAACCGAACGTTGTTTGGTTGGGCCTATAGTGCTGCAAATCATTTGGACGACGGGAAGGTCGATTGGAGGTTCTTGTTTCGAAAATATTTTGCATGAATTCAGGATTTAGCTGGTGTACAGTTTTGAAAATCTCAATGCAGAGGTATCTTAGCCTATTTACGTGCATTGTGCATTTTTCTGATTTGCGAAGCAATTCTTCATAAGAAGAATTGTGGTCATCATAAAGAAAACGTAGGGCTCTCTCCTGTATTTTTTCGATCTTATCCACAGATCTAGCTGAAGAGAAAAACCATACTAAAGGGCAGTAGTTAAAGTTAGAAAAGACAAAGCTCTGAACGAGTACCTTTTTCTCCGCAAAACCAAGAAAAGATTTCAGTCGTTTTAGTACATTTAGCTGGGTTGCTGCTTTTTTGCAAAGATCGGATATGTGAGAGTCAAAGTTTAGTTTATGGTCGAGATTTACACCAAGTAACTTTACTGAAGCTTCAGATTTGATCGTCTTCCCTTGAATAGAAATACTATGCCCTGTTGTATCCGTTTGATCTTTTTTTACGAGAAGTGCGTGGAATTTGTCTGGGTTAGCGATCATTTCATTTTGATCGAGCCATGTGAGAGCTATGTTGGCCTCCTTTTCTAAAACACCAATTAGTTGTGGGAGGCTGTTGGAAAAATGTGTTAGAGTATTGTCATTCAACTTCTTTCTCTTATTCAAAGTTTTCTCACGGATCGAAAACAGCGAACTGTTCTAAATGGGCAGTGTTCTATTTGGGGAGATATTTCAGCGGGCGTACCACAGGGTTCTATTCTAGGACCCTTGTTTTCCTTGTTATACATAAATGATCTAACTGAAGACTTGAAGTGTAACGTTAAGCTATTTGCTGATGATACGTCGTTGTTCGCTGTAGTGGAAGACTCTAATACAGCTGCCAATGATATGAACCATGACCTGGAATTGATAAGACAGTGGGCTCATGACTGGAGGATGTCGTTTAACCCTGATCCGCAAAAACAAGCTGTAGAATTGATATTTTCAAGGAAAAAGATTGAAGCTGATCATCCAGTAATTCGTTTTAATAACACACCCGTGATGAAAGTAGATGAACATGAACATTTAGGAATTATTCTAGATTCAAAATTGTCTTTTTCTGCTCATATGAAATCAGCAACAAGAAAAGGTATTGGCTTGTTGAAATATCTCTCCACATATCTGCCCAGACATACCCTAAACGAATTATATAAGCTCTATGTGCGACCCCATCTTGACTACGGGGATGTTATTTACCATAATCCGGCAAAAATATGTAAATTCAGTGGTAGCGTCACTTTACCAAGCTTAATGGAAAAATTAGAGTCTGTTCAGTATTCTGCTGCTCGAGCTATTACGGGAACAAGGAGAGGAACATTGCGAGAAAAGTTGTACACAGAGCTTGGCTGGGAATCACTAAGTCAGATGGAGCAGACGCCTTACTTTTTTCTACAAGACCAAGGATCCAATCTCTCCTCTGCAACAGTCGCAATACTCTCTTCGCAACCAGGATGTCATTGGGCGAATAAAGGCCAGAACGGGAAAATTTAAATCTAGCTTCTATTCTTCTATCCTCAGTGCTTGTTTGAATGGAATAAACTTAATCCTGAGATTAGACTTGTACCGTCTGTTGCTGTTTTTAAGACGAAGCTTCTATAAATAATCAGACCACCTGTCAAATCTGTATTTGGTATTCATGACCCAATAGGTTTATCCTATCTTACTCAACTCAGGGTTGGTCTCAGCAAATTAAACTTTCACAAATTCAAGCACAATTTTAGGGATACCATAAACCCCATGTGCCCTACGAACGATGGTATCGAGGATGCGGAACACTTTTTGTTGCTCTGCCCTTCTTTTGATGTTCAACGACGAGATCTTCTCGAATTATTACGACCTTTTGGATATACCAATCTTCCAAACAACGTTTTAATGCAGATTTTATTGTATGTTGACAAAGACCTTCCCAATCAAGTTAATGGAAATATACTACTGTTAACTCTACGGTTCATCCATAAAACTGGTCGGTTTGATTAGGAACTGTTAAACTCCGTTATAAGCCACACAACCACCATGTCCCCTTTTAGTTAATATTCCTTTGTGAATACTGTAATTCCCGTCGTGTAGTTCAAAGTCTGCCTCAAATTAGATGTCACATGAGATCTGTGATAACGAAATAAACCATGCAAACACTTAAATTGTTCCATTCGCGGACATTTTCACGTGACATCTAATTTGAACCAGACGTTGGTAGTTTTTTTTTCTTTTCTTTTTTCACCTCTATGTAATGGTCGCGGGGTAGACACAGTCTATTGCTCCCCGAGGTATCGTTCTAGTAGTATCGTATAGTATTTTGTAAGTAATTTAGTTAGTAATATGTATTAGACCATGAATACCCCTGTCAAAAATAGTATTTCTTCCTTCTTACGTTTTTCGACAGCTCGGGTTGGTTTATGTTGCTTCTGGTTGTTGTTTGCCTCTGGGTCTCTCGTAAGAAGACCACTTAGAAGTTGCGAATTTCTGATAAGGTAAATGGTTCCGGTCCCCGCCCTGGCAAACCTGCTTCGTAGAGTTAGGAGAGTCGCTAACTCTCTGTAATTCAAGGCTATAAGAATCACGAGGTGCGATCCCATCGAGAGGATGGACCAGGACACTACTTCGATAAGGTTAGCTTCTCATTGTTCCTAAAAACTAACTTCGGATTCTTCGTAGTAACAAGTCAACGAAAATAAACAATGCGACCATCTTCTTTATACCAATCTTGAATTTTTTGCATTTTTCGTAACTTTTTATTCCTTTATTAATTTTTGTAAATTTGTGTAATTTAGCTCATTTAACATTTTTAGAAATCAAACAAGTTGATGTTGCTACGATAGAGAAGCTGACGGCGACACCAGGTCTGGATTTGAAATCTGTTGGTAAGTGTTTTCCGCTTTACCTTCACGCACGTGCTATACTCAAATTGCGAGAAGAGATGAAAAGTCTTCTGGTGGGATCAAAAGTTAAATTGCGTTGAGAAACAAAACAAGATGATAAATACTTACTCTCAAGTCCGGAATAAACTTCCTTCCCCCGCTTCTGAATTTTTTGGAAAAAATCCACCCAGGACATCCTTATTCCAACAAGGAAATCAGTAAAAGTTTATTAATATCGAGTTTCTTAAAATTTGAAACTTGTAAATTCATCTTTTCTGAACATGCTGTAGCGCGTTAGTTTACCTAAGTTTGCTTGGATGCAAGCCAGGAAGGGACCGATCGTTTTTGGACATTTGAGTTGTTTTGCAACAGTGAAAGATCAAATAAGATCCAAGTACGTAGACTTATGACCTGATTTGTTTTCACTCCAAACTTTATTGAATTGAATCCACCTATTCACTCAACTACGATTCATAACATTACTGTTCAAAAACCCGGACAAGCGGCCCCAATTATTTGGGGGCAGATATTTCTCGATGACGTGTTTGGATAAAAGCTGTAAACAAGCTCGAGGTTATTCTCTGGAATCTTGCGAAAACACTGTCTGTCGGAGCCGTGTTGAAGAAAAATATTTTGCTGTTGCATTTATTTTTTGCTTTGGTGCGCAAACAGAATGGAGGAAGGGGGGGGGGGGGGGGTATTATCAATGGGCTCAAAGATAAATCTAGCTTAAATTTGAAAAACTTCCAGAGAATTTTTTGTCTCAAGATCCCTTGTTTATTTTCGTTAAGGATAAACCATCAGAGATATGATTTCATCACTGTAACTAAATCGACCCTGTAGATTCTGAATCCGGTGTTGATGAATAGTAATTTTGCGAAGACATAACGTTTTACATGCCTTTTTCCCCTTGTATTACTCATCCATTAAATAATGACGAGAATCACATCGTCTAAATCGTTTTTTAGTGTCAAAATAACTGTTCATCGACACCAGATTCTGAATCTACACGGTCGATTTAGTAAAGCGACGAAAAAATCTTCCAGCTGAAACCATTCTAAAAAAGCTAAATTATGACGTCATATGGTCGATGACCTCATGAAAATGTTTGCTTTTTCCGTAAAAATTCAAAAAGCTATGCATCAATTGAAAAGTCTTGTTGACTTCTATCCAAAAATGTATACATTATTGGACTTAAACCGATGACTAAAGTGATTGGGTAAAAAACTAACGAAAGTTTGACGCTTGTGGCGTTAAAAAAAAACACGACTTCCAGTTAAAAGTTGAACAAAATAGGGCATAGGTCCCAAAACCCTAAATCAGTTTTCAGAAGTTTAGCTAAAAGTTTCTCCGCTTTTCTGGGTAGATGTACTTCACTAACTTGGGAATTTTTTTATCAAATCTTAGACATTGCAAAACAAGGGGACACTTCAAATTTGGCTATTAAGAGCACAGTCTTTCTGGCCTGTTGATTGTGAACAGGCTAACTTTTTCAAGTTTTTGTTTGTGTTGCAAATCTTCCGTTTCCAAAGTGCATGCAACTCGGACATTTAGGCAGTTTCTCGAGTAGCATTTGCCAATCCATTCAGCCATTTTCTCTTAACCAGTCAATAGTTTTCTTGTCTCCAACTCTGTACATTGCAGCAAGGTCCATTTTGACATAATGCATCGCTGCATTGCTGGGTAACATACCCCTTACCAGCGACAGCAATTAGGCTTCTAGTAGTTCAAGTAACTAGTATTTCAACCAAGAAGAAAGCTAGTTTGGTTTTCCAACGGTCAATATCAAAATGTAAAGTTAGGCAATCTTAAAGTAAAGGTGAAAACCATGCAAAAATTATCCACAACTTCGAGGACCCCTGGTTTCTTAGGCTATGTTCACATTACTCCGTATTCGTTTTTATCCGTTTTCATTTTGATTCGTTTTACCCGTTCACACTGCTTTGGGTAATTATGAAAACGCTGGGAAAACGATGAAGCGTTCACACTGCTCCGGTTAAAAAAGAAAACGCTATCAAAACGAGACCAACGTTTACAGCCCTGAAAATTGGTGACAAACTTTTCAAAGATTTCTCCAAGCATTAGATTAGCCTTGAGTGACTCAGCAATGTTGAGAACTTGTCGAAATTGGCACGTGCTAAGCATTTTGTTGTGTTGTTGTAGTTGCTAGCGTTTTCAAAAGTATCCGTTTTTGCGTTTTCGGTGTTCACACTGCGTTTTTGCGTTTTCAAAAGTCTCCGTTTTCAGGGTGGAGCAGTGTGAACGCAAGGTGAAAACGGATACTTTCTTATCCGTTTTCATATGAATACGGAGCAGTGTGAACGGGGCCTTAAACGTTTTTGCCGAATTTGAACTGCAATCAATCCAGCAGAAAATTACATGTCTCAGCTCTCAAATAATGCCTAAATAGTTCATATAAATCATAATTTCTGATTTATTCAAATTTAAGAGTCGGTCACTTTTTTGGGACACCCTGCACTGGTAAAGAACACACTGGAAAATAGAAGATGACTAAACAGGCATTCATAGTTGCAACGGAACATTTTTTTCTACTGTTAATTCTGAAATTAATTTTGCAATTCCCAAGATGGCTTCTTCTTTGTCCTGCATTAA
Source organism: Aurelia aurita (assembly GCA_004194415.1). Lineage (NCBI taxonomy): Eukaryota > Metazoa > Cnidaria > Scyphozoa > Semaeostomeae > Ulmaridae > Aurelia > Aurelia aurita. Next base: position 33,339 of record REGM01000367.1, read on the forward strand.
AGCAAAAATAGGCAATTTTTTCTGACTCACCCGTTACAATTGAGAACCATGGACCGATTTCAATGAATTACCAATAATGTTTTGGCAGAAAGGCCAAGTTAGCGGAAGAATTTTGTTTACTAAATTCGGTCATACTATTTCAGAGTTATGGGTTACTTTACTTGGGAGTGGTTTTTGAACATGCTTCACAGAGGACTGGGAGAGGAACGACAATTTCGATAAAGTTCTGCATAATTGTCATTCTCAAAATACTGATAGGGAGCATGTTCATCCTTTCCTCAGGCTTAAAATTTGTTGTCCTGGTTTTTGAACAGTTTGTGCATTATTCTTGTTGAGAAGTGATTATTATTATTATTATTATTATTATTAATTTATTTAAAGTTGGCTTTTCTAATTGAATAGCTAAAATAACTCTAATTTACAATGAAAAACCTGAAATTGCAATAAAAAGCAAATTAATCTAAAAAACCTAACTCGTTGATAAAGACTACACAATCTGCAGGTGCATGAATCACCATTCCACTGCTTTATTCTCCTTTTAAATTCCTGAAGTGGTTACATTCCTTCAAAACGCTTGGGAGTGAGGACCATAAAAGGCAGCCTCTATACTGAATATTTTCTGTACCATATGTTGTTCTTACTTTCGGCAGCTGCAAATGACTTTAATTGCGCAGACTATAATAGCTGCGTTTTTGTGCAAAAATACCTTTCGGAAAATTTGGGTTGAGATCGTTCTTTGTTTTGAAAATTTCTATCATAAGCAACTGCAGATTGCACATTGATGAGTGATATGAGTGATATGTGGCTGTTGTTGTAGTTGCATAGCGCAGCAAAGGGCTCTTACCGTAAGTCTAGCTACTGGATATAGGGGTAAACCTTTTACTTTAATTAAAGGCCTCCAAAAGTCTCCAAGCCCTAAAAGAGTGAAATAAAGAGGCGACGAGTTAAGAATATTTGACTCCAACAGTTTAACAATATTAAGGGAATGATCGATAAGAAAGAACAGTTTGTATATGACTCGTTAAAACTGTTTTGGCTACGATCAATTTTAACTTATCTACAAATCCGACTGTGAAAATATGGTCAAATTTTTATTTCGTTTCTTTAAATATGTATTATTTACTATTTGTTTTTGTAGTTAGATGAAAGTAATTAACCCTGATCTGTGAAATGCTGATTATAAATTTTCAAGTAACTATGGTACAGGTTGTGATTTGTGTGTAAAGTTTATTTTGTTTTTATTTTATCAGTATTTAAAATTGGTTGTTTAGAATAGTATTAAGAAAATATTTTACAGGTGCACTTCTCTCCAGCTCAGTATTTGATTCCTTTTTAAAAGCCGACGGTGTTGGTTGTTCTGACGCTGTCATCGAGTGTGCTGCAGAGGATTCTTCCACATCCAAATTTTTGTTATCCAAAGAATTTTTGATTGATTCTGTCAAGGTGATGAATGCGTAATTAACAGAATGACTAGCACGAAAACCAAACTGGAGATTATAGAAGATTTTATGTATTTCCAAAAAATTATGGAAGCGCATATATATGAATTTCTCTGTGATTTTAATCAAAACATACAAGACGGATATTGGTCTGTAGTTTGAAGCAGCCAAAGGGCAACCCTTCTTGTTGAATAAAGGGATGACTTTGGCTTGCTGCATTTTTTCAGGAACGCTGCATTTTATCATAACAGTTTGGACTTTGTTTGGTCAATGCCCCCCCCCCCCTAGTGGCAGGTTTGACATAAATAGATTTTTATAGGACTGAGTTTTGTCACCTTACAATCAATTTTCAAATCGTGGAGTTTCTTCATCTTTTTACAATGAAATGACGAGGCTGATGTTTCAGACACTTCTTCGTTGTATTTTGGTTGAAAACTGTGGTCACAGAGCGAAGGAAAAATCTACAGTCAAGAAAGCGCAAGGTGACTTTAAAAGACATTTCCATAGCAGTTAGGGACAGTGCAAAATTTATTTTATAACATGGCCGGTGCAAAACGACACGGGGTAACAATTTTTTTCCGAGCTTATGCGGAACGGAGTCATCACTTTGTATTGGGCAACTAAGTACGGGGCAGTAACTTTTCTTTTTTATGAGCTCAAGGTGCAGTTTGAAACATAAAATTGTTCACTTTGAAGACGAAATTGTAAATCATGAAGGTCAGAAGTGCTTGAAGAGATGTGTATAAAATGATGTAGAATTTCATGTCAATTGTCTGCAAGAACGGTCCATCAGTCACATCTTCTCGTCTTCAAAGTCAATTTTGTTGACAAGGCTCATATGAGCAAGAATGGATTTTGTAATGGTCATTAGCAAATTTATCTGTCGTACTATATAACATCTAATACTCACGAATACGGGGCAGATACATTTTCTAAGGAAATGGTGACGGGGCAGTTGGTTTTTTGCAATAATTTTATACGGGGTAAGCAGATTTTTTTGCAAGAATTTTTCTTCTCCACCGGCCATATAATATAACAAATTTTGCATTGCCCCTTATTCATACAGACGACATGTCACGTGACTTGACAAATTCGCGCTCGAAAATCCGAGTTACGGTAAATGAAGCCATTACAAAGTATAGCGTCGCACTGGGNACTTTGGCTTGCTGCATTTTTTCAGGAACGCTGCATTTTATCATACCAGTTTGAACTTTTTTGGTCAATGCCCCCCCCCCCCCCCTAGTGGCAGGTTTGACATAAATAGATTTTTATAGGACTGAGTTTTGTCACCTTACAATCAATTTTCTGTATCAAAGATTAAAATATGAGCAGTTCACCTACCAACAAATTATCCTTCGTTCTCACTGAGTAAACTGTGTGAAACATTTTGTAGTGTGGCGTCGCTTCTCTGGAGCAGGGGCTTCGAAGCAGCGTGTTGACGGAAAGGTCTGAACTCAATTTCATCGCCTCACTTGTCATTAGCAAATCAATGCACTTTGCCACCTTAGAGGCAACGTAAATCAAGTTGAACGAGCCGCAATGACAGGTGCTTGTAACAAGCAACTGTAAAAATACATACGACAAAACAGAGGCGATAATTTGGAGTTTAATTGACCTGGAATTTCAAATCGTGGAGTTTCTTCATCTTTTTACAATGAAATGACGAGGCTGATGTTTCAGACACTTCTTCGTTGTATTTTGGTTGAAAACTGTGGTCACAGAGCGAAGGAAAAATCTACAGTCAAGAAAGCGCAAGGTGACTTTAAAAGACATTTCCACAGCAGTTAGGGACAGTGCAAAATTTATTTTATAACATGGCCGGTGCAAAACGCAACGGGGCAACAATTTTTTTCCGAGCTTATGCGGAACGGAGTCATCACTTTGTATTGGGCAACTAAGTACGGGGCAGTAACTTTTTTATGAGCTCAAGGTGCAGTTTGAAACATAAAATTGTTCACTTTGAAGACGAAATTGTAAATCATGAAGGTCAGAAGTGCTTGAAGAGATGTGTATAAAATGATGTAGAATTTCATGTCAATTGTCTGCAAGAACGGTCCATCAGTCACATCTTCTCGTCTTCAAAGTCAATATTTTGTTGACAAGGCTCATATGAACAAGAATTGATTTTGTAATGGTCATTAGCAAATTTATCTGTCGTACTATATAACATCTAATACTCACGAATACGGGGCAGATACATTTTCTAAGGAAATGGTGACGGGGCAGTTGGTTTTTTTGCAATAATTTTATACGGGGTAAGCAGATTTTTTTGCAAGAATTTTTCTTCTCCACCGGCCATATAATATAACAAATTTTGCATTTCATTTTCATTTCATTTTATATTATTTATCCACGGTAGCCCCGTCAGTCCCGTGGGGACTGCTTTACAGGGGGCCGTGCAAAAAAGACTACAAAGTAAAAACCTAATTTACAAATTAATTGCATTGTCCCTTATTCATACAGACGACATGTCACGTGACTTGACAAATTCGCGCTCGAAAATCCGAGTTAGGGTAAATGAAGCCATTATAAAGTATAGCGTCGCACTGGGATTTTGAGAGTGTCTGGTTTATTTATCGCAATAATTAAATTCAAAAAGCTTGGAAGCTGTTCAAATCGTTCAAAAACNAATTTATCTGTCGTACTATATAACATCTAATACTCACGAATACGGGGCAGATACATTTTCTAAGGAAATGGTGACGGGGCAGTTGGTTTTTTGCAATAATTTTATACGGGGTAAGCAGATTTTTTTGCAAGAATTTTTCTTCTCCACCGGCCATATAATATAACAAATTTTGCATTGCCCCTTATTCATACAGACGACATGTCACGTGACTTGACAAATTCGCGCTCGAAAATCCGAGTTACGGTAAATGAAGCCATTACAAAGTATAGCGTCGCACTGGGATTTTGAGAGTGTCTGGTTTATTTATCGCAATAATTAAATTCAAAAAGCTTGGAAGCTGTTCAAATCGTTCAAAAACTTTAGCAGATAGATAGGCGAATGTCCAATAGGAAGGCTGACTTTGAGGAAGCGACGAGCAACTTACAGCCGACGGAGCTTGTTGTGCTGATTACGAAATTATCGTCGCAAAGGCAAGTTTCTCACAGCTTTCTTGGCCTAAATTTTTGTTTGGCTTTTAAAAGCAGCATGTTCGTGCAATTATTTCATAGGTTTAGGTCTTACGGACAATTGCTACTTATCCTTTCTCTACTCACTATCGCGAGGTAGGATAGAGGAGCAGTTTTATGCAACTTTTTGCAAATTTCCTGTAGAAACGTATAGAAATTTTCTGGAGATTTACCCTAAAACAAGATGGCGTTGTGTTTTCAACGCTGCTGTGACGTCATGCCGTCTGTATGAATGCATGCAAGAAACTCCTTAAATTTTCCTTTGTTGCGAAAGAAAAACAGCAAAGTTTTTGTCATTTGTCAGGCCCAAGCCTGTTTCTACTAAATTTGAACCTGAGCAATGGCTAGTGGCCTAAAAAGTTGGTTGACAAAACAGGGGCGACGTTACTCTATTTGATCAGCGAAAGAGGCATTAGGACCTAAAACGCTTATTTCTTTAACTGAAATCTAACTTATTGCCTTTTTTTTCGCACAAGGCTGTTTCATATGGAAGAATATAGTCTTTACAAAATGCAATGAAAACAGCCCATAACTGAAAGAAATTAGTGTAGGTCTGTCTCTCATCCGTTTCCGTTTTCGCTTTCGCTTTAGCCGCTCCAGTGCATGTTCAACGTTCAGCAACGCATTTTCAACTCAATATAAAACTACTTTGAGGAATGGACTGCCTTGAGCAGAAATTTGTTCTTCAGAATGCTAATCGCTTTATGATATGATAGAGCTGAATATTGTGTTTGACAAAATACACCCTTGCTCACGGCAGTCAAGTACGTGCAGCCATAACACTCCTCCTGAGGAGTGCTGATGCTGCACGCAGGCCAATGAATTACCACTATGTCAAAATTCTTCCTTGTCTTTTGAAGCAAAAATAGCTTTTACGCCCTCAAAATATTTCTGTTTGCCTGTGCCTCACTGAGTAATTTATATTATCATTCTCATAGAACGTGGTCTTTAAGCTGCGTGGTTAACTTTTTTTTTAATAATTAGTTAAAAAACAATTTTCAATGGACCATGATCCCACAGACTTTCATAGTCTTGAACAGGCTTGCTGTTGAAATCGTGGCCAATGGGTTGCGGTTTCATACATAACGATCAGCAGGTTGCGGCCTTGTAAGGGAAAACGAAGCCGTCGGGTTTCGACCATGCGATAAATCCCTTGTTTGCTGCATAAAGAAATCAGTCTTTGAAAATCATCATGCTCATTTTGAGGAAGTAGATTCAGCTTGTTGCAATCATGGCGGACAGTCCTTGCTACAAGGTTATCGCGCCAGTGGAACTTTCATACTTTACAGCAAGCGTTTCTGGAGTTTTCAGCTTGATTACGATTTGTGGAAACTTTGCTGTTTGCTTGGCTGTTTACAAAGACCCGTTTCACAATCTTCGAACACCGTTTATGTATTTCCTTGTGAATTTATCATTGAGCGATCTGGTCGTTGGCTGTATAACGATGCCTACTGCAGTCGCAACACACACTATGGAAGCTATTGGAACCAAGAAGAAGGTTCATGTTGATCTGATCCTCGTAACATACTTCATATCTGCAACTGCAAGTTTATTAAGCCTCGCTGCACTGTGCGTGGATCGTTATTTCGCCGTTGCGAACCCGTTGAAGTATCGAACGAACATGAAGCTCAAAAGATGTATGATCGGCTCTGTTGTTATTTGGGTCGTTTCGCTTGGTCTGCCGATGCTCTACTTCGCAACAGGCTACATCCCGTATCTGATGATTTTCGCACATACTGGTGTCGTAGTTGCTTTGGCGATACTAGGTTTCACTTATTTCAAGATTTACAAGTCTCTTAAACGACAAGCCACTAAATTTGGCGCGAAACAGGGTGACAGAAAGTCGGAAGCGAATGATACAAAGCCAACCCGTCGTAGTAAAGATCGCGAAAGTTCATCGAGAAAAATTGAACGCAGAGTCACGAGAGTGTTTCTCATTATCCTTGCAGTGTTTGCTGCCTGTTATTTACCAGTCATTGTCATAATCTACATATTGCAATTTTGTCCAGATTGTGATTGCACCTTCCGACACGTGTTACGTGATTTGCAGTTTCTATTGGCAATCTCCAATTCAGCCATGAATCCGTTCGTTTGCACACTCCGTCTCAAGCCGTTTCGGGCAGCACTGAGCAAGATCCTTGGAGTTAGTAAGCCCGGACAAGCGTACGCTACCACAACAAGTTCTGAACAGCAACCTACTTCGGTTGTTGTGTCCAATCAATATGCTTCTGAAATCACTGAAGTTAATCGACTCGCCAAGAACACGCGGAATATAGTAGAAACTTAGATATTATTTCAATGGTAGGGGAGACCGGGGCTAATTGTAACATTTTTTGGAAAAGGGTAATTTCCTCTTTACAATTAACAGGCAGATTCCTTGCAATACCACCATTGAACATGTTGGGCTATTGGCTGCCGAACGCAAGTTGTTTTTCATTGTTGGAGCTATTGTGTTTTTGGCAAATTGGAAATAAAAATGGAGATCGAAGTGTTAGACTTGTCCCGGGCATGGGGAAAGTTGTAATTGTCACAGGGGCAAATTGTAACAGCACGAATAAAACGAAACAAAACGATGATTCTCAATACACTAATTACAGAGTGTGATGTCGATAGATCCCTTGAACTCAGCAACTTGTAGCATTAGGCACGATAAGGCGTGCGAGCCATAAAATCACTTTACCAAGGTTTTCTTGAAACTTTGGCTGTCTTCAAAACGCTTATCTCAAGACACAATAGCCAATACAAAACTTATTTAGAAATGTAATGTTTTATCATTCTAATTCGCGAATTGTTCGAAAACAATAAGAAACAGTACGAAAGAATAGCTTCAGATAAAGATTGCTCAGTTTTGATGGGTTTTTATGCTACTGTTACAATTTGCCCAAGGCTGACCAACAGTAATAACTTACGATTCTCAAAGTATTCGTTGGATTTATTGCTTCCACACATGATTTGGGACAAACATTACATGTCTTACTACACAACTGAATTTGATTTAGGAATGGACACCAATGCAGGGAAGGTTTGAAATAGATATTTTAGAAATCTTAAAATTTACTTTTGAGCCTAAATATTAGGATCTTCATGCTACGAATCATTAACAAACAGTAGGAATAAGAACCACTGCTTAAATTGAAGGTAATCACTAGACATTCATTCACACAACAGCTGGTAAGCATAGCTTTAATAGCTGAAGAACAATTGGGCATGTTACATCTCGCCCCGGTCTCCCCTATATATTGTAAAAGCATTGCCTGTGGTAAAATCCATGACAATGGTTGTACCAAAAATATACTGGGTGTCCCAAAAATCTACACTCGTTTTGAAAATCGCCAAAATTCGATCAGAAAATCAAGCGTTTAATTTTCTTTTTGTGCAATTTGATCATGGACTAAATTAGTTTTTCAAGCTTGAGCTCATCTCTATGACAGCGTTGTATTAGCACAATCTGTTTATTTTGAGATCTTCTTTTGAGTTTTATTCCATCAGTGGTCGAGAAAATGTTTTGAAAAACTTCCTTTGAGCGCACACTTTAAAGTAAAAATTTGTTACAGTAAAATCTTCTCAAAATACACTCGCTTGAATGCACATCATATTGTATGTCAAGGAAATCAACTTGATTCTTTTTCGTTACAAAAACAACAGTTCATGTATTTGGTTTTAATGTCAGGCACGATTTTCATGACTGATAAATTTAAATTTTTAAAAGCACGCATAAATTGAAATTTTTACTAAATCGGTGCCAGTCCATGAAAGAAACCTACAGTTGTTAATGACAGAAATTTATAAAACCAAATCCGATCTAAATCCACTTTTCATGAAGGATATTTTTATGGAACGTCATATTAGCTACAATCTAAGGCATGGCACTGACGCTCAACTTCCAAAGGTACGGACTACGTCCTTTGGAATTGAGACCATATCCTACCTTGGAAATAAATTGTGGCAGCTTTTGCCGCAAGAAATAAAACAATCAAACACCCTTCCTATCTTCAAAAAACAAATTAGATGTTGGAATGGTAATAAATGCAACTGTAGGCTCTGCAAAACATATATCCCAAAAGTTGGGTTTCTAACAGGATAAACACATCTTGTAAATACACATTGTACATTTTTAATCGATTTATTTTAAGAAATTGTAAATTTTGTAAAGTAGGCCTAAATTAGCTGTAATTTAGCTATCTTCTTTTAATGTAGCCTACGTTAAATAAAGTAATGATGATGATGATGATGATGACGCCTAAACATCTATGGCCTAAAGGACCATCGGAAAAGTTTCCTGGGAGCGGCGCTCCCGTGATCCCTCACTTTCTCGACCTCTGTACTTCATGCTACGAAACTCTGTTGTAAATGTCCGAAAGTAATGCGTTCTGCATTCTTATATCGCTAGCTATGAGCACGCTAGCTATGAGCTGTTGGCGCGAATCAATCCGAAAACGTTTTTAAAACATACTTTGATAGTCAAATTGAACATATATACCTTGTTTGTGGATATTGGTGCTTTGAGAGTTGAAATATTAATCTTCAAGGGACAAATTTGCCTCCACCTCCAAACCAGAGATTGCAATTTTGAAACCTTTTCTGTCAACGAAGTGGAAGCTCGAGATGTTGCATCATTGTTAAAAAGTTTTGATGGCAAAAAAAATCTACAGGTGGGGATCAAATACCCCCAAAACTAGTATCTCTTGCTGCTAATGAGCTTACAGTTCCATTAACTAATGCTATTAATTGCAGTATACGCAATTTCAGATTTCCAGAAAATGCGAAAAAAGCGGCTGTATGCCCCTTGGACAAAGGGGAACCGAATCGCACTGCTGAAAGAAATTTTCGTCCAGTTAGTGTGCTAAATACTTTTTCAAAAATATACGAAAAAGTCCTTAAACAACTGCTTATCTCACATCTAGATAAAACGCTCTCTATATTTATCTCGGCTTACAGAAAAACATACAGTAAACAACATGTGTTGATAAATCTGGTAGAAGACTGGAGGGCAAAACTTGACAAAGATTTCATGGTTTTTAACCACGGTTTTTAGCTATCTTCATGGATCTCAGAAAGGTTTTTGACTGCATTCCACATAATCTAATCATAGCAAAATTACACGCATACGGTTTTGATGAAAATGCGTTAGTTCTTATCTAGTCATATCTAAAACGTAGAAAACAGTGTGTCCGGATAAACAACTAAAATAGTTCCTTTAAAAATGTTGTATCAGNGGTGGGGATCAAATACCCCCAAAACTAGTATCTCTTGCTGCTAATGAGCTTACAGTTCCATTAACTAATGCTATTAATTGCAGTATACGCAATTTCAGATTTCCAGAAAATGCGAAAAAAGCGGCTGTATGCCCCTTGGACAAAGGGGAACCGAATCGCACTGCTGAAAGAAATTTTCGTCCAGTTAGTGTGCTAAATACTTTTTCAAAAATATACGAAAAAGTCCTTAAACAACTGCTTATCTCACATCTAGATAAAACGCTCTCTATATTTATCTCGGCTTACAGAAAAACATACAGTAAACAACATGTGTTGATAAATCTGGTAGAAGACTGGAGGGCAAAACTTGACAAAGATTTCATGGTTTTTAACCACGGTTTTTAGCTATCTTCATGGATCTCAGAAAGGTTTTTGACTGCATTCCACATAATCTAATCATAGCAAAATTACACGCATACGGTTTTGATGAAAATGCGTTAGTTCTTATCTAGTCATATCTAAAACGTAGAAAACAGTGTGTCCGGATAAACAACTAAAATAGTTCCTTTAAAAATGTTGTATCAGGAGTTCCACAGGGTTCTGTACTTGGTCCGATTTTATTTAATTTCTTTATATGTGACCTCTTCCTCTTTATAAAGCAGGCAACCCTTCACAATTATGCTGATGATAATACACTTTCGTATTTTTCCAAAACTATGCCCGAGCTCGTCAGGGTTTTGGAGAATGAAACCAATGTCGCTTTAACTTGGTTGGAACGAAACGAAATGATCGCAAACCTTGAGAAATTTCATGCTTTGTTGGTCAGAAAAGATCGCGAAAATACTAGTGGACAAAATATAAGCTTTCAAGGTCATGCCATCAAATCAGAAGAAACTGTAAAACTTTTGGGCGTAACTCTGGATAACAAATTGAATTTTGATACACACATATCAAACCTTTGTAAAAAGGCTGCAACACAACTAAACGTTCTGAAAAGATTAAGATTATTTATTGGATTTGAGCAGAAAAAGGTAATAGTACAGAGTTTTGTTTACTCTAATTTCAATTATTGCCCCTTAGTTTGGTATTTTTCTTCTATGAAGTCGCTTCAAAAATTGAAAAGTTACAAGAGCGTGCACTAAGATTTCTTTATAATGATCATAAGTGCTCGTATAATGATTTACTCTTAAAATCAGAAAGATGTACTATGCAAGTCTTGCGTCAAAGAACTCTTTGCATTGAAATTTACAAAACGATGAATAATCTAAATCCACCATTTATGAAAAATTTCTTCAAATTCAGATTTTCGCACTGTTCCTCCAGAAATCCTTATGACTTACAGCATACCGGGTGAGTCAGAAAAAACAATCCCCGTTTGAAAGGCCACTGCTCCCTGGATATCAAATCGATAATATTGAAAAAGACATTATGTAATGGTTGACATGTTCAAATATGATTTACAATTTACCTGACTGAAATCGGCCTCTCTGTTTTGAAATTGTGAGCGATTTTCTGGAGAAAACCTCTTCAGGAAACCTTCAAAACAGGCCTAAAATCACGAGCAAATTTTCCAAATATTTCTGCCTTACAGCAATGACTTGCACACTTGCACATGCTTTAGCACGTGTTATCCTCTTGGGAGGATAAAATCTCCGAGAATATTGTTGTTATGTTTCCAGGGATGGCACTTTCATCCTCCCAAAGGGATAAAACGTGCTAAAGCATGTACAAAATAAGACGAAAATTTGGTCGTGATTTCATGCCGTTTTTGAAGGTTCCTTGGAGGGGCTTTCTTGAGAAAATCCCTCCTAATTTCAGAAGGGAGTGGCCGATCTCAGTCTGGTAAAATTTAGAATTTATTTGGACATGTCCACTATTAAACAATATATTTACCAATATTATTGCCTCGATATCCAGGGAGCAGTGGCCTTTCAAACGGGGAGTGTTTTTTCTGACTCACCCGGTAC
>REGM01000367.1:46397-69872 GCA_004194415.1 Aurelia aurita
ATTTGTGGTGAAGAGTTTTTGAAACTTCGTCGTGTTTAGTCAACATTATTGCCGATAAAACGGCGGAAAAGGGTGAAAATTGGCGCGATGTTGTTGGTGAATAGTTGTGCTACCTTGCTGCAGCAAAAGAAGCTGATTTAGAACCGAATAATGGCATTCTTCAGTGGATAAAGGTAGGCCCATTAGCTTTCTATGTAGCAAACAGCTTTAACTTGCCAAGGATTTTAAAATCTTACCAAAACAAACATTTTTAGGTTATTACGTGATATAATTCACGTAACATGTGAAATTCTGGAAGCTATATCTTTTTTGTAGCATTCCCGAAAAATATTTGAACGTAGGCCAATATTCGAAGTGGTGAAATTCGATGTAACGCCGATCCCTGATGAGATATTAACCAAATGCAAAATAACGAATATGGAGTGGGGCCTGTAGAATCGATTCGTGGTGAAACCAGCTCTGTATCTTTATTAGCCGAATGTCCATTTGTATTTCCGTGAAGGTACTCGAAAAGTTGTCTCAAAAAGCCGATTTTCGGTCATGTGATGGAAATACGGCGATGTCATTGGCTAATAAGCGTGAAATTGGATGATTTTGGGGTTTCCCTGTGCCCTATTGAAAGATTTGATTTGTATGCTTATATTGTTACCTATGTAAATATCGAATTAAAATAAATGAACAACAACAACAGAGCTTTGTCGTTTTGGCCTACGCAAATTCTTGAAGCACAGCGAATAAGTCAACAATAGCCTCGAAAAACTGCGAAACAAGAGGAGAAAAATTTGAAACTGTACAAAAGTTGCGTTTTACAAAATATGATTTACGTGACATTTATCATCAAGGGAGCTCCTAAATAAACTTCATGAAGTAAATTGCTGGTATTAAAATGAATGAAAAAGTTTATGAGATGCGTCACATAAATTATATTTTGTAAAACGCATCTGTTGCGCAGTCGAGTGGATTGGAACTGGTCAAGCATTCACGAGGAAGGTACTACTCTTCTTTCATTTTTATTATGTTTCACTATCTATTGTCTATCACGATATTATTGCGGCGGAACCGCAAATCTATTCGAGTTGAATTGAAAACTTGCGAGCGATGTCATAATGTTTGTATGTTTGTTTGAATCTCGATTCCATGTTCAAAGGAGGTAAACTGCTGCAAAGCAGCTGCGGAGGCGGAGGCGGAGGCGAAATACAACACGAAGAACACGAAGGATAGGAAATGCCATGTGAAATGCTATGCTGTTTTGAATTGAAATATCGAAATGAAGTCAAAAGCTGAAAAGTGGAAATGCCAGCGAAAGAATGCAGTTAGGCTCGTTGTTTTGAAGTTAGCAAGCGGAAGGAGCGGGTAAGTAAAACCACACATTGTCAAATTTATCATCAGGAAAATTCATGCAATCAAGCAGTTTTAGAAATACGAGTGAATTAGACCAGCATCGAGTCATGTTGTGTTGTTGTGCATGATCTGATGATGCCAAATAGCTTTGAAAGACAGCTTGGTACGCCTACTCAATTTGCAAACTAAATAATTTTAAACTATCTATTTAGAGATAGAGATAGATTTTCTTTTAACTATATATATTCTTGTAAGTAGGTTTTATATAATATGGTGTTTTATAGTAGTAATTAGTTTCTCTTAGACTTGTAGTATTTATATTGTAATTAACGTTTTTATAGAGGGCCCCTTGAAAATCAGCTCTGCTGAAGGGCAACCCTCAAATGAAATGAAATGAATGAAAGAAAGAAATGAAATGGAATGAAACAAATTATGATAATAAATTGTGAGGCTTTTGTGAATTATATTATCCTGCCTGGTTTATTTTTTTTTCTTTGCAGATCTGCATTGGAGAGTCATTCAAAAATCAAGCCGTCTTTTCGCAGCATATTTGCCTTTGGCACAAGAGGAAGACTTGATTAGGCCTACCATACAGAAGATAGCCCTATAAACACAGCTGCAGAAACAACTGCAATGTCTTGGCGAGTTCAAGTGATTTTATATAACGAACTGCCCAACCACAGCTTTTTCGGTGATCAGCAGGATTAAATTAATTGTTGTTATTTCATAGTGAAATGTCATTATAATACATTGTTCAAATGTTCTGTTTGTTGTCTGTTTCCACTTCGTGCAAAAGCCAATACGCCGCACTCACTGACTATTGTTATTGCTAGTCGGTAAATTTTATTTTCATACTCCCACCTGTACTGTCCAAAAATAACATGCAATGGGCAGAAGTCTTATTCGTTTAGAGGTGCAAAACTGAGGAATAATCTTGATACCGAAACTAATGAGGCAACCTCTTGCATCGCTTAAAGGCATTGAGTCCATATAAATACATGAGCGTATACGCTACCCTGAATTTTTGCTGAGAAACTGCTGATGGCCTTTTGTTATCGCACAATAGCGGTAACGTCAATAGCAGCGAGAAACAAACATTTCTTAATCCTTCCATTATTCTCAGGAATTTCTTTGGTTTAATTTCAATAGCGATAAAATGACAACTTTTGTTTGACGATTGAAAAGAAGTTGATATTGGTCATGAGTGGGCTATTTATGTGGACTCAATGCCTTTAAATGTTTGATTTAAACATTACCCTTTCGATTTTCTATTAATTCGATTAAATTTTTCTTGTTTCATTATACATNTATACATTTGCATTTGTAAAAACAATATTGTAATCGGATAATAGGGTATAAGAATTAATAGTAGGTTTGGGGTGTTGTAGGTTTACAGTCAAAGTGGCTCTGCACTTAAGGTGGCTCATTATTAAAAAGTTTTTAATTCGCAGACCAGCGATAAGGTGGCTCACTACAAGTAAAAATAAGTTCAAAACACACAAACAATAGGTTAAGGTGGCTCATTACTGATTAAATTTGACACTGATACACACTTGGTGTCCTATCGCTCATGCTTGGTCGATGGCTTGTGGCAGATATAGTCGGTTATTGTCTATTTGACACCATTCATTACTTTAGCACGATCAATAATATATGAATATTTTTAGATTAAATTTTTGTTGACATTAGACGGCTGAGAACATAAAGAACTTATCTTGTTTGACTGTTATAACTAAATTCCATTACTGGTCACAGTAAACACATTCACAGCTTTTAGGCATTTGCATTGTATTCAAAGCACTTTTTATTTTCCTATATTTTAATGAGAATTGGAATCTTTGTTGTCCTATAATAAATTAATGCACGATCCTAGCCGTTGGTGGTTTTAATCATTACAAATTCCGTTTAAGAAAGCGAGGCAAGCATGAATATGATTTGATTTGATTTGATTTGATTTTATTTGATTTTATTTTATTTTATTTTATTTTATTTTATTTTATTTTATTTTATTTTATTTTATTTTATTTTATTTTATTTTATTTTATTTTATTTTATTTTATTTTATTTTAATGGTGTGGCTATCTTAATTGTAATTTTCATCCTATATTACATAAAAAACTAGATGAGCAGATGATGTCTTTATAGCTATAAATTGATTTGATCATTACTAAAATCTGACTTAAAGGTAATGTGTCCATATATAAGGCCAGCGTATACCCAACCTGTCAACATCCATCAAATTCTCGGTAAATGATTGGCTGCTATTCAAACTGATCACATGAATAGAGAAAATTGCTATAATGCGTGATTGAAAAGAAATTTTAATTGATCACATGCCTTGCTCTGGGAGGCCTACTTGTATGGACACATTACCTTTAAGGTTACTAAAGAAAAACTCAAAAAATGGACAGAATTGTTTTTCGTTTAGAGATGCCAAGTCTTGGAATGGCCTCTCAGCTGAGTGTAAGCTGGCATCCTCCTTAAACGGATTTAAACAATGTATATAGGTGCAGCTTGCTGTAAATAATGTGTTTGCCATATGAATTTTCTTTTATTGTAAATATTTATTTTAGATTACAGGGTTTTTATTAATATTTTAGAAATTGAATTGTATTAGGTTATTTTAGGTCATGATAGTATTTTGATTTTTGTAAGTTTTTGTAATGGAGGGCCCCTTGAAAATCAGTATTGCTGAAGGGCTGCCCTACTTAAATATTTGAAATAATAATAACAATATTAATAATAACACCATCAAACAGATATCAGTCAGATGTAATAAGGAAATTAAATTGTTGCCATTTACTTTGAGTTCGTGCGCGCAGAAAAATGCATTTGTTTTAGGCGAAGCGAATTTTGCAGAATTATCTTTGAAGAGGAGCCTCTCAGCTTAATTATTTTTTCTGTTTTTTCTACATTACGGTCTAATTTTATTGTTACGAAACGGTAAATTTCGTAGTGTTAACTCGCAAAAGGTTCCACAATTAGATTTTCTTGCGGTAATTTCTGTATACAAATACAAACTTGAAAGATATCTTTTGTGACTTTTATGCCCGATGACTGTCATAAAAATGCACGCTTATTGAAAGGCTACTGTTACCGAATGTCAAAGCAATGATATCTACAGAGGTCTTGTTGATAACCGACATAGAAAATAGGATTTAAACTTTCACCTTGCTTTAGCCTCGCCTTTCCGAAGTTATGGCAGATTTTTTGGAGAATGACCCCCCCCCGAAAACCCCCCAAAATAGCTGAAAATGATTATGAAAGTTCATTAAATTTCTGATTTCAGCCAGATAAATTGTTAGATCCATTGAACATGTCGGCTATAAACAAGACATTTGTCAATATTTTTTCAATATTATTGCTTTGATAGTCAGGGAGAGGTAGTCTAGCCGTTGAAACGGCATTTGTTTTTTATTCACCCGTTAATCTCAGGTAAGCTGCGCAGGAGCATGTTGGACAACAGGTCGGCCAGACATGGTCAGTGTCTCCCTAGCAACGATCTTGCCCCCAATAGGAAAGTGGTACTTGATGTACCCATGTAGAATATGGGTAATGATGCTGACAAATTAATGTCGATATTTGACGCTCAACGAGATCTCAATCGCTCCTTGCAAAGCCTATTTGATAAATTAAAGCAACCTGTGTTGGTTGTTTCAATTTCTTTGAGGACAGACAATGCAATTATTATCATTCTAAAATTGGAAACCGTACGAAATTTGGTCGAACATGCTAGTTCTTTCTCAAGTGAGAGATGTCAGTACCCTGGGTACCGGAGCCTATCAAATATGCAAAATATAAAAGAGAAGAAAAAGCTTTTTTTCTTCTCTCGTTTTCTGTTTTTATTTTATTTTATTGTTTATGTTTGTAGGTCCTGGTACACAGGGTAGGGATGTTAGGGGCAGTCCTGCAAAAAAAACCTTGAGCTCAAGGGCACTGCTTTCGCTGCTTGATTTTAGTGGCCTTAGAATCAATAGATTCAACTGAGAATGTAGCGCATGACCTTTTGTTCCTGGTTGTAATTTAGCTTCAATGCTGAAGTAAATTCTTGAGTTTTCTAGCATCACATTCTTGAGGTTTTATTTTAATCGTAGTTTCAACATATGATCACAAGAGCATAAACACGAGGAAAAACATCAAACACATTGCACTGTCTTGTGACGACCTCGCGTTGTCTGTTGTTTTTGAAGAAAATGGTGCATTATGGGTTGGTTGTCTTGATGTTCGGTACATTGGAGATCAGGTAAGATTTTTTTAAGTAAAGTTCTAATGTTGCCGATTTATTGTTATAAGTCGTCCTAAAAAGCTTGTTCACACCAGAGTAAAACGCATTAGAAATGTGCAGGCTGTTGAAAAAAATGCAACCCACTTTCATTCGAGATTTTCCGAAAATGATAATGTTTGAATAAATTTAAAGCTTACCACCTGAAAGCACAATTTATCTTCTTTCCAATGACATCCAGCTTGGGCGTGTTAATTTAATTTAATATCATTTAATTGACGTTTTAGTAAGTAAGGTCTTTTTTAGATGCAAGAAAGTGGTAGCACATTTACATAGGTGAAAACCCATCTTGTGAGAGCTCATTTTATTATTTTTAATAAATGTGTCTCATAGGAATAAATATGTATGTTTCTTACCTAAGGGAATCGTCTCAAGTGCTTTCTAGGCCTGAAGTGTTTTCACAAAATCTGCTTTGGAACTTTTTACGGTAAAACAGGTCCTGATTTTGCTCTTACAGCATGCTGCATCTAAAATAGGTTATACTTACTCAAATATCAATTAAATGATAAATAATTCCATTAATGTATCCAAACTGCATATCATTGGAAAGAAGATATATTGAGCTTTCAGACGGTATACAGTACATCTATTCAAATCTTATTAGTTTTTAAAAGTTTCAATTATAGTTGGGTTGCGTTTTTTCTGAAACACCCCGTATCTGCGACGGGAAAAAGCGTCGAAATTATCTTTGCTTTAAATTAATATTTTGTCGGCGCCATTGAAGATGTTTTGATTCAGTTGGATGAATTCAAAGGTTCGATTCCATTTGGAAACGATGACTCACTAAAAATGAGTTCATAAAGAGTTAAGAAAATGCGCCAAATCTAAATTACGCGTTCTTCTGTCAAGACTACGACACGAAAGCTCCGTCAAGTCCTTGACAGAGATACCCGGCAATGTTCCGTTCATGTTTCATTATAAAGATGTGTTGTTATCATGCAATGCTTGCCAACGTCTTCTCTGAGAGACCTTTATTTCATTATAAATGAACAGCACTTTTAAAATTTCGATGCCAAGAGATCAATTTAGTTGTGTTTACAGATTGCTGGCTTACTATTAGATTTAAGATGGATAATTCAATATTAAACTATACTATTAGAATGATTTGTACGCCAAAATAGGAAATAGTCTGCTGCGTTTCCTATCTGATTCATGCAGAACAATGTTGATCTTATTTCAGAAGTCTTTTTACGGGTATAGCTAATTCTGTGTTGCCTGTCAAGGAACGCCTGTTTTTTGTCTTCATTTAGATATACGCCATAGCGCTGNTTTACCAATCTGGTAGCATCTACACACAAAGTAAATTCCTAAAACAGAGCTTCAAATCAGTAGACGAGCTAGCTACGTGCGTGCGAAGGATCAGGATTTTCAGAATTTTCAGAATACTTACTCAAATATCAATTAAATGATAAATAATTCCATTAATGTATCCAAACTGCATATCATTGGAAAGAAGATATATTGAGCTTTCAGACGGTATACAGTACATCTATTCAAATCTTATTAGTTTTTAAAAGTTTCAATTATAGTTGGGTTGCGTTTTTTCTGAAACACCCCGTATATGCGACGGGAAAAAACGTCGAAATTATCTTTGCTTTAAATTAATATTTTGTCGGCGCCATTGAAGATGTTTTGATTCAGTTGGATGAATTCAAAGGTTCGATTCCATTTGGAAACGATGACTCACTAAAAATGAGTTCATAAAGAGTTAAGAAAATGCGCCAAATCTAAATTACGCGTTCTTCTGTCAAGACTACGACACGAAAGCTCCGTCAAGTCCTTGACAGAGATACCCGGCAATGTTCCGTTCATGTTTCATTATAAAGATGTGTTGTTATCATGCAATGCTTGCCAACGTCTTCTCTGAGAGACCTTTATTTCATTATAAATGAACAGCACTTTTAAAATTTCGATGCCAAGAGATCAATTTAGTTGTGTTTACAGATTGCTGGCTTACTATTAGATTTAAGATGGATAATTCAATATTAAACTATACTATTAGAATGATTTGTACGCCAAAATAGGAAATAGTCTGCTGCGTTTCCTATCTGATTCATGCAGAACAATGTTGATCTTATTTCAGAAGTCTTTTTACGGGTATAGCTAATTCTGTGTTGCCTGTCAAGGAACGCCTGTTTTTTGTCTTCATTTAGATATACGCCATAGCGCTGTTTACTATTTTTAAGTCACATTCTGTGTTCATTTGAATTTAGTTTAACAGCTGCTAAAATGTTAAGGATGCAGGACAATCGGTAATTGCTTTGAGCGACGAATTAATTTAACAACGCCTTTTCTAATGCAATAAGTGGGTAGGTAGAGTTTCCACTGTTGTAGAGTAATTTCTTTGGACGAGTTCTTGAGACGTGCTGCTCTCCTTCAATTTGTTTTCCTTCACAATTTAGAAGACTCTGTGTTCGACCCACAGGAGGCCCAACGTATAGTGGTGAGGGGGAATTTGCGTATATTAACGCAACGCATGAATTGTCAAGATCTTACCTTACCTTGGAATCTCTTGTTGAAAGTAGTTACATATGAAGTTTTCTTGGCTATGTTTCATATGACAGTTATTTCGTCTTTTGGTGTCCTTGCTTTTGGTCCATCAAATACAGCGCCTCGAAGAAGGCTAGCCATCAATGCGTAATGACAATAATTCAAATCCCGTCTGTTTTGAAATCATGCGTTAGTACTGTAACTGTACTGCAGTATCTATGTATAATATTAAGACAAGGAGCGCAACTTATTTCCAAACAGATCAGCAGCAACTGTTTTATTTTCACCCGCGTTGCATCGATATTGATCCAAACATGCAATATGACACATCAAAATGTTGCTAATTTATCAGGCAACATGCTTAGATAACTTTCTGCGTGAATGTTTTATCGAAACTCAACATATTCAGCGGCTAAAGCTCATGTAGTCGGCCTTTCCGCTCTCAGAAGTTTCGTTTTGGTGTAGTTGTGTCAGCGACCAAATATATTTAATAGTGGATCTTTTTTGTTCTTCCTGGAAAGAGACGATGAAATTACGGAATGAAAAGTTATTTTGTGAAAAATAGTATCTAAGAAAATATCGTCTTTTTAACAAAAACCATACCTTGCAATTTTATACGAAAGTTCGTTTCCTCCAGGATATGAATGCGAATATAAGAAGCTAATTTAATTGGTGTGCAGGATAAAAAATATAGTTGGTAATCATTTCTTGTGATTTTGCAGTGTGCTTCAAACCAGGCAGCTTGTAAGTGAATTTGTTCCCACAAATTCAAAGCTGTTTCAAAAATTGTAATATGCATAAGATTGATTGGGTCCTTAACATAAGTAATATAACCAAATTTTAATGATTTTTCACTTACTTCGGTCACCCGGTACTTTAAGGTTACGGTAAACGTTTGTAGCACAAGATTGGGTTTTCTCTCCCCAAAAGCCAAACTATTAGCGGGGTCTAGTTAAACTATCCATCATTCGATGCGTAAGAATGTAGGGATTCTAACCATATCAAAATAATTGGCAAAGCTTGTAAAGGGATATTTTCCAGGCAACTTTATTGCTTAAGAGAGTATACCTCACTCAAAAGCTATATTGTACCCTTGCGTTTAACATAAAAAAATCTAACTTCTATCAACAGGAAGTGCAGACTCTAAGCTACCAAAGAGTGTCTCAGATTCTTTAAAGTCCTCCTTCCCTTGATAATACACGCTTGTCATAAATTTGGAAATAACTTCTCTGCTGTCGTACAGTTGTATTTGGCTATAAAAGGCGGACCAGAGGACATGCGAAGGTTCTGAGACAGACTTTGCTTGCCTGAAGCCTGCTCTGGTAGTGTGCAAAATGTGGAGCCATTCGATTGGTTCCTAGGGTACAAAATAGCTTTTTCGTACCTGTACCTAGTGGATTTGTAAGTCCTGAAAAAAGAGAATTTACTGATGGCACTTCCAAATGTAAACACCAAGGTCACATAAGCCACACTGTAATCCGGGTCAAGCAATTACCGCTTAAAAAGCAATCAATCCATTTAAACAAAAGAATCGATACATAAAATGTGGTTTCATGTTTATTTTGTAACACACGATCGACTTAATAGGTCAAAAAGCTAGGATTANTTATTTATTTATTTATTTATTTATATATTTATTTATTTATTTATTTATTTAATTATTTATTTATTTATTTATTTATTTATTTATTTATTTATTTATTTATTTATTTATTTATTTATTTATTTATTTATTTGTTTATTTATTTATTTATTTATTTATTTATTTATTTATTTATTTATTTATTTATTTATTTATTTATTTATTTATTTATTTATTTATTTATTTATTTATTTTTTATCACAGATCGTTTTCAAGAAAATGACAACACATTCTAAACGGCCATAACATTTTTCGCAAAAGGTTCCTGAGCAAAATCTTTGGCACACGCACTCGAAACATGTTCTAGTTAATTATAATTTTTTGCCAAGACACCGTTTGACCCCCTCTTCTAGATTACGACTGTTTTTACTTAAATTTAAATGTTTATCCTCAAATATAGTACTATGTAGTAATTCGCGAAATCCGCGAAATTTTCGACTCGTTTTCAATGACATGAATCACAAATGATGTTGAGATGTATGCGATTAAAATGAAAAAGAATTTCAAGAATCGTAGTTGTGTGAGCGGAGAAATTGAATTTTGAAGTTAGCCTAAATTGAGTGTTGACTAGCAGGGGTAAAGGAGCATTCGTTAGGAAATTTATCTGACAATACAAATTAAAAACTTCTAAGGGTTCCTCAAAAGTATATTTTCGCGGCAAGCAAAAGTCGCGAGGGTGGTTTTCCAGTGGTTTTCCTTACAGCTGCGACCCGCGACGCCCGAAGTTGTTGATCACGTCCTCCAAAATGGAGCTTGTTGATTGGCTGTTGTGCAAAATGTAAACAAACCAAAGCTGCTATTGTTACAAAATTTACCCCTGCTGTGTTGACTGTCTTTTCGATACGAAATTGTAAACTTATGATATCATGAAACTTCAAAAATCTTTTTCTTGGCTCTCATGTGTCCAATTTTAATGATTCTTCTTTTATTTTGATTGCCAATTATTGCTCTGTCAAATGAGCAATTACTTGATTAATTTTGAGAACTTTCAATTTTCGGCATTTATTACAATTGCTGAATTTTGGTTTTTTAAATATTCCTTCAAATTAATAAAAGGACTCAAAAGGAACGTTTTATGGAAAACGCATTTTGGACTGTTCTTGGCAAATCCAGGAATGTGATTTTTGACTAAGTTCTTATTTCAGAGAGATATAACGCATCTAAAATTTAGCGGAAAACACAAAAAAATTAAGTTGAAGCCTCAGTGAGTGCATAAATTAAAATGTTTACGAATTTGCTGCACCTTCTACAAGTACAATTTTTCAAACAGTGAATGCATTTTTTTATTACCCACTCGGTATTTACACCATGCTATCGCTGAACTTGAATAAAACAAGTAAGGAAGGGATATTTTTGACACGGCAAAGGAAGAGCAACACACAATATGAATTTAAAGAGTGCAATGGTAACGTTATTTAGCGTCAAAACTGCAATATGTAGAAAGGTATGATTTATATTTTTGAATACAAAATCGATCAATGTACTTGCTTTGTCTCTAAGAAGATTTTGTCTCCTTCGAAAAAGAATCGTGTTTTCCAAAAACGTAAATGCAAGCTAGGACCCTTTATTTCCTGGTCCAAAACCAGTTGTGATCTATTGTTTTCTGTTTTGGTTAAAGGGAATCTAAGCATATATAAGCATTTGATAAAAATAGCTGTGCAAAGACAGTAAACCTTCACATGCACCGAACCATATTTGGGTAACTGATCTATGTCAATAGGAAATACTGATATCTGATAGGCTAGAATTTGACCGCACGTGGCTTTAGCCACTTTTATATGATTAGATTCCCTTTAACTCCCTTGAAAAAAATATATTATATTCAATAAACCTCCTTAATTTTTTGTCTGATGTCCAGGACATTGATCTATCTTGAAATATTGTTTTGGATTGATTCTTCCAAAGGAGGGAAGGATAATTTCGTTCAATCATTTTGTTTCTTAGAGCCTGAATGAGTGCTTCTTTGCCAAAGGACAGCTGACAACAGAATTAGGTTTGTTAATAATCTACATGAAAGTTCATTACTTTTGCAATTCTTGATTGGTGCGTCGAGGGATGGATTGCTATGCTCCATGTACAGCAAGTGTTGTTCTGGCCTTGACCAGCTTCTATCGTAGCACAAAACTATTTGTAGAAGATCGTTGCTCGAATGATTTTTTCACATTCTTTGTCAGAAATATACTTTCAATGCCGTCCAGATACCCAATCGTTACATATCGAACAAAAGAGATTTGCCAGAGATCTTTCGCTGTTATTCCTGTATTAATTTCTTTGAATAATACCTCTTAATGCTGTGAGCTGTTTATCGGAAGATCCCTCGAGAGAAGGCTTTGTAACGTTTTCCCCCTTAAACAATATTGTATTTTGAGTTAATTGATACCCTTTTTACACTTTTAATTAACTCTGGTTTTCAGTTGTGCAGATAATGACATTTTCTCCAAACCTGCATTCTCGCCTAGTTTGATCTAAACTAACCCATCAAACGTCAAAAGTAACCGCGTTTAGTTTAAGCTTGTACATGATCTGGTTTAATCTATGCGGTTGAGTAATATAATTATCTTTCCTTTCAGGCGTTACTACAAGAGAATTAAAATGGCATCCAGAAGATCCAGATTCGGCGCTCATCTGCCTTTCCAATGGCAGTGTTTCCCAGATCAAGATTGTCAACCAGTCAGTGCATATTATATTCACTTTGCCTCAAGGACTGAAGTGCTTCTCAGGTAACTAAATCTAGGCCATTTTGAGTATGTCTGAGATTCAACCCTTGTCTACCTTTCGAATGGCAATGTGTCCCAGATCAGGATTGTCAACCAATCAGTGCACATTTTAGTTACTTTGCCTCAAGGGCTCAAGTGCTTTTCAGGTATCTAAATCTAGGCCATTTCGAGTATGCGTCAGATTCAACCCTCGTCTGCCTTTCGAATGGCAATGTTTCCCAGATCAAGATTGTCAACCAGTCAGTGCACATTTTAGTCACTTTTCCTCAAGGGCTCAAGTGCTTCTCAAGTAACTAAATCTAGGCCTTTTCGAGTATGCCTCAGATTCAACTCTTGTCTTTTCGAATTGCAATGGTTCCCAGATCGAGATTGTCAACCAGTCAGTGCACATTATATTCACTTTGCCACAAGGGCTCAAGTGCTTATCAGGTGTAAAAATCTAGAGCATATTGCTTATAACTCAAGCGCAGATTCAGTCTTTCCACTGAGAATTGTTTACTTTTAAGGCCGAGCGAATTATCTCAATTTTTATCGTTATAATTATCTAAGGACCCACAAGTTTTTAAAAGGTGTTTCAAAAGTCCAGGCACCTGCCCTGTTTTTTTGTCATAAGATTGAGTTCTTGCAGGTAGCCTAACTGAGAGATTTTAGTTTTAAAACTATGAGTGAAAATCTAGGCTATTGATGGACCAATTTTAGAGAATCACCTATCAAAGGTTAAGTTGAAGATTCTATTTTAAGAAATAAGAAAATGACCTTGTTTCTATATTCTCATGAAATTTAAAGAAACAGATATAAAGTTACGAGTCGATGCCACAAGGAGCATGGAAAACGTTTGGAGGGCTGGATAGATTGTAGCATTGCTGTAAGAATTTTTGCATTTGAATCAAATGATAACTGTTCATGGCCATATAGGATAAGTTTTAGCAACTCTTCATTTGAATGCTTTAATAAACCATGAGGCAACAATATTGCATTTACACTCTTGAGAAGAGGAAGTCTGTTTGCAGCGTACGTATGGCAAAGCAGTATTCCGTATCCTCAATACCATCATTTATCGGGCAAAAAGTTCAGTTCCAGTTCCAGTTCCAATTCCAGTTCTTCAATTTAATTTTAAAATTCCAATACATACAAAAATCTTTCGAAAATAACATACAATTAACTAGAATAACAAATTATAAAAGAGGGGAAAACATAAATGACAAATTTTACAACAGGATTACATACAATTTTGTATGGAGAGTCTTCTTAAGGAGGAACTCTCTCAGTAGATATACTAATCGAGGAGAGAGCACGCCCTATGCTACAAACCTATTATTCAATTTGTAGCATCTTTGAATGTTTGGATGGATTGATGCGAGAATAAATTATCTTATCGAGGTGTTCAGGGCTGGTATTTGGTGGAGAAAAGATGTAGTTTCAGTTCACGACGGAAAATCATTACTGAAAGAGACTGTTTCATATGGGAGGGAATTTTGTTGCATGATTTAGCGCCTGTATATCTAATAGATTTTAAGCCATGTTGCAAAGTATTCTTGGTTCAAAGTATCCCGAAAGTTATTATTAAATTTGTGAACATTTAGCTTACTGGGTCCAACACGTAGCTGCGTCAGGATGGATAAACCTTCCGGGTCATGAACACCGTTGACCAACTTTGGATGTGGGCGGATAATTGAAGACGTTTTTGTCTTGAAAATATTCAAAGAGTTGAACAGACTAATCTCAGGGTGGAGCTTTTCCCATTCCGAATGACTTAGAGTGAGGCAGCTCTAAAGTAACTCTTAAAGTTTATTTTGGACAGCCAGTAGCAGCCAGTAGCCAGTAGGGCAAATTTGCAGCCTTGATTTCATTATTGTTTAAACTTGTTTTAATTAGAATGTGCTTTCTTTAAATGGTGGTCACTTTTACGATATAGTTGATTGGAGTACAAGAGGAAAGAACTTTGCTGCAGGACAAGAAGACGGCAGATTGATGCTGTATGATAGGGTATGATATTTATGTGACCTTCTTACCTTGTAAGACAATTTTGACATCGGTATATGATTGTTTACATAATCAGCCAAAAATTACCTGTGGAATTGGAATTGTACTTTCCTGTAATAGCTACAAATTTGCACTGCTTGTTGGCATAAGAGCTAACTTGTATATGAAGATCTAATTTATTAGCAACTGTCAAACGTTCAAAATGTATGGGATTAAAACAAGCTGTTTATGTAAGTTGTTGAAAAGGGACGTGAAAAGCAGGCGAAACTTTATGTCGTATTTTGCTTTGGAATGATGATAATTGCAGCAAGGAATTTGAATTGAAATTGAGGTATAAGATATTGACGAAGATTCTACACCTTTGTGCTCCGTCAGGAGGAATCGCAATGCTCATTGTCATTGTTCCAAAACTGAAACATGGACAAATTCAATTATTTCTGGCCCTTTTTAAAGAATTTTCAGGAACACCTTCGAGCAAAATTGCGAATATCTTTAGAACCTCAACCAATTTCGTCCGAATGATTTTCATTATTCGCGAACATTTTGGCTCCTCTTGAACATTGAAGCAGATCTATTGATTTCTCTTATCACTAGAGGAACGCATCTAAGCAATAAGTAAGTGGAAAGCAAAAGATTTGTTATAGAACAGTATTGATAGTACTGTAAAGAACATTAAACCCCATAGAGCTATAGGACTTTTGAAGTACGCAAAACACTTTGTGCAAGAGGATACATTAAGGAATATGTATCTTAGTATTGTCCAACCACATTTCAGTTATTGTTGCTCTGTTTGGGGATGTTGCGGGGCAACTAAATTGAAAACCTTGCAGAAATTACAGAACAGAGCTGCTAGAATTGTTACAAGTAGCCCTTTTGACACTCCAGCTGCTCCTCTATTGCAGCGGCTTGGCTGGCCGTCAATTGATAAACTGATCAATCGAGAAACATGTACAATGGTATATAAATCTTTAAATGACCTTGCACCTGAAAACCTAGGTAACATTTTCTCCAGATTGTCTGATGTTCATACCAGGGTTTTACGCAATACCAAATGCAATCTTGCTGTACCAAAAATGAGAACATCTTATGGCCAAAAATCATTTGCGTTTCTTGGAGCCAATGCATGGAATAAACTCAACTCGGAAATGAAATTAGCCCCTTCGATTCAGTCATTCAAAACGAAACTCAAGGCTTTGAATTGAGAATATTCAAGGAAAGCTGATCTGTATCGAAAGTATTATCTTTATTTTCTTTTTCACATTTAGTAGCTATTTTATATGAAATTTGTGTAAATAGGTTTGTATCTTTAGGTTTATTAGCTATTTTTGTTTTGGTGCTGGGACAATTGGAAAGCAGTTGCTTAATTACTTAACTGAATTGTATCCCAGGGTAAATATGTTTAAAATAAAATAAAAAATATGTTTAAAATAAAATAAAATAAAATTAAAATAAATTGATCAATGGCGGAAACTTTGCTAAATATTGGGGGAGGGGCGAAGCTGTTATCAGGCGAAAAGCATTGTTAATGCCGTTTTGAAATAAAAAATCATTGTTGCCCCAACATTGGGGGTGACCGCATCCCTTAACCCCCTAGTGTCCGCCATTGCCATTGATTCAGTGATAAATGAAACGCATTATGCCAAGAAAAAATCTTGATATCTTTTTGACACATTGTACTGCATGATGATGGTTATGAGTGCGGCATAAACAATCCTTGTTTGACGCGCATGTCCTGCACTGGAGAATGCATTGAGTCAACAGCTGAGACATTCATGTAGAACGATATGTCGATTTAAAGAAACGAAATTCTCCCCCATTGTAGCCTGTTTTCTACATTTCAAGACTTTAGTTAGCACATTTGAAAGGCATCTTGCTATTATGTAACGTGACAAAGATGTCTGTTCTGTGAATTGATACTTAATTGATACTTAATGTCCCGTTCCAGAAAATGGTACTGAAGAAAGAATTGCCATGTCCAGAGGAATTTAATGGCACTAAACACAAAGGTAAGTTTATCAATACATTTAAGGTAGAAGACCAGAGACATTATGTCGTCTTGAGCATCTCGATGAATATTCTGGAGATAGCTTTTTGATACAATCTACTAATGATTAAGGATTTTGAGACGACCCAAAAAATATTTCCCCAGCTTGATCATACGTTGCTTTCTAAAACCAAACAGGATCAACAAAAAGTTTGTATCAGCATTTAGTTGGCAGGCCCAGCTATCTTTTGAGATGTTTCTTTGAGATGCCAGTAAGGCTACTAACACTCTCCGTTTTAAAAATGCGTTGATTCCTTCATTTCTCAGTCAAAGCTGAACTATCGCCACCTTTTCCAGATTTTTGGAAGATTTAGCCAAAAAGCTGAACTGGCTTGGGAAAGCGAAATGTGAGAAATGGACAGCTTTTGAAAACAATAGATTTACCTTAAAGACTTCACATCTAACTCTGTGTTGAGCCTTACAAAACCCTGAATGAAGATTAGCTCCTGCGGCGACGGCGATAACACAGTAACTAAGAGGTAACACAAATATGACACTTTGAATGGCAGTAATTGGGGTCGGTATCTGGCAAATACAAGTCTTAGTTACAATCTAAGAATGTTCAATCAATGTCTATAATATCGTCTTTTTCTTGCAATCTGCATCTTTTTCGTGAGAACGCGAACTAACAAGGGGCTTGAACTAAAAGCCCAAACTAATTAAATTAAGAAGACTAGTCAACTTAACTCTACGTTTTAGAACAATAACAACTATTCTGCTACCAATTTTGCTGGTAGCCATTTCGATACTTCTGTGCAACTTAAGCACAATCAAACTTTGTAGGCAACTCAAGCCTCACTTAAATACTTTTGTGCAACTTAAGCACAATCAAACTTTGTAGCCAACTTAAGCCTCACTTAAATACTTTTGTACTTTTGTGCAACTTAAGCACAATCAATTTTTGCAGGCAACTTTAGCCTCACTTAAGATACTTTCCGTGCAACTTAAGCACAATCAAACTTTGTAGGCAACTTAAGCCTCACTTAAATACTTTTGTGCAACTTAAGCACAATCAAACTTTGCAGGCAACTTCAGCCTCACTTAAGATACTTTCCGTGCAACTTAAGCACAATCAAACTTTGCAGGCAACTTCAGCCTCACTTAAGATACTTTCCGTGCAACTTAAGCGCAATCAAACTTTGCAGGCAACTTAAGCCTCACTTAAATACTTTCCGTGCAACTTAAGCACAATCAAACTTTGCAGGCAACTTAAGCCTCACTTAAATACTTTCCGTGCAACTTAAGCACAATCAAACTTTGCAGGCAACTTAAGCCTCACTTAAGATACTTTTGTGCAACTTAAGCACAATTAAAAATGTGTAAACACTATCGCTGCAAATTCAGTCTCATACGAATAGCAACTTGCCATTCTGATTTAAATGCCGGAGAATAAACAAGGACACTCAGTATTCAGATACGACCCAGGGAGCGTGCGTAACAAGGGGATGGAGGGCGGGGAAATTTCACAAACTTGAACGCCCTGCTTTGAGAACAATCTGAGAACGAATGAGCACCGCTGACTTACGTGGANTTGTTGGCAACTTAAGCCTCACTTAGATACTTTCCGTGCAACTTAAGCACAATCAAACTTTGCAGGCAACTTAAGCCTCACTTAAGATACTTTTGTGCAACTTAAGCACAATTAAAAATGTGTAAACACTATCGCTGCAAATTCAGTCTCATACGAATAGCAACTTGCCATTCTGATTTAAATGCCGGAGAATAAACAAGGACACTCAGTATTCAGATACGACCCAGGGAGCGTGCGTAACAAGGGGATGGAGGGCGGGGAAATTTCACAAACTTGAACGCCCTGCTTTGAGAACAATCTGAGAACGAATGAGCACCGCTGACTTACGTGGACTGGGAACTAGTAGAAACCAGGGGGTGACTTACTTAATCGCAAGAACACGGAGGGGCGCTTTGCCTTGGCGTTAAAACACATTTACTATGTAGAATGTTCTGTTTGCAAATTGCTCTACAATACCATTTGCGGCGAAAAAATTTCAGGCATTTGAAAATCCATAGTACTTAGAGTACTGGATAGATTGAAATGGAATAAATTCTGTCTGGAAGCCGAAAGACCGAAGTATTTTCGTGATTTTTCTCGTATTTTATGAGTACTGAAAATATAGGCAAATTCGAATTTACGAAATTCCTTTGAATTTTCGTAAAATTGAATTTACCTATGTTTTTCGTGCTCATAAAAATGTGAGAAAATCAAAAAATTTCTTCAGCCTTTCTGCTACCTGAACTTTAGGCACAACGATTTTTCAAACGACGTAACTCTTTTTTGTGCACCCTGTACACTACAAGGACGATACCACGGGTAGCAATAGACTGTGACTACTACAGGGTGTTAAAAAAACGCAACCCACCTTTTAACTTTTCCTCAAAGGTTTTTTCTCCGATTTTGCATATATTTTAAAGAAATCAGGGAAATGAATTCTGCATGGATTGATATAAATTCCAGCTGGGTAACAAAGGATAAGCTCTCAAAAATATGAGTTTTTGTGCCCATGTCCTACCACTTCCCTCCATTTGCAGCAGAATCCCCATCATCGGTATTAAATCAGTTTCTTTCGCTGTGCTAAGGCAGCGAATCTATTCCCCAATAAGATCAAGACAAATCCCACTTCTTCCCATCGTTTTATCATCGTTAATGTTTACAAAATGTTATCAAATTCCACAGCCTCTGTAGCGAACTCTCCATTCCAAATTTTCTCGTCGCAAGCACCAAGGAAGAATTGCGTAAAACAAAAGTTTGTGCAAGGCTCAGGTCTCCCATATGACATAGCGAATAGATACTTAGTCAACTTTTTTTAGTCGATTTTTACTTAGCTATACATATTTAAATACATACAACTAATCTAAATCGAATAGATTGCAGACCCCTGAGGGCATTCGATCAAAACAAAACAAACAAAAATATCGGAAAACTGCATCTTTTGTGTTAGGAGATTTCCCCTGCAATCAATTCTCTGACTTACCGCAGTCTCAGTGTAAGGTACCAGCGTGTTAACAACTACAGGAGTTGCATTCCTTATGTGAAGTGATGGAGGGTGGAAGATATGTAACCAGCATCCTCGGTAATTTGTTCTCAGTTCCATTTGAAACGGAAGAAAATTGTTACGGACAGGCACAGATTGTGCCGGAAAACTTTCAAAACGGCAGAATTTGAAAACGGAACTCCAACCGGCACACTTTGAAAAAGCCGTCATGTGAAGACTTGAAATTATAAAGACGGAACATTTTTCGACGCTTTCGAAAGGCTGTTTGATTCTTTAGGCTTTGTGATAAATTTCTTTGTCTTCAGAATCCAACCTTCTCGTCAAGGAGGTTGCAGGAAGTTTGGCAACGTCAAATTTTGTACCGTTTTCAATTGTGCTTGTATCGTGTCAGCACTAGCTAAAAATTTTGTACCGTCACATTTTTTTGCCGTTTTCAAATGGTGCCGGTATCGTGTGAAGATAATCTAAACCTGTTAAATGTTGGTTCGATGCTCTTTACCTGGTGAAATTTTGTGCAAAGCTTTGAAGCAATTATTATTTGTTCTCTTATAGTTGCAAAAGTAAAATGGATATCTAGTCATAATTTTGCTGCAGTTTACTTAAATGCTGAATCGGAAGAGCCTCCAAAATTCTTCTGCATCGTCACCCAGGTAAGTGAAAGTTTATTTAATCTTGGACCGCTCTAGAATTCATTCTTAATGCTTATTAATTGAACGTTTAGTTGGAGTTAATTGCGAAGGAAAGCACGTTTTCACAGTATAAGGCAACAAGATTCACTTGTATTTGCAGACATTACATTGACAGTTTGGACCATCCCATTTTTTAATCACTCGTTTGAAAAAGTTTGCTGCTGAAAACTTTGAATTAATGGCGAACATGGCACATAAGCAAACAAAAAAAGGAAATGACGTTATCTTTTTTAATTGTTTCAGTTTTGGTGTTCACACGGGAAGCGATGCGTTTTCGAAATGCTCCGTTCGAATCTGGCCTCCGTTTTCATCAACGTTTTAAAAAATCTCAATTTTCTTAGCGAACTGATGTGAACGCAATCTCGATCCGTTTTCACCTGAAACCGTACCAGTATTCCGAACGAGGGCTAAGCTCGCACCTCAAAATTCGAGTAAAATATTCAGTCACATGTTCAGTGAGATTTTCAGAAGTTTGGCCACTTAAAAACAGAATATTGGTGAACTTGACTGAACATGATTCAACATTGAGGTGTGGAATGTTAAATGAAATGTTCAGCTGTTTGGACAGGGGTTGGTTTAGATTTGTTTATCTTGACGTTTCTCTTCTATTTTATTGCAGAAAGATGGACCAACTATTTACACAAATATGGAAGACATCTACTTTGGTTACAATGAAGACAGGCAACTCTGCTTCTACATTGAAACATTGCCAGAATGGTTGGTATTTTTCTTAAAATGAGTGACGTGAGCTAAATGTCGCTGTCTATAAATAGGACAAAGAGAAGCCTAAACATGCCATTGTTTTCTTTGGCTTTGCTTTCTTTGGGCAAGCGTCGGATTATCAAATACAATAGGCTTTTGAAAAACCTATGAGATCTCATCTTTTTTTCTCAGTTCAGTGCATGCTTTCAATAAACTACTGTGTTCCTTCCAGGGATTTTTTATGTTGCATGTCTATGAAAGACTTACGTCAAAGCAAAGAGCAGAAAGTTTTTAGATCTTTAAGCAACCTGTTTTTTTTCTAGGTGAATCACGAAAGCGTTCTCCTGTTTGAAAATAATAGCAACAAAAATGTTCGCTCTATTTTGATCAAAATAGTTTCATTTGATTAGCTAAAAGACAAGTTTTTTGTGTGAAATTGTGGTTGCCTTCATATGGGAGCGACCTGTTTTTAAACTTTACAAATTAAACTTTTGCTCAAACTTTTTTAAAGCTTTAGTTTCTTGAAAAACATCTTGAAAATGGCTGAAAGGACATAATCCAATTTTTGAACCATTAGGTTCTTATAGAAAGACTGTTAATTAGCAATCTAACTCTAAATTAAAGATTGAAAGTGTAACGAGCAAAACTACGCATCATTCATTACATTGCTGTTATTTCAAACAAAGAGAAAAAATGCAAAACGAGGCTGACATGACCGGAATCGATGCCCCGATCTCGTTTTCGTTTTGCATTTTTTCTGTTTGTTGTTATTTCATCAAAATTTTCTCTTTTATGCGAGAGGTCTTTTCATCATCTATTCCTGCCTTATTTAAACTTTTCTTGAAGAACGAAAGTTTGCAAAATTGGGTGAATAGTACTTTTGGTGCGATTTGTTTTTTCAAACAGGAGAAGTATTTATTAGTCATCATTTAAATAATCTATTTATAGCTTGAGATATATGAATCCTTCTCCTTTGGTGACATTTTATTCATCACAACTATTCAATTATTGTAGGCACCAAAATTTGCCTAGGAAACGTGCCTTTTCTATCATTTTGACCTTTGGACAGTTAAAAATCTAAAGTTGGTCTAAAGAAGCATTGGTCTAAAGACTGATGGGGTAGGACCCGTTTTGACAAGATATAACTTGGCAAACACACATTAAAACGAGTTTTCTGAATTGGGTCAAACGTAAAGGGGACCATACATTTATCGTGTTATATCTTTATCTAGCAGAACCCTTCTTCTCAGTTCCCAGTGATTTGATAGGTGTCGCTGCATTAAGAATTTCCTTTCCCACTCATCAAGATTATATCTACTTTTGTGAAACTTTCCTCATATCTTAATGTTTCTAGAGAGTAAACTTTGTAAAATTCTGATCAAAAATGAAGAAATGTAATACAACTTTTTCATGTGATAATTGTGCGTCAGAAGTATGGTATGCAAAAAAGAAACTTCAATTATTTAGCCCCCCCCCCCATTTTTAGAAAGAGTACAAGTTTGAATCTATCCTATCGTCTGAAGTTTTCTTTCCATTGCTGGTGTGCAATCATTTAATCATAGGAACCTTTATCATACCAGTTTGGACCTCGTTTGGTCAATGGCCACTCAAATAGCGGCTGGTTTGACATAAAAGAGATTAAATGTATAAAGGACTAAGTGATCAAAATCACCCTCCTGACCAGAGCCACCCCATTTGACGGTACCCTTCTGGGAGCGAATTTGGAAGAAAACGATAGCAATATTGCAGTTTCTTTTATCAAAATCCTGTACGATAGTACGAAAGCAATTATTTTGAAGCAACATACCCTCTTGGGGGGCATTTTTCATGAAAACAATGCTCTGTTTGGGAGCAAAATCGCTAAAACAATAGCCATTTCAGCGGCACATACCCGCTACAAAAGTGTCCCACCCCTAGGCTCGTGTAGAAGAGAACTATGCAAAGAATTTTTGACTAGTTAATATAAATTTTGTAGGAATCTTCTTACTACGATGGCAAGCAATGCTTTTGAAGGTGTCCCGATTGGCAAGTTGGATAACAAGGTATGATTAGAGGAAATGATGTGGCTATTTTGTAGCAAAACTGCTAACAAAGAAATAAATAGGACCAATAAACGTGCCTTGAGAGTTTTGTACGGAGATTACGACTCATCATTTGAGCAGCTTTTAGCCAGAGCTAGAAGCATTACAGTCCACCAAAAGAATCTACAAAGTCTTATGATCGAAATTTATAAGACCATGAACCATCTAAACCCTTCATATATTTGGGAGTTCTTTGTTAAAAAGGATATACTTTACAATCTCCGCACCAAAGAGCTATGCAGGCTTCCGTCAGCACAGTCACATCGATATGGACTAAATTCTCTTTCGTTTAGAGGTAGTCTCCTGTGGAACACTCTAGATGATGAACTAAAGAGAGCTGATACCCTGAGAAGTTTTAAAAGGGGGATCGTAGAATGGGATGGCAAAGGATGTAAATGTTTAATTTGTAAATAATTTTGTTATATTGTAAATAGTTGGTTTAAATTAGTTTTTAGTAACTATGTATCTACCAACTGTAAATAATGTTATGATG
>REGM01000367.1:70169-113366 GCA_004194415.1 Aurelia aurita
GCAGATTATACAGTTCCCGTCAGGTGACTGAAGGTAAGCTTGGTCATGTGAGGTCAAAATTTGGATGAGTGACCTTCCCGTATGCTTGACCAAACAATTCAACCCGCCAGTCCTTCGGAAGGGACGTTAAACTAGGAGCCCTATGCCTGGATCCGGTATGCCCTGCTAATAGTAGGCCTAAATTAGCTGCAATATAACTTGACAACTATTCAGCCTACTTAAAATAAAGTAATGATGATGATGTGGACGGTTTTTATGGGTCTTAGCCCACTTTATTTATTGTGATAAGATAATTCAGTATGACGGATCAGATAGTATTGATCTAAGCCCATAGCCGTAGATTTCTCCAGTTCGTAAGTAAACCTGTTCTTAGGTTATGTAGATTGTAAATGTTTGTTTCTGTATCTTTGTAAATCATATTGTAAATATATCAGTTGTTTGTACGTGCGGCTAGAATTATTCAAATGTATACGAAGATATTGATAAAAGATAAAATACAAGCCTTGAATAGCTTTTATCAATATCTTCGTATACATATTGTAAATAGTTGGCATTAATTGGCTTCTTAGAATTTGCCACACCAATTTTGCATAATGATGATGATTTGATTTGAAAAAAATCCCATTTTCTTAGGCTTAACAAAACTTTCTTATTGGCCAGCTTTTAATACGAAAGTCTACGTGTTTGGACAAGGATCGAACAGAGGACGCTACTTTGTTTTCTGTAAATGCAAGGAAAAATTTGTCTGTTTGGTTAGTTTACTTTATGTACAATTGTGTAAAAGATCGAATTATGGTTTGTCTTATAGTAGTGCTCCAATTTTAATTATTTGTCTTTATTGTCAATGCCAAATGCACAGTCATCTTCATCAATAGCTCAATCGTAAGCTTATATCCCTTGGTAATTCCAGCAATTTCTTCAGCAAAATAGTTGCCGAAGTCAAGTTTATGTCATCTGAAACTCCAAATCCTGCTGATTTCAGATGTGAAATCGGTTTGCCTAAAAGATATGTAGTTTATTACTTGTAAGCAATTTAATGTACCCTAGTGGATGATGTTTTACCGAAGGTGTGCAGGAATTTTGTTAGCACTAGGGTTCAGTCTCGGTCTTCAAATTCAAATACTGCTTGTTTTATTGGAAAATCGATTTCAGATTTGAAATCAGAAGGACATAAAGCTTTAAGTGACATAAATTTTTTTTGTCAAATGTTAGTAATTTTAGAAACAACGCTACTTCGTGTTGGGTTACCCTGTAATTCACAAGATCACTATCTTTGTTTTCAGTGGACTAGATGGAATCTGGATGATTCTAGCAGAGTAGTCATGCCTTTTGTCAATGATAATGACGAGACTTTCCCATGTGGCATTGCTATTAACTTGAATTCCACATTGATCATAGCAGAAGGTAATTTTAATATTTTGTATCGACTCAAAACACGAGCGAAATCGTAGACTGATAATGGTTTTGTATTGGAAGCTTTCCAGGCATTTCATATGTCCCAATAACAGAAGTTCTCAACTAAGTTAGGATAACTTTTTGTGAATCTTAAACCATGTGAAAATAAAACTACAGTAAAATCTCGCATAAAGAACCTATAAAAACATATTAAATTTATTCTTTCAAAAATTAGTAAAAGTCATTTAGAACTAGAAGGAAGATATTTCCATGGTCAGGATGCTGAAATTATGCACCTTGTGAGCCTTTGATAGCCCAAACCCTCTTCATGCATCATTTTAGACTTTAGACACCGGAATTGAGAAATAAAAGGATGAAACTTTGTGATGCATTATAAGGTAACTCTGCTTTCTGTTCTGATGACATGGAAAGCCGGTTTTCAGAAATCTTTTTCTACAGAAATTTATTAATTACTCAGTAACCAATCGGTCTATCAAATTCTGTAAAAAAATAAAGTATTAACCATATTCTTGGAAATTGAAAGATAAATTAAGTGCAATCGTGTGCTTTCCCATGTTTGGAGAAAGCTCATTTTAATATATTTTATAGGTTTCAGAAGAGCTCCATTACCAACTCCGCTAGTCTAAAAATGTTAATCAAACTTTTTTGACACGGACACTATATGTTCACAGAGATCGGGACTCTTTTATATGCAATGGTATGTCTCGCCAGAGATTTTGCCCTAGGAAGCTTACATTTTCTAATCCATAGGCTGTAGTCCTAGGTTTGCGTGCATAGATGTTGTTCGTAACTCTTGAGTTGTAATGTATTTCTCTCTCAACGAAAATTTCTTTTATAAATGAGGGATTTAGATTCATCATTGTTGATGATTCGTGGTTTTGATACAGTGGTTTTCGCGACCATCTAAGTTAAAAACCTCATTTATTTGTAATACAGCTGATCATGAACTGATTTTCACTCGAAAGGTGTAGTTTATGTTGTACTTAGTGCCATATAAATGCAATCGAAATTGTGCATTCAGGAAGTTTTTTATAAATTTTTTTATGTTGGGGTTTCTTTTTTTGGCCCACCTGTTATATAACCTGAAACTTATCCCCGTTGTTAAAAAGGAAATGAAATGGAATTGTGCGTTACTATTTCTTTCAACAGGCGAATCAAAGTATCCTCCTGCGCCTCTGTTCATGATGATCTCAACACATGGAATTCTATGTACCTATCAAATGATGAATAAATTCCAGGGTGTAAATCACAATATCCTAGTGAAAGCGACTGCCATGAGTTTGGATGGTGTAAGAAAGCCAATGCAAACATCGCAATTATCGTCCTCAAGGCAACACTTACAAGTAAAGCCAGTAGAAACTAAAGCTGCAGTTGCTGGAAGCTCACTGCCCAAGCCTTTCTCGGGAGCTGCATTTGATGGTCTCACTGGTGCTGGTAAGCAAACTTTTGGTTAGCCCTACAGATAGTTATTTTATTTATTTATTTTATTTTATTTTTTTATATTCCCATAAAATTTACAAGCAACATGCAAATATTACATAACGATACCACAGGGAGCATGGAAATACATCGCAACCCTGCGGCATTACATTTAACATAAAGATTCAAATATTAACATTACACTTAAATATTACATATTACAAATAGCAATCACAAGTAACAATTTCAAATTAAATAACAATTACATAAACAAAATATGCGAATGGAAAACTTTACACGAGAGAGGAGGTTTTTAACAACAACTTACTGAAACCGTTCTGAGGCCTGAATTTATTTTAATGTTGCCTCAAGAATTTTTGTATTTGAATCTAAAGGTAACTTTTCGTGGCCATACAAGATGATTTGCATCAGTTCATGGTTTGAAAGATTGAATAAAGAAATGAGGTCGCAATATCACATTTACGCTGTCGAGAAGATCACGTCTATTTGCATCATAAGCATGGCAGAGCATCAAAAAGTGTTCCGTATCCTCAATACCATCATTTATCGGGCACAAAGGATTTAAAGTATCCCTGAAGTTATGTTTGAATTCGTGAAAATTTAGCTCACTGAGTCCAACACGTAGCTGTGTTAAAATGGATAATCATTTGGGTCGTGAATGTTGTGGACCAAATTTGACGGTGGACAGATGAGAGCTAATAGATATTTCTTGAAAGCATTCACTGAGCAGGATTGTTTGATCTCAGGGTCAAGTTTTTCCCATTCGGACAAACAGTTAGGATAAAAACTCGATTTGAATCTCTCTGTTCTCGCACGTATCTGCCCTATTGTAACTCGTCTGCTAAGATTGTAGTCAGATTCCTGAAGTGGAGGTACAGGATTTCTTGTGTAATTCCGGAGTCAAGTTATTGATAATCTCGTAGAAGAGAACAAGGCGTCTACTCCATCGTCGGAGGTTGAGCGATTCCCAAACAAGCTCATCATATATTTTCTGACGAGAAGTGCCCTTCCAAGCGCCAGTTACTGTTAATGCGGCAGAGTATTGAATTGTATTTAAAAATACCCAACAAAGAAAACCCTCTTCTAGAGGGGGATTATGGTGAAAGAAAGACTGATTCTAGTTTTTCCTTTAAACCTATTACCACTAAGAGGTTATAAAAGCATGTTCTAAGATTAAAAAATCAAATGGATCTGGCACTGATCACATTTCTAGTCACTTTCTTAAAGTAGGTATTGAGATTTTGGCTCCTTCGCTTGCCCAACTCTTCACATTGTCTCTGTCCGTCGGCTGCTTCCCTGACAACTGGAAAACTGCTAACGTAGCTCCAATTTTTAAGCAAGGCTCAAAAGATGATAGGTCGAATTATAGGCCCATATCGGTGCTACCTGTTGTCTCTCGTTTATTTGAAAAGCTTGTCTATAACCAGCTATACGATTACCTTGACAAAAACAAGCTGATTTTTTCTGATCAGTCTGGTTTTCGGGCCCTTTATTCGGTTCTCACGTCTCTGTTGAAGTGCACGAACGACTGGTACTTAAACATTGATAAAGGTAAATACACGGCTGTTGTCTACATAGACCTCAAGAAAGCTTTTGACACAGTTGACCACGATATTTTATTAAGGAAGCTCAACTTCTGTGGCTTGAAAGGAAAAGAGCTTAGCTGGTTTCGCTCGTATCTTACCAATAGACGACAATGCTGTAAGGTAAATGGGCGAATTTCCGCTACAGACAGTATAACTTGTGGTGTACCACAAGGTTCATGTCTTGGACCACTTCTCTTTCTGGTCTATATTAATGATCTTCCTTGTTGTTTGAAAAATTCCCTTGTATCCATGTATGCAGATGACACAAGCATTTACTATGCCTCTGAATCTGTATCGGACATTAATCAGGCAGTTAATGCTGACTTAGAAGCTTTGAAAGGATGGCTTGAAGGAAATAAGTTGTCTTTAAACGTAGCTAAGACTGAAGCAATGATCATAGGGAGTAATGGTAAGCTGCGAAAAATTGACTCAGTCGATTCGATTAAACCAAACTTTAAGATTGGTTCAGAGGATATCAAGTTGGTAAAAGAGGTCAAATACCTTGGTGTTCAGGTTGATCATCAACTTAAATGGACATCTCAATTGGCCCTAACAACTAATAAGATCTCTAGAGGTATTGGTGTACTTCGGTATGCCAAGCAGTACCTTCCGATTTCAACTGTCAAAACAATGTATAAGAGTTTAGTGGAGCCTTACTTTAGATATTGCTGTCCTGTCTGGGGAAATGCTGGGGTGACTGCCATTGAAAAATTGCAGAAACTTCAAAATCGGGCCGCAAAACTCGTCACCAATAGTCCATTTGATGCGACTGCTTTACCAGTTATTCGAGCTCTTAAATGGCCCACTGTCAGGGAGCTTATTGATTTTGAAGCTCAGAAAATGGTCTTCAAATCCCTTAATGGGGACGTACCTTCTTATATGAAAGACATGTTCACGAGAGTCAACAACTCTACCCTTCGTTCTCTCAGAAACGCTGAAGATCTCAGGTTGCCATTATTAAAATCGGCAGGGGGGCAGAAATGCTTCGCATACCGAGGCGCCAAACTTTGGAACAATCTTGGCACTGAAGTCAGAAATTCTTCAACCATAAGATCTTTTAAAAAGAAGGTGCAAATATGAATCATTCCACAATTCTTTTCGTTTTTCTTTCGTTTATTTATGACAAATTGTAATTAGTTCAAGTTTTATAGCGAATTTCGTATTTATTGTAAATTAGTAGTTATTGTAAGTTTTTAGCATGGCCCCCTGTAAATCAATTATTCTTATTGAGGGGCTACCATGGGTAAAAAAGATAAAATCAATCAAATCAAATCAAATCAGTATTGAACCGATTCAAGTTTTTCCATTGAATTACAGTGACACTCTGACTAATTTCACGCGTATTTTTTTGGAATGTGATATAAAATGTCACCATCGTCACCATAGTCCAGGTGCGGTCGGACATAGAGTTTATACATATCGTTAAGCGTTCGTTTGTCGCGGCAAATATTTTGAATGGAATCTTAACATCCCTATTCCTTGTCTACATTTGGAAATAACTGATTGGATGTGACTAGCGAAGGACAATTTTGAATCTAGTATGATTCCAAGGTGTTTTTGCTCCTGGACCCTCGTTACTGGAACACCGTTAACAAAGACGGGTGGGTGATTCATTGGAATTCTCTTTTTTGAAAAGGTCACCTCGACTGCTTGCTTAGTTGGGTCGGGATTAAAGGACATTCGCCAATTGTGTGCCCAAAGCTTAATAAGATTTAGATCATGCTTCATATCAAGAGCAGCTGTATGTGGATCGTGAACAACTGTGAAGATCGATGTTTCATCGGCAAATAGTTTGACATTGCACTTTCAACCATCTGTCAAATCATTGATATAAATAAGAAAGAAAAGAGGACCCAGGATAGAACCTTGGGGAACACCAGCTGAAATGGTGCCCCATGTAGATGTTTTACCATTCAAAACAATACGCTGTTGTCTATCATTGAGAAAGCTTTGCAATAATATCAGTAGTCTGCCAGAGACACCACATCGACGCAGTTTGTACATAAGACCCTGATGCCAGACCCTGTCAAAGGCCTTTGAAATGTCGAGATAAACAGAACGTACATCAATTGTTGGATTGCAGTCAAATGCTGTAAATATTGAATTGACAACTGACAGTACTGATTAACAGTTGAGTCTCCTGGGCGAAATCCTGACTGATTTGGGTTTAATAAACCGTTTGTGTTCAGGTGCTGATAAAGGGAGTCAAATATTAGCTTCTGTGGAATTTTACCAAAGTTTGCAAGGAGAAAAATAGGACTATAGTTTTGTTTTAAATTCTTACTATTCTTCTTATGGATTGGAACTACGTTAGCTTGTTTCCAGACTTCAGGGAAAACACCTTGGCTCATACACGACTCAAATCTAAGGGGTAGAAGGAGTGCGTCATCACATATCTTTATCATGCGCACTGAGATATCGTCCCAGCCAGGAGCCTTATTTGGATTCAATGATCGAATAATATTCAAGATCTTCTCATCAGAAATGGAAAACTCTGTAAGCGGTGGAGCACTGAGTACTAACATTGGAGGAAGTTCGCTACCAGTATCGATTGTGGTACATTGTGGTATGAAATAGTCATTGAAGATTTCTGCCTTTGCAGTAAAATCTAACACATATATATCGTTTTCTAGTAGAGGAGGAATTATAGGTATTTTAGCCTTATTCAAGATTTTATTAATCAAGGACCAATGGAGTTTTTTACCTGTTTCTGAGTTCGAAAGGGTTTTACCTACATTTGTAAAGTACTTATGTTTGGCTTCCTCAATTAATGGATCCATGAGATACCATGTTGGTTATGCTCTCCAGCTTGTCTTCTGGCTGACCATTCCTGATGAAAGTCTTATAAACCCTATTCTTTTTCTGGATCAAGTTTTTAATTGACTGTGTTATCCAAGATGCCTGGCGAGACCTGACTGTGATTATTTTGTTTGGTATAAAGTTTGAAAAGATATTCAGGAGAATTTCATTCAGATTTTTAACTTGAAGATCAGGGCATGTGACTTCTGAAAAGGTGTCACTCCAAGGAAACATTTTCAATACTTTTCTTGATTGCAGAGATGTTTGTTCGATCATAAAACTAACTTCTGCGTTTATACGGAGGTGGAGACAAATTTTTTACACTTAATTTAACAAAGACAATCTGATGATGACAATGCTCCTGTAAAGAGGGGTGGACACCAGATTCAAGGAATAGATTTGGCTGATCAGTAAATATAACGTCGATGCAAGATCTTGAATTTCCAATTAAGTGCGTTGGTTCGTTAATTAGTTGATGAAGGCCAAGGTCAGATGTAAATGGTTCAACAATTTTGCCCTTGTCATTTTCGATGTCATTTTCCCACCAGTTTGTAGAACGACAGTTAACATCACCAGTTATGATAACACAGTAAGGATTTTCGCTAGACATCTTGGACAACATGAATTCGAAATTATTCATGAAATCCTGAAATTCAATTTCGCTCTGACTGGGACTCCGATAGAGGATTGCAAAGAACTACTTCTTCTTATCAAGCTGAACTTCACATACAATACATTCAGGTAGGATCGCGAGGTCTGGCCGATTTTTTGCAGGAAACGAATCTTTGACATAGAGCCCTACACCTCCCCGTTTTACATTATGTGGGTGGTTGCTGTTCATAAAGGTGTAACCAATGAGATCTAGATTTCTTACATCCACTGTGCTGTCAAGATGTGTCTCAACGATACCTATCAAATCGTAATTATAAACTGAGTTATACGCTTCGATAAGAGACAAACGTGCAAAATTGTCTGTGCAAATACTATTTAAATTCCTTGAACAAAAATTGAAGGTGCTAGGGTCTGGACTAGGGTTGGTCTCCACGTCACCACTTATTAAGATTGTCTTATATGTTGTCCATTGTAAGTGAAGCGTATAACACACTAAACATGTTACATAAAAGTAAGCATATCTAGATACAATATTGGGAACGTTTGATTAGCTCGAATAGTACTTAGATTATTGTTTTCACGGACGAGTACAACTGGGCAAATACGTGCAGGAAACGTGTGCTTGGA
Source organism: Aurelia aurita (assembly GCA_004194415.1). Classification (NCBI taxonomy): domain Eukaryota; kingdom Metazoa; phylum Cnidaria; class Scyphozoa; order Semaeostomeae; family Ulmaridae; genus Aurelia; species Aurelia aurita. The sequence goes on from REGM01000367.1 coordinate 78,650, forward strand.
TAAAACCAAAAATTTGCAACGATTTGGACAATCGTAGTGAGTGGCAAGACAGGAATTGAAATTAGAATTAGAATACAGCAAAATAGGTACAACTTGGAGATTGAAAGAAATATTGAAAAAGGCTGCACTCGGAGATTCACGTTTGCCTTGGTATTTAGGGATAAGCGGAACGATGCTATTGCAGCTCGCCAATGATTTGTATCAACCGGCATCAAAGAACTTTAATCTTCTCAACAAACGAAAAGCGATTTCGCAACACCAAGATTTGATAGGTCCATTGGGTTGGTTTGGGTTTTTCCCACATGCAAACAAAAGGTAAACAGACTTTCATACAAACAACTAACAATTAAAAAGAAAATACCAGCAACCAAAAGAACGACGTCGTTCGTCATCTTTTGTCAACAAGGCACTTTGGGGTTAGAAAGTAGAACATTGTGGAAAGCTTTAGCATGACATCAAGCAAGTTTATGGAACTCCTTTGAGCTTTGTCAAACGCTCATTTTTACGTTAAAAAGGAAAAATAGCATTGAAATAGTCGGATATGCAATCAAGATAACAATGACCTTTGCAAATTATGGTCTGAAAATTTGAATAGCCCTTTGTACTGTAAAGGTTTTTTTGGATAGCCTAAAAGAGGACACACAAATTATACAATTGACCAATGTGACAAGTTTTTTGGAGACTCGAAGGAAAGTACGCTGTTGACAAAGTTTGAACTAGCTAGAAAACAAGACAAGAAAATCAGCGCGAAAAATACGGAGAAAAAAAGTTGAAAAAGTACGGTAAGTCTCAATATGTTCATAATTTGGAAAGAATATCCAAGAGGTCTTCTTCGCAATTAAAAGATTTTAAGTCTCCACTTTTTGTTTTGATGCCCAAACGACAGTTAACGTCTGCGAACGGATAATCGACACTGGGGTTATCTTTCACCATCAAACGGGCCTTTGAAAGAAGCTTTGCTCTTCTTGGAGTCAGATCCAAAAGAATTTTCTGACTCGCCAATTTTTTCCTACCTTTGTATACAGCTGTGGGGGATAAAGATCTTTTTCGCGATCGCAACGCAGTCGTAAACGCAGTCGAAGTTCGATTCTCTGCCATTGGCCGGTAACGGGACTCCAAACACACGTAGACATGAGTTATTTTATTCAAAGAGCCAGTACTTATTGGATGTGATTGCAGTGGATCCTTTTTTAGTCAGATGAGTCAGGTGCTAGGTTGGCCTCGTGGTTAGCGCTCTCGCCTGCTGTGGGGAAGGTTGCCAGTTCGAGCCCTTGGTTGGCCGCCTGGGGTAGTACCACCGCTCATCATCACAAGTCCTGTATGATTCTCTCCTCGGAGGAAAACTTAAGTCCTTGGGGTGAGTTGCCAGCAGGGGTGGCCTGGTCGACTTCCGTAAAGGACTCCTTGTGAGTCGTTCAACCAGACGATACACTAAACAAAGAGTTTTGTAGAATTAGTCACTAAAGATAACGAAAGTCAATAATTATATTCAGGATAGAATGAAGGCTGTTTCTGCCAAGGTCTCAAGGGCTGTTGGCTTTTTAAAACATGCCAAGAAGTTTCTACCAAGGGAAACTCTGAAAACTCTCTACACGGGTATTGTTGAGCCTCACTTCACTTTCAATACTGTTGTTCTGTTTGGGGTTGTTGTGGTCTTACTGAAATCAACCAGTTGCAAAAGCTTCAGAACCGGGCTGCCAGGATCGTAACGAATAGCAGCTTTGAGACCCCAAGCAGACCACTTATCGAAGGGCTAGGTTGGAAGACCATTCAACAACTTATTAGCAATGAGTCTGAAACAATGGTCTTCAAATCACTCAATGAGCTGGCTCCACAATACTTGTGTGGACTTTTCACAAGAAACTCGCAATGCTTCGCCCGTACCCTCCGTAATACTGACACTGACGTAAGGTTACCAAAGAAAAAATCTGCGAATGGGCAAAAATGTTTTTCTTTTCGGGGAGCAAAATTATGGAATAGCCTCCCAGCTGAGTCCAAACAGGCATCCTCTCTGAATAGCTTCAAAAAGTCTATTCAGACATGAGGGCGAGGCCGGATTTTGTGGCGGGGGCGTTGGCTGCTCTTGGTTGGCAAGCTGGGCTGGGGCGATTGGTGGTCCGGGTCTACGGTCGCCGGTTGCTTTGGCTTGGCATGTCGATCGGGGGTGGCTGGCGCTGGTGTTACAGAGTCTGCCCTTGCCCAAAATTTGTAATTTGCTTTCTCTTTGTAAATATTTTCTTTTAATATAAATTATCAATTATTGTAATTAGGTTTTAACATTATGGTTTTTGTTGTAATTAGGTTTGGACTATTTTTATTTTAGATTATATTGTAACTGTTTTTAATGGAGGGCCCCTTGAAAATCAGCCTTTGCTGAAGGGCAACCCTCCCTAAATGAATCAAATATCAAATATCAAATACCTAAATAAGTATCCTTTGTGCATATCCGTACCTTTTTTATTTCTAGAAACGTGATTGTCTGCTTGTATGGTAGTAGATCATTTCAAGAAGTTTTGAACCAAGTTATCATGTACCTAAATTGAACTAACAGTGATTCCTATACAATCTTCATGTGTGGGGCATTGTGGCTAGAACTTCCAAGAATGATTTTTGCGCTGAGTTTACGATGTTTTATACTTTTGTTTTTACTTATATCATGGCTATATAAGTCGAAAAATGCGAATAACTCAAACATGTAAGATCTTGCGTTGCCTTGCATAGCCTGTCGCAACAGCGCACGCGTAAACAATTACACTCAACAATATCTTTTGGGAGTATACAGGTGACATTTTAGTCAGAAGCCACGCAGGACTTTTTTTAAATCACAGAGTCAAGGAGTGCTCTTGGGGCACCCCTGGAATATTCTCGGAGGAACTTCACCTCTAGAATTGGTTGCCAAATTTCGTTTAGTCTCATATGCTACGCAAGATTGAAAACCCTGTATTTTATATTGTTAGTTGAGCTGGAATGTTGTTTCAAGAATTAGGATTTTCATAGTGAACAGATTTGATCTTAACGTAACTAAATTTTGTAGATCCTGTCAAGTCTGCAGCGAAAGAGCAAGCCCCTTCACAAACATCTGCAATCTCAAGCAAGCAACCATTGTTTTCTACTGTCACAACAACATCAAGTGGTTTGTTCGGTGGTTCTTCATCTGGTTTCTCATTTGGTGGAGGCAGTTCCAATCTTTTCACAACTCCTACGAAAACTGACACGACATCTTCATCTGGAAAGCTGCCTAGTCTGTTTCAGCAAGTGCCGACACAGGGTACGTGTGATTTTAAAGTACAGGGACATAGGCGTTTTCCGAACTGCACAAACATTGACAAACAGTTTTGTCATTTTTCTAATTCTCTCCAGAATATACTTTTCAGCAGTTGTATTAACATTTTAACGTTGCGAAGGCTTCTTTATTTCAAATCTGTTTTTCAACATTGATTTCTTTACAAAATGATATTATTCTTGTAACTATTCCTTGAGATTCTCTCAAAGAGGATTTCAAAGAATATTTATCGAAAACTAACAGCAAAGGGAAATTTCTTTTTGCGATTAAACCTGTGAAAGTCAATTAATTTATCTCCGTAATGTAATTTTCAAACTGGCAGTCATCTTATTGATTCACTGTGCAAAAGAATTTTCTGTCATTCTAAACGTTTGTTATGATGATGATGGCAGATCTCTAAAGCAGCGTAATAGATTTCATGAAAGTTTCACTCATCTTCTTAATAATATGAGTTTTTTCTTCAGCGACAAATCTACCAAGCTCCAACAAAGAATCTTTAGCAATGACAAAGATTACTGCCCAACAAATTCCTCCTGAAGAATCCAGTACGGCATCGATGAAGCCATTAAGTTTTGACTCGAAGCCGAATCTGTTTGCAAGCTCTACTGCGGCAACAAAGCCATTGTTTGATTTTGGCAGCAAAGTTGCGCCATTGTCTCAGCAGAATGTAACTTCGTCTGTTCAAGAAATTTCAAAACCAGCCCCTGCTTTTGGTTTTGTTTCTCCAAGACCTACTGCGCAGCTGCCAACGATGGCTCAGGCAAGCAACGTAACATTCTCGGGCTTTACTCAACCAGAAACTGGCTCTAAGCAGCAAAGTGTTTCAGCACCATCAGTCACAGCATTTGGTGCTAATGTTCCTTCACATGTGGCAAAACCAGAATCAGCCGTTAAGCCCCAAGGTAATTCAGCCAGAATCGTACAAAGTTTTATTATGGTAGTTGTTTGTTTATTTCTAGATTCCATGTCATTCTGCATATAGGTAATTCTAGTCTCCATGCACGCTGAATCCAGAACGTAATGAATCTTGCATATATGGTCACTTCAAACTTATGACAAAGCGTCATGCTAGTTTGCTGAGATGAGAAGCAGTTGTACAGCTGAATTCACACTTGAAGCGTCGTTTTTGACGCATTCGAGATAATATTAAAGCGCGGCAATGCAAAAAAGTTGGAGTATTCAACTTTGCCACGCGCACTGCATCGCACCACACAATCGCCTCAAGCTGAAGACATGATGTAGATCAAATTATTTTTATCATTCAATTGCAAACATGTTCGAATTTTGTCACGTGAAAAGCTAGAACTAAGCATCCCTATTTATGTGCAATATAGCACGAGCGAGCAGTTACTTTTAACACAGCACAGGATAGTCAGAGGTGGCAGAAGGTAAGGGAGGTAGCTGATTGGAGAACCTGCACATTTCCCATAGCAAGCAAATTGTAAATTCAACTATTTCATAGAACATGTCCGCCTCTGCATCTAAGCGACTGTCTCAATATTTGATTGACGTACATGCAAGTTTTCCCCCCTCTTTGCAGAAGACACGACCTTTGCCATTCGGTAGGGTGTGGTAGGGCAGCATTGTTCATTTGGTTTTTTTCTCTAAAATTGATGTAAACTTTTCTTGGTTGTAAACTTGCAGCTTTTTCAGTGGATATAGTTTTCCTTGTTCATAATGGAAGCTAAGCTATTGAACTAAAGCACAGTAACACTGAAATTAGGATTTTGTCAATGATCCACTTTGCCCCATTCTGACCCTTTTTAACCCCACCCTACCCTGTTGTTATAATTTGCGAACGCAAACCTATCTTTAGAATTTAAATTATTTGCTTCTTCTTTTACAGCCCAGCAACAAATGCCGGCTGGAAGAGTACCTCCGGGAAGCAGGCTACTGCAAATGGGAACAGCAAGCCAAGTAACAGAGACAAAGCCAATGCCGCAACAAACCATTGCCGCTGTGGAGGAATTACCTCCTGTACGGGCTGTACAAGTTAGAAAGGAAACTCCACAACTGAGTATGCCTGAAGAAGCTTCTAAGGTATTTAAGCGATTGTTTGTTGGTTAGCAGATTTGTATACCATGTGTCCCAAAACAAGCAGACACGTTTATGAAATCACCAAAGTTCTTTTATTGTACTATTCTTTGTTCCCTCTCTTGTCAATCATCAAATGACTCTTAAAAGTGAATCAACGTTTGTTCTCATTACCTAAGGTTATGTAATATTGTCTTGAGAAACCTGATTTTAAGCTACACTCTTTACGGGATATTGCAATTCTTGATTAACAGCCGCAATATTGCGATTTTTTCAACGTTCAAGTGTTGCATGACAGTGTGAATTTTGTTTGATGCTTAAGAATAGGTAAGATACTTGGGTGTACAAAGACGCTTGGATGTACAAAGCTTTAGAATAGATATATTTTCATTTGACGACAAAAACTCAGTTGTTCCAGGGTTAAAGGAGTCTTTGCTACCGCCATGCCTTGCACTTGCCATCTTTTTATTGTCGGCCATTTTAGTGGACCACTGAAATTGTGACAACAAGGATACCTCAAAAACTGTATCCACAGAGCATACCGGTTGCAAAGGCCGCTTTAAGCTCTTATATTTGTTTGCTCTTTGCACCTTTTTTGTTGAGCATTACATAATGTTATTTGAATTTCGAATTGATTAATGGTAAGTAAGGGAACCATTACTTTCTCTCTTTTGGAATCGATTGCTGTCTTGCATTGGCAGCGGCCAGTTGAACGTTATTCGAGTGAAGCTGTGGCAAATAATGACTACTTTGAATTTTACTTTAGTTTCCTTTTGTGTTTAGATCGATAAGATGTCAAAAGATCTTGGCTATGCTATAAATAAGAGCATTATGGAAGAGGTAAATCTGAGGATATTGTAAATTCGTGCTATGTATAACCACTTTCTGTTGTTGTTACCTCGATGCTTCTATTCATACAGACGGCATAACGCCGCAGCAGCGTTGACAACACGACGCCATCTTGTTTTAGGGTAAATCTTCAAAACATTTCTATACTCTCCTATAGGAAATTTGCAAAAGTTGCATAGAATTGCTCCTCTTTTATACCTCGCGATGGCGAGTAGGGAAAGAATAGGTAGCAATTTTCAGTCAGACCTAAACCTATGAAAAATTACACGAATAAGCTGTTTTTAAAAGCAAAGCAAAATTTAGGCCAAGAAAGCTGTGGGAAACTTGCCTTTGCGTCGATAATTTCGTTATTAGCACCACAAACTCCGTCGGCTGTAACTTGCTCGTCGTTTCTCCTCAATCTTCCTTTTAGACTTTCGCCTATCTATCTGCTAAAGTTTTTGAATGATTTGAACAGCTTCCAAGCTTTTTGAATTTATTTATTGCGATAAACAAACGAGACACTCTTAAATCCCAATGCGACGCTATACTTTGTAATGGCTTCATTTACCCCAACTCAGATTTTCGAGCGCTAAGTTTTCAAGTCACGTGACATGCTGTCTGTATAAATCACTGTCTCTATTTTCATATTCAAATTCTACTGCATGCGGCCAGAGTTCCAAGGAAGATGCAAGGCTATTTTAGGAAGGGCTTTTTTTGCAAAGGAAATATCCCCATAGTTACCCTAGTAGCAGGGTAAAAGTCAAACCTTGTCGGAAACAAAGTTGCACAGCCAGGGTTGCCGTTGTGCCCTATACAACTCTTGCCGAGCTTCCACTAGATAAATGGACGTTTTAGAAGCGTATTAAGATGAAGAATTAAAATGATGTCATTGTCTATCTGTTAGAAAATCCTTCTGATGCATTTTCTTTAAAGTTACAGCCGTAACGGAATGGCGGCGGGAACTATGGGAAAGGGATCGGTCGGAAGGACTTCATGAAATAGACTTGGGGCAAGTCTACAGCCTGGGTTGACCCAGCAGCTCCAGCAGAGCGCCTACAAAGAAGAGAATTTACTTGGTTCGGCTGGTAAAGTAGCCATATATCTCTCAGCTGTGTCTACCCCTGGGTAGCAAGGACGAAAAATGTTTTGGCTTTTGCGTGTTTGTTTACATTTTTTGCGTGTTTGTTTACATTTTTTGAAAGAACCAATCACAAGGCTCTATTTTCACGTGACTTTGTTATGGTTTTGTGATAATGGCGTCGCGTAAACACAGAAGCTGTGGGGCGTTTGGAGCAAAAACTACCCTCTCTATTCAGGGGCAAAAGCACATTAATTTTTTGGAATTTTCAAAAATTTTAAATTATGCATGAAAAAATAGGAGTTTTTCTAAATTTTACCCGTAGCCGAAAATGATACCGTTTCAAAACTCGAAAATATCGCAATTTGCTTTTTACTTATTCGGAACCCTCCATTCTGCCTAGCAAGGCCTACTTGACTGATGTTGCGTTCGCTTTAAAGACTTGTTTCGGCTACCCTCTGCATCATAATTTTCTACAGAGGGAAGATTGCTACGTTCGGAATGCTTTTAACAATTTTTTTCTTGATTTAATAACACAACACAATTTTACTGGGAGGCTTAAAGTTATCGCACCGTTTTTTTAGATTCGAGATCACAGGCCGTTTTTGAAATAATAGAGACTCCTTGCTTCGTCTTGGTTTTGAATTTTATTCTCATAGTTTTCTAGGTCATAAACAATCCAATGAAATGCGAATAAAACAGCTTCAGAGCACGAAAGATTATTGCAGAATATAGACCTTCTCTCGATTAGAAAGTATCTCTAAAAGCAAATGTATTCATGATTCATGAATACTTGGCTTGGCGTTGAAAATTCAGCCTGACCTTGCTGACCTCATCAGGCTGGCCTTGTCAGAAAGCCCGAAGTCTAAAGTAATTTTGAAGATGTAAATAAGTAAGTACTCACCCAGTTTTCATTTATGGAGGCCAAGCAATACTGAATAAACAAAAATCCACTGGTTCAATCCTAAACAGAACGAATTTGGAATGATAAATGAAACTGTTTGCACAACATACGTTTGAACAACGCAGCCTTGACCGCGCTCTCATAATAAGTTGACGAAGATGAAATGTACATTCAGTCTCAGTCCAAAATCTAGGAAGAAATGGCGCGAAAATAATCTTGTCTCCAGTCTCCAAAAATAGAAGATTTTTCCATAACAAACTTTATTTCTGTTCTTTGGGGCGGTCGTTTAGAGTTTATTATTAGGAAATTGACCAGGAAATAAACTTCAATCATCAGGTCAAATGATTTACATATATTTGTTTAAAGAACCTAAGAAACTCTGGCTATAAGAAACCAAACTCTCAGATCACCAAAAAATTAAGAAACTTGAGTATTATCTAGCATTATCTAAGGGACAGCTTTTTTATTTAATCCACGAAGTCTTTTTGCTTTTATTTCCCTGAAAATAATTTCCAGGACACAGTCTTGGGTCTTGTGACTTTCTACCGAAAGTAACTGCCCCTTTCTTGGGAGGGGGGGGGCTCCGGTGATCCGATCTTTAAGACTTAATATCTTCTGTTTCTTTTTCTTATAAATCCCCTTTTCTCGTAATTTAAACTCCTTCTGGGGATAATTTTTGGCAGATTTCAACAATTAATTGATGTGAGGTTAACCAATTTTCTAAAAGTCAGCCCCACTCCAAAAGGTCTTACGTTGCAAAATACTTCATCTGATTCGACGATCATAATATATTTTCTCATCAGTTATCTAGCTAGTATATAATATGAGAATGATTTCACCAAAGAACACAAATGAAGTTTGTTATGGAAACATCTTCTATTTTTGGAGACTGGAGACAAGATTATTTTCGCGCCATTTCTTCCTAGATTTTGGACTGAGACTGAATGTACATTTCATCTTCGTCAACTTATTATGAGAGCGCGGTCAAGGCTGCGTTGTTCAAACGTATGTTGTGCAAACAGTTTCATTTATCATTCCAAATTCGTTCTGTTTAGGATTGAACCAGTGGATTTTTGTTTATTCAGTATTGCTTGGCCTCCATAAATGAAAACTGGGTGAGTACTTACTTATTTACATCTTCAAAATTACTTTAGACTTCGGGCTTTCTGACAAGGCCAGCCTGATGAGGTCAGCAAGGTCAGGCTGAATTTTCAACGCCAAGCCAAGTATTCATGAATCATGAATACATTTGCTTTTTTAGAGATACTTTCCAATCGAGAGAAGGTCTATATTCTGCAATAATCTTTCGTGCTCTGAAGCTATTTTATTCGCATTTCATTCGATTATTTATGACCTAACAAACTGTGAGAATAAAATTCAAAACCAAGACGAAGCAATGAGTCTCTATTATTTCAAAAACGGCCTGTGATCTTGAATCTATAAAAACGGTGCGATAACTTGACTTTCAGCCTCCCAGTAAAATTGTGTTGTGTTATTAAATCAAGAAAAAGATTGTTGAAAGCATTTCGAACGTAGCAATCTTCCCTCTGTAGAAAATTATGATGCGAAGGGTAGTAGAAACAAGTCTTTAAAGTGACCGCAACATCTGTCAAGTAGGCCTTGCTGCTAGGCAGAATGGAGGGTTCCGACTTCCGAATCAGTAAAAAGCATATTGCGATATTTTCGAGTTTTGAAACGGTATCATTTTCGGCTACGGGGAAAATTTAGAAAAACTCTTATTTGTTCATGCATAGTTTAAAATTTTTGAAAATTCCAAAAAATTAATGTGCTTTTGCCCCTGAATAGAGAGGGTAGTTTTTGCTCTAAACGCCCCACAGCTTCTGTGTTTACGCGACGCCATTATCACAAGACCATAACAAAGTCACGTGAAAATAGAGCCTTGTGATTGGTTCTTCTGAAAATGTAAACAAACACGCAAAAATATAAACAAACACGCTAAAACAATTTTCGTCCTTGCTCCCCTGGGTCTGTTTGTAAACGCTCAATCAAAATTCATGGAACCACCGAGCAGCACGGTACTCAACTTTTAAGTAGTCTAAGTAACGCCACGAGAAGTCTACTTTTGGAGGACTTTCAGCGAAAAACAAGACAATTAGAAGAACAAAGCAACAAACTTTTTGATCAAGTTGATCATCGTAGGGAAAAGGAGAAGATTGTGTAACTCGAGAGTTAAGTTTCAATTTCAAGAAATTAACGAGCGAATTAGCCTGTAAATTCCCTCTATCGGTTCAACTTTTCATTTTTGTAAACAAGACAACACGGAAAGGAAAAAAAAAGGAAGACACTGGAAGTTTATTCGTCAATAAATCAATGACTTGACTTTCTGATCATGCATTGGATTCTTTTCTTGTTATGTCACAAAGAAGCTGAAAATTTCTCAACCGACAAAATCCGCCTCTTTACAAGAAAACCAAGAGAAGTTTTGTTTTCCAGCGATATCGCTAAGCAAATCTTTTTAACGGAAACTGGCCTCTGCAGTGAGTATGAAATAGAAGATGTCATCTGTGGTGGGAACCGGATGACCTTGCGTCTTTTCCCACCACGGAAGACATATATAAATATTATTTCTTTTTAGTTAGCATTAGGTTTTGTTGTTATATAAAAAAAGATTGTATTAATTTGATTTTAGATGACTTCATTCAGCAAGGAATTATCCGCCTTCAAAGTTGAAATGAATTCATGTGAGCAAATGGTCAACGGAATTGGTACACGTGATGAGATGATGAGCTTGAAAAGGGATACTGATTTAGTCAGCAAGATGATTTCCGATTTTCAAGGCTGTCATAAGGTTAGTTAAATATTCTTCTGTATTTATTTAGAGAATGGTTCCCCTACCGGTGACCCAGGAAAGGTGTTTAGGTACCACGGAAATTGTTTTGGTTGTTTTGCAACCAAACTTACATTCAAGTACGTCCGAAAGGCAAACTTAGATTTCTAGCTATCACACAACCTTCTAAGGCAATGTTAAGCTATCGAAACATTTGATATAGAACGGCATAGGCGTCGAATCTTTGCATAGCTTTAAAATCAATCGTGTAAAATGGTGTTGCCCTATTATTTCAAATAATTTTCTCGACGGAAACTTCATTTAATTTGGCATAATCCCAGAGAGAGCATTTTTGATATCATTATTATTTTCGGAATTACAGCGTTTTTATATTGCTGCTAGTTTTAAGCTATGACGTCAGCAAATTGCTAAATCGTAAACCAAAAAAGCTACATACTTTTTCTTGCTACCATCTTGTAGACCTTCAAAAACTGTGGTGTTTTCTTGTATTGATCATGTTTTGATTGTCTTCAATCAGTTTAGAATTTATGGTGCTTTTAATGTTTGTCAAAATTTTAGATACTTCCTCTCATACATCCTTTCATGAAACATAAAAACCAAAAATGCTCTCTCTGGAATTATGGTAGTACCTTGAATTCCCTTCCAGCCAATCATTTGAAAGAATAGGGTAATAACATTGTACATGATTATTCTAAAAGTTTTGCAAAGATTCGACGCCTATGTTGCCATGTGCTGGTGAACCACATCGTTTCGTTTTTCAGGAGCATCAGAGCGAATGTTCTCAGCTCAAGAATCAAATGATGAAGTCCTTTGATAACCTAGAACAAGCAAGGTAAATCTTCTCAATTGATTAGCCACAATGTTTTTCTCGCCCGTTTACTCTCCATTTAAACTTCGACACATGAATCAATTTTGTTCAAAGTAGTGCTTTGAGATTTGTACAGGTGGCCTTTTTTGCACCGCCCTCCTGATCGTTGGAAAAAGGTCTAGAATATCAAATCTCCAGGAAACGTCCAATGATTAACCTAATTACAAAGCGAAGTATCTGACAGTAACATTAATAATAAAGGCATAAAATGACTTTCAAGTCGTTTTCCTCATGGAAGTTATGAAAATATGGATTTCACACCACTAGTTCTAAAGTTCAAGATCACTGTTAGGCTCTTCAAGACCATAATTATAGGACAAGACCACACTAAATTAGGCCCTGGTACTTCATTGATGAAATACATCGACTTTTTTTGAACAGGAGAAAAACGTTTTTCGGATTTACGAGTACAAAAACATTCGTACACTTTGGTCCTACATAATCGATACTGCAGTACACTTGACTTCAAAACAGCAGCCATTGCTGAAAGTTGAACTGATGCTATGGCTTAACATGTCAGAGGCTGCTGCAGTTGAACCTCGATAACTCCAACTCTCAAGGGAGATGAATTCGAGATGAGCGAATTCGAACTATAGAGGTTTAACTCTATTTCAAAATACACATTTAAGAAAATCTCTGTTCAGCCCTCCGCCAGCTTAAAGCCGAAAGGGTTCTATTCTCGACGCTGTACAAATTGCTGATTATATAAACAAGGGAGGGTTGAGTGAACAGATAACCACATGTGGTTTTCTATTTTTACAGAGTACAAGAAACAAGCATCAGTGATCGTCGATACAACAGCCTGCTCAAGGTTTGCTCGTTTTACCAGGCTTTCTTACTGAAATTGCAAATCTCTTATTTGGATTGTGTAGCAATTCTTTGGGTGTTGGTGTTGTAGAAAGAACTTATAAGTAAATGGTTTGAGGCCTGAATTCATATCATGAAGCCAAAGCGGATTTATTGCTTCAATTTTCTAGCCTTTGTGAATACACAATGTAGTCCACCAAATTGAACACATCGTACAAATAACATAAACATTACATGCATTGATGCAGTTTGCAAAGTTGCAATGTAACAGCTTTATTCGTATTTGTGCACTGTGACAAAGAAAAGGAGCCTTAAGCTGAATTCACACTTGAGGCGATTTTGTGATGTGATGATGCAATGTGACTTGATCAATTTTGTCACATCGGCAATGCGTTGCAGTGCCTCAGTGTTATCCGGAATCCATCGAGAACGACGCTTCACGTGTGAATTCGGCTTTACTCCACATGCCCCTCAACTTTCACTCATTGAATTGAACTGATGCTCTAGCATTATCAGTTCAGGCAAAGAGCGAAACTACAACGTTTGTATTGAGTCTAAGAAAATCAGGGAAGAGAGTATGACAGTTGTTTTTCTTAATGACGCAGGAAACTGCATGCTTGCAAATTGCGTTGCATAGCGGAACCATTTGCTAAATATTTTATTCTGGCACTGGTCACAGCAAATTGTCAGATAAGATCAGAAAGTGAAGAATTGTGATAAATACAATGTACTAATTTGAAATTGGGCTATCATTGAGCCCACTAAAGTTTTCTTTTGGTCAACTGAAAAGGCGTGAAGAACAAACAAACTTTTTTCGGCAGATAATGGGTCTATTATCCTTGATGTGCACCGCTTTAAGGGCCCCAAGATGGCTGAAATTGTTTAGCTTGTCGTTCCGTTACTCAACGCAGTCTCCTATCTCTGTCCCAGATGATGATCTTGAAACTACTTGCAGCAATCTTAATGAATTATGCGACGAAATGACACAACACGCTGCAATTTCATTTTCATTTTCATGAAGAAAATCTACAACAGCAACAGAAGTTGAAACTTGAGCCTGATGCAAAAAGGAACATACAAAATTCGCTTGCTACTTAAAGTTAGAACCAGATAAAATTATGCTTCAGCAGACTTTCGATTCAGCCCTCATTGAGAACGACTTGGCAGTTCGTAACGAGTTCATTCCAGTTTTGCAACTAGGGGACTTTTATTAGTTTGATAGACTTTCGATTACAGCTGTCCATTTTCTGGCTTGTGTAAAAGTAATCCTACATAACAATCCTTGATAAAAGTAGTTAAATCAAGTGGATCAATAAGGGGAATGCTGTGATTCTTTTAGTATGTCTTTCATCTTAATCTTTTCTCGTCTTTTTAGTCGCGTGCATTAGATCCAGTTACTTCAAGACAAAGAAAGGAACTAAGATCTCAACTCAATTACCTCACTGCTTTGATTAGGTATTTATCATTTATCAACTTCTATAACTATTGACAGTAGATTTATTATTCGTCTTTATAATCGTAAATTTATTCATCAAATACTCTGTAACAGAATTTATTTCACAGATCTTTTGAATGGGTCTCTTAAAACACATAAGAACTGAAGCAAAGAAGGTCTTATCGTGCATACCATGAGAAAATACTGGTAGACCTAAAACAGTACCGCATAGACTCGGATATAAGGGCATGCTCTTTTACTGAAAATATTAAAATTTGAAGGATTTATCTTTCCGAATCGTATCATATAAAAGGACATGCCGTTAAGCATAGCTTCCAAATCTTTAAAAAGGTCGGTGCGAAATTGTATGACCTATTTCTTTTTAATTGAATGGCTTGAAAGGAACTTTTGCTACTTTGCTATAGTTCTACTGTTGGACTTTTCAGAAATCTTCCATATTTTTAGAGGATTTTTCTCCTTTCCTAAGAATTCAGGAAAAATTTCGAAAAAAGCTTAAAACCATCGTAATTTCTAAATCTTTAAAGGAGAACTCCGGGATAAATTTGACATGAGCTTATATGGGGTAGCTGAAGCTGAGAAAAGTGATCGTAAAACAATTTTTTATGAATAACGAATAGTTTTAGAGTTATCACCCATTCAAATAGTCGTTTTCTGCGGGACAATTCTCGGAATGTTGTCGTTTCCGAGAATTAATCCCCTATTGTGACGTCAAATGTGATCACTGGTTTTCGTGCGCGCGATCAAAGAGAAGCTTGAATAGGGCTATTTGTATGCTTGATGCGTTGTTCCTTTCACCTTTACTTCCTGGCTATCGCAATTTCGACCGGTTGCACTTCGAAAATGTTTCATTGCAGCCCTTAAAACTGCTTCAGAGACGGCAGTCGGAGAAATACTGGAAAATAAAACTGGTTGTGCTTGTGAATTGAATGGTTGTGAATGTCGATGGTGCTGCAGGAAGTGATCCCATTCTTGGGCTTAGCAAATAGCAGTAAACAAGAGGAGGAAAACTTAACCGATCGCATCGTCGTGCATTTGGGAAAGTCTGCATGGCGAAGATGGGCATGGGAACTTTGTAGTAACAGATCATAGAGAATTTTCAAGAGAAAACCCACAAGAAAGAAGCTAGAGTCAAAGTTTTCTTCGAGATTCTCCCTGGTTTCTCCAACCCACAACAATGATGCCCAAAGAAAGGGTATTGGGCATCGTGGATTAGCCAAGAATCAGGACCCGAGTATTCTATAACTTGATTTTTAAATAGTATTTCATCAGACACTGGCAGATCCCATCACCTTTTGCCTCAACCAAATTAGGAACTCACAGATGTCAGAAGAAACACTTGCAGACAGCAAAGACAAAATTTTATCAGGCAAATCTTCAAAACTTTACAGATTAGGTTTTTAGATAAATCAAATACCCACACGCCTAGCTTGTTCCAACCCCTTGTTACTAGCCCAGATTTATTCTGCAACACCTGCTTGTCAGGTACCCAAGCCTAGGGGGTAACCCTTTGTTTTCAGTGTAGTGTGTTTATGTCAATATTTGCGGTCTGAAATTTTTTATTATATCAACATTTAGGGTTCTTGAACAAAAGAATAAACAATAGTTTAGTATATTAGGTCTTTGAAACCATAAAATGAACAGGAAAAATCACTATTTCAGCAGATTTCAGTAAGAATTTTGTAAAAATCAATAGCAATATTTTGGTTTTCAAGATATTGGGGTGGAGAGAATATTCAGTAATGGGTAGAGAAAGGGTGACATTTACTCTCACTTTTTGAAACAGGAAGTACCACATTGTAAATAACAACTTACTTATATCCACGTATCTTTAACCCTTTTAACTTGGAGTGACATGGCAAAGGGTTCAGGAAGAGTAGTTACCCCAAAATGGCAGAGACCGCATGCTGAATGAAAGGCTCCTTCTGTAAAACATTAAAATCAGCGGGGGCAGATACTTTGATAGTTTCTTAGCTTTTATCAAGTTTAGCTGCTGAACCCCTGACTACATAATTGCTTGTAAGTATTAACTGTGGACTGTATACCAAAACACTAATTAGAATTTGGAATAAAATAGCTATTCTGCAGCAAGTTGTAATATGCATTATACTTCATCAAAAGTTGGTATGTCATCCAAGAATATTTAATCTACAATACCATATTACTGTAAAATAGTTAGAAATATAGGCGAGTTTAAACATATAACTTTGAAGTCTTCATCATCAGCAATCTATGATTTATCCTCTGCGTTTATTTTCTGAGTATGCTGTGAGCATGTTGGAAGCATTTTCAACCTTCACCTGAAAAGCAGAATGGTAAATTCAAATAAATATTTCGTTTAGACAGACTTATAGTACCTTCTCGAAAATAAATTTCACAATGTTCGATGAGTTAAAACTTGCAGGTTCATGGCCTAAGGCAGGTCCTTCCTTTCCCTCTCATCTCGTATTAAACTGATTTGCTACAAACGGCATTTGTTGATCAGACCACATGAGATGTTCTTGTAGATGCCAAGTAAATATATTATAAATAGATGTTTTCATTAGAAAACCAGAGCAACTTGAGTTCGATGAGTTAGTCTGTCTAGACCATTTCCGTTTTAAGTGTTTTTAGTGCAGGGTCATTCATGGCCTAAGACAGGCGGTCCTTCCTTTCTCTTTCATCTCGTATTAAACTGATTTGCTAACTACGGCATTTGTTGATCAGACAACTTGAGATTTTCTTGTAGATGCCAAGTAAATATATTATAAATTAGAAACCAGAGCAACTTGCTTACCATGCTATGTTGTGTCTCATACCAATATCAATCGGCATTCTCATCTTCAATCCATTCCATCTTTTGATTGCTGGCTATCGTATTCCTGAATCTCGAACATAATCGACGTTGATCATTCCAATTCTGATTATTTCATCATCAAACAGTTCCTCTTCAAAGCTTTTGAGACCTTTTTATCAGGGAAATTGCGTCGCAAAAGGCACACAAACTTCCCTTGATCTCTTGTTATCTCACAGTGAACGCACTTGAATGGGTCTAATTGCTCAAAACCACTGATCTCATATGACGTCACGTGTCTCGCGGGATAAAAGCGCAATCAAACCCGTGCTTTCTCGGAAATGGACTCGGGATGGTCTTTGGGAGCTAATAACTCCAAATCGGTTAGGAATTTTTCAAAAATTATTTCAGAAATGAATTTAGCACCTTGAAATGTCCTAAATGAACTCAAGTCAAAATTATCCCGGACTTCTCCTTTAATGGAAAAATAGAATAATTTTCAAAAAACCCAAAGTTTATGAATGTCTATAATATGGTATCAAGCACAAGTCTTTCGCTCTTCTGGTTTACGATTTAGAAATTTAAAGACGTCACATCTTCAAAAAAGTTGAAATATAAAGTACAGAAAAACCCGCGTATAAGAACCTTACATTTTGCAAGTCAGCCTGACTAGGTTCTTTTATATTGGGTATTTAGTGGGAAATGAGGCTGTCAAGGTTCTTAAATTGGTTCTTAATTTATCCAGGGCTTTACCAATATATTTTTATTCTGATTCAAAGTTCAAGCCTATTATTCACGGTCAGTTCACTGAAGTCCCTTATACCTGAAGAAGGTGTTGAGGAAGATGAACAAAAATGGATCTACTACCAAAGACATGAGCTTCATTAACATAATGAACAGCTAATACTTTGAAGCTCAGGACTGGAAATACTGAACAGGACATTTAAAAATGCATTTGTAGCAGTTTTTTGCAATAAACATATAGGTTCAGTAATACTAAGCAACTGGAGTTTTAATCTAATGTGATGATCTACAAATAAGAACCTAACCTCAAATTTCAGGCTGCATTGGTTCTTATATAATGGGGGTCTAATCTCAAAATTTCAGCCTGTAGGTTCTTAATCCACTAGGTTCTTATATGCGGGTTTTTACTGTACGCTGTAATTTCGAAAAATATTCAAGATTTCTAAAAAGTCCAACGGTAGAATTATAGCAACGCAGCAAGAGTTTCTTTCAAGCCATTCAATTCAAAGAAGTAGGTCATAAAATTTTACACCGACCTTTTCAAAGCTTTTTATAGATTTGGAACCTATTCTTTGCCGTTATAGGATTTATTTATGTAATCAATATCAATAATTGATCATCTACCATTTTTGTACTTTTTCGGAGACGGCTCGCTTATAAGAGCTCTCGTATAGCAGATTCTTCACAGATTTTGTGGTACAGATAGCACCGATATAAAAGAAACTGAATCTAACAAACTTATTCCGCAAGATTTTCGAGATAGGAACCTCTTATAAGAAGCTGGATTCAGCATTGAATATAGAAAGCAGTTTCTTATCGTCGTGAGATTTTGTTTCCTAAATCTTTCAGTTGATCCCGTGTCTTGTAAGACAAGTTGTAATTTGGCAATTTTGTTTTCGTGACCATTGTTTCTAAGACACGCAATTATCGAACACTATAAACTAAACATTCTTACCTCAGGACATTGTTAGTTTCTTATCGGAAAGGGAGAATGTGAAAAAGCAACCTGTCTCTGGTTAATTTCAAGTAAGAAGCAAAGCACTAGAAATTCATTTGATTTAAAATAGTAAGAAAATTGTTAGGGCTAGGCTAAAAATCAATTTGCTTGGAGGTGTATTTTAACGAAGTCATTCTTTGCGGTTCATTTGTCATATTGTATGCTGATAACCAAAGTAGATTTTCGTAGTTAATTGAATGTACGAATAAACTGTATTATTTGCTATTTTTATCTATTTTTATCTCCCTTTGTTAAACAGTGATGTAAATGATTCACTGGATATTGCCTGGGAGCAAGCCCAAATGAATGGTTCGAGGAGGTAAGTAAATTTAAAGTTATTCTTACATTAGATGTCAGGCAAAAAAATATTCGCGAAGAAAAACTACCAAAGTGTTATGCATGAGTAGTTTGCGTTATCGCAAATCTCGCATGACATCTAATGTGAGACACACTATTGTTTATGCAGATTCTAGAAAAACAGCAGTGAGAAGATCCTAAATTTTAGATGTTAGAACAGTTCCATGGCAGCATTTGTAGAAAATAAACGTTTTGTTGATTTGAATTTACCCTCTTATCGTATGCGCCATAAAAAGTATCAATGTTTATGAATAATTGTATAGCTGACCGATTGCGAATATTGATATGGCACATTACGTTTTCGGTTGTAAAACTTTAGATGAAAAACAATCACCAGCTTATGTGAATCGTTAGCTCGTAGTACAGAAATTTATTTTAAGATCTGGAATTCAAAGATTGTTGCATTAACAGCTGTTTTACGAGTGATAAACCCGAAATGGTATTACAGCTACATGATTTTAGCACAAATGTCTCAATCTGAGTTGTTCAGCATCAACTAATTGATGGTAATTGGTGAAGGTGTTTTTGGAAAAGTACTCTAAACTAAAAATAGGACCAAGGCGAAAAAGACAAAAAAAGGTGAAACCAAATTTGACGTCGTGACTATAAATGAATAATTTTACCACTACAATTGCAAAATATTATGCGCGAGAAGTTTATAAGCAAAAGCGATTTCTAAATTTCAACTTACCTGAAAATAGAAGTTCCTTTTCTTGCTAGATGTTATCCAAAATCCTTCCTCCTTTTGTATCATACAAGGTTTATTTTGAAGCCAAAATCTCCAAACACAACAAACGCGCGTATAGCTCTATATTTATATGACTTGATTCAACCAGTGCACAGTTTATGTCTTCCAGTTAAACAAGATTTCCTCATGACAGTCACAGTTTTTGCAAATGGCAGTCACATCATTAAATGTGCTTTTCCTTGTAGAGGGAAAAGCCTGAAAACGAATGGCATGCATAACATATATGTAGCAATGGAGTCGATTGATAAGATTATCAACAATTTGGTAAGTGATTCTTTACATGTTAGGCCTTTTTCAAGATATTTGTTCCACTTCTCTTAGCGAAGCATTTCACTAGTCGCTTCAAAGACATCCCAGGTGGCCCGAAATGAAAGTGCATCAGTTTCAGTTTCTGTGCGACGACAGTTATCAGTATTTTGTTATTATTCCTCAGAAACTTGGAAAGTTGATTTGGAAACCATCAGGTAATTTACAACAGGAATTATTGGAGATGTCTTCGAACCAACTTGATATCTCGAAGAACGGGTCAATTTTAGTGCAGATTTCTTGATACCTTGATACTTGATTTTCATAGAATGTTTTGTGACATCCCGAAATGTATATAAGCCTTCACACGTACTTTTGAGCCTTTTTTACTAATGATCTTAACAATGCATCGCATACAGGCCATGCGGTATGTTTTAGCTCTTGTTTTATACGCAACCTTTAACAAAATACCGTCGGAGCTTTTCGTGAGGTGATTATTTTATTCAAGATGATTTTTACATTAACTTCCAGATGTTTTGGACGGAATAGCTTCAGACAAAAAACTTCAGACACTTTTTGAAAAATCGGAAACAATCTCCTTTTCTGCGGCTTACTTATCAAATCTTTCGCTTGCAATTGGTTATATTTATTTGCATATGTCGGCGCTGAATGCTTTAATTAAAATACTGCGAGCAAGAAATTTAGTCAAAAAAAATTTGGAAACTTTTGAAAGTAATTCGGACAAGAAAGTCTCGGACAAAATTTTGTCTGAAACTTTGACTGTCCGAAAGTTTTGGATTTTAAGTATGTCACACTTTTTCAGGCGAATCAAATCGATGCAATTTCACTGAATGCAGAGAAAACGGACGTGGTTTCACAATCCGTGATGCACCGTGGTGGTTCGAGGTAAGAGTGAGGATTTTGTTGTGATTATTATAATTATTATCATCAGATTATTTACAGTTGGTACAATATATAGTAGTAAAACTAATTCAAACCAACTATTTACATACAAAGAAAAATTACAAAAAAGTTCATTCGTGATCCCCACTATCAACTATTTTTTTAACTGCAGATCTTGCGTGTGCAATTTTGCCCATTCCATTCTTTGGTCATCCTTTTAAATATTGCTGCTGAGTTTGCATTTTTTATAGTATCAGGTAAAGTGTTCCAAAGTAGAGCTCCTTTGAATACAAGTGAATTTTTTCCGAATGTGCTTGCATTTCTTTTTGGTAATTGCAAGAGATTCTTAGTTCGTAGCTCATATTTCACGTCCTTTCTTTCGAAGAATGTCCACATGAATGATGGATTTTCTTGTGAAAGGGACTTAAAGATTTGGAGCATCAATTTGTGCAGGTTTTTTGTGTGGACTTTATGTTCATTTGTTCTTTCAAGAAGTACTTCAAATGGCATATTGAAGTCATTATGCAAAATTCTTAATGCTCTTTTCTGGACACGGTCTACCTGATTATTGGATGTCTTTTTTTTTATTTTTTTTATATACATTATTAACACAGCAGCTCAATTAGCACTGACATTCGCTGTTGAGGCAGAAAAGCATTTTATTGGACGCATAGGAAGACCAAGAAGTAATTTGTTCACGCTAATAAAGAACGATTTGAATCAGCGAAACCTAAAAATAAATAACATTGCAGAACTTAATGATGTCAGAGAAATAGCCAGAAGAAGAGAGCGCTGGAAGAACCTATTCTAACTACAGATTACATTTTTAAAGTATCTGAAATATGATCATTTCAAATGTATGCTCCTGTGTAATAATAATAATANCGGTAGATCATGATATTCTCCTAAAAAAGCTAATTAGGTATGGTATCAGTGATCTGGAACATTCTTGGTTTGCTTCATACCTGAAAAACAGACGGCAATTCTGCAAAGTAAATGGTGCATTTTCGCAGATAAAGGATGTCACGTGTGGTGTTCCACAGGGCTCATGCCTTGGTCCCCTGCTATTCTTGATTTATATAAATGATCTCCCTTTAGCTCTGCGAAACTGTAACGTGACTATGTATGCAGATGACACCAGTCTTTCATATGCATCAAAAAATATAGACGATCTGAACCAATTTATGAACGAAGATCTGAATTGTTTAAAGGATTGGCTCCAGGGAAACAAACTATCCTTGAATGTCCTTAAGACTCACGCAATGGTAGTTGGATCCCGTCCAAAGCTTAAAATGATTTCTGATGAAGTCGTTGAGCAGCCTTCCTTCTCTATAAATGGCACTCAGATAAAGGTCGTTGAGAACACTAAATACCTAGGTGTTCAGTTGGATAGTCATCTTGTTTGGGATGAGCATATAAACTGTATGAGAACTAAAGTCTCTCGAGCCTTAGGTTTTTTGAAGTATGCAAAGAAATTTCTCCCAAAGGAAACGCTAAGTAAAATGTACAGAGGAATTGTGGAGCCCCATTTTCGCTATTGTTGCTCAGTGTGGGGATGTTGTGGGAAAATTCAAATTGAGACCCTCCAAAAGTTGCAAAATCGTGCTGCCAGAATTGTTACAAATAGCAGCTATGATGTTTCAGCAGCTAGTCTGATTAAGAGGCTGAAATGGCCAACAATTTCTGACATTATTCAAAATGAAACAGCGACTATAATGTACAAGTCAACAAATGGTCTTGCTCCGGAATATCTATCCAAGCTGTTTATAAAGAACTCAGCCCAAAATACACTGAGGCTGAGAAACACCGAAACTGACTTGCGTGTTCCACTTTTCAAAACGTCAAATGGACAGAAGTCTATTTCATTTCGTAGACCTAAGCTTTGGAACAAATTAAGCTTGGATGTCAAACATGCACCCTCTCTTCCTAACTTCAAGAAAAGGCTAAACGAGCCATTGCAGAGGGTGTGATTTCACTTTTCTTTTGATTGAATTTTCGTAAAATTTTGTTATGGACATTTTTAGTTTTTATATTGCTATTCAACTTAAGTTAGCAACATTTGTAAATTAGGTTTTTACTTTGTAGTCTTTTTTGCACGGCCCCCTGTAAAGCAGTCCCCACGGGACTGACGGGGCTACCGTGGTTAAATAATATAAAATGAAAATGAAATGAAAAGGTAAAACCTCCTTTAATTTAATTTTGTTTTCATTGTCAAAATGCGGAAAAGCACTCACTAGCCCAAGAGCAGTTTCCTTTCCTTTTTATTTGTATCAACACTCGCACGCTTCTCAGTAAGCTGACTAAATCATGAGCTAAAATTGGTGTTCCGACGTTTTCTTGGTCTCTGTGCTCGATGCTGTGATTTCAATATTGTTTGCTTGATTCTTAAATTGCAGGCTTGGGCTTATACGGAGGATAGCTTGCTCTAAGATCTACCTAATTTATCACTCAAATCTACTTAATAAAAGCAGAGTTTGTGTTCCTTCTTTACACATTTCAGCTTTATACTCAGAATGGTTCAAAATAAAGAGAATACCTTTATTTTGATTAAATTTGCCCTTTTTTGCTTCTACTAGAAAAATCATTGCAGAATTGACCCTCTCGAGAGTTTCTTTTCAACTTAGCTGCACCAGCGTTATTCGTTCACGGCTAATCGATTCATAATTTCATCAGTTTGGCTGATTTTCTCGTGGCTTCGTCCCATTTTGCATAATCCTCTATTTACCTTTATAGCAGCACACACATTCAAGAAGAAGAGAAAGGCAGTGCCAAGATCCCTCAAAGTTCAGTATCCATTAAATCACGTACGTACCTCGTTTGCATGATGGTTAAAGTAACTTTGAGTGCCTCTGATGTAACGGTTGATGAAAGTTAGAAAGTTGCCAATGAGTAATAGTACCCAAAATTTTTTTACCGAATAGCCCCTTATTGCGTTACTTCCGGCTACATGTTTTATTGTGCTACCGGGTGTCCAAAAGAGGTGATTGGTTTAATCGGGCCTAGCAATGAGTATTTAGCTTGAGTATATCTGCAACAGTTTTTAGTTTAATCCTCGATAGTTGACATGAAATAAGATATCTTATTTGTTGAGAGCGGTCCATTGAAAGTGGAAATGTTGATCTTGAATGTTCAATTTGCCTCGACTTTCAAACCAGAGCTGGTGGGTTTTGGCCTAAGCTGTTAACTCGATGTAATGGGGGATCTCCAGAGTCGAAGCGTAGTACAGAACAAGAGACCGTGTTTTCAAGAGCGCATTTGAATAAAAATCCGAAAGCTCGAAATTGATAATTATATATTTAAGAACTTGGGCATCAAGAGAAATCTTTCTTCATTCTATAAAAAGTTCAATGACATCTTTTTAATAAATGTAGGTTTAATCATCTTGCACTGATTGTTTGAATGAAATGCACTTTGTGTCATCTCCGTCGGAATTATTACGAAACCAGCAATCGTATGTACCCATTACCGAAGGTAACAGATATCTATAGATAAGACCACTATGCTATGTCTATTGCTGAGCGAGATACCCCAGGGCGTTTACAGTTTAGGCCAAAACCCAAAAGCTCCATTTGCAGGTTGAGGCAAATTTGGACTTTCATGATTAATTTTTTGGCTCTCAAAGCACCAACATCAACAAACAAGGTATTCACGTTAAAGTTAACTATCGAGGATTCCTTTAAGATTATTTTGAGATTGATTCGAGCAGAACACCAGTCGCTAGGCATGATCAAATCGTTTACCTCTTTGTGAGACGCCCTGTACTTTACGTGAAGCCATGTTTCACTGCAATTAACTGACTAGGAGCCATAGTGTAATTTCTTGTATTTAGGGTGGTTAAAAGTGCCATCTCATTTGATAGATTTTGACAACAGTTTCATGGTGGAACGCGATATATCCAAGCGGTACAATTTGATACAACGGAACCAGCCGCAACGAAGCACACAAAATACGCATCGCAACAATGGCATAACGAAGCAAAAAAAACCGGAACTGCAGCACGATATGACAAAGTAAAATACGGTGCAAAGTACAATGCTGTGCAATAAGATAAGATACAATCATTTGCAAAAGTTTAAGACCACCAGAGAATTTTATTTGGTGACAGTGCAGTGATCCAGAATGCCAAAAATATTGAGCGAACGAAAATTTTGTCAAAAAATTATACTGCTTTACAAACTAAGACAGTGGGGCCTTGGAACTCAAAGCGGCATGACATGAAGTAGTTCTAGATATTGTCAAGAAGATAAACACGAATTGACTGTTTCTATGGCCAAGGAAAGCTTTTTAGTGTCTATTAGCTGCTTCAATGTGGATTATGGTAGGGGTCTTCTTTCTGAGACACCTGGTTGAGTTTATTCTTTTGTAAATCTTATGTATAGTGTTTCATTGTTGTAAGTGGCTGTCGTAGTTGGAACTCGATGACATTATGTCCTTTCCAGCTATGGCAGCCATAGAATATTGGTATGTATTTGTAGTTTTTAACTTGTTTTTATTTGTTGATATCCCGAATAGATTTGTTTCTACAATTGTTCAAACACTAATATGCTACATCTTAATTCTGTTACTTACCTTTTCAGCTGGCATGTCCCCTCTCAAGCAGTCACAGTTTCAGGCTTTCCTGACAAAAACTGGCGGTAGCCCTGTGAAGAAAAGCAGTCATAGAGGTACGAGTATCATCGCTATTGTTTCCTTTCGCCTGTTTTTACCGCTCATTTAGACACAGCCAGGCAGGGCATCTTTTAACATTACAACTAGTGGGCCACTGGCCCGAAAAACAATTTTCTTGGCCCAGTAATGAAGTAAACATCCTCGTTTTTGACCCATTGCTTTGGGCCCTTTTCGTTCACTTTATTTTATCGTTTTACCCCTTCATTGTCAAGCGCCAAACAATTCTTCCAGTGAAATTGCATTTCCCATTACAGCAACTTGAAGGCATCAGGGAGAGCATCTTTAAAACCAGAGTCAAGAGACCATTCTATGCATATATCGCTTAATGGCAAAGGAACTGCATTTTACGACCCGATGCCTGCAATTTCCAAATTCTTGAAAAGAAAACAGAGGCTCATTTGAAAACTAACTGCTGAAATTTATAGGGAGAGACATTCTGTTAAGACATTTTTCACAAATGATAACGGTTGCCTGTGATTGAACACTGCAAACGTATTATATGGACCTTTGTTTTCAAACGTTCTAGACCTACTAGATAAACCTTACTGTTACAATTTATAACACATGGTTACGCTTTATACTTTATTTGTACTTTGTTTTTTACCCTGGGAATTGGGCCCCATTTGTTAGTTTGGCCTGCTAGTCAAATTTCCGTAAAAGATGCCTTGCTGCCAGGTGTCATTCAGAATGATACACATAATGTTTGAGCACAGTTGAGCCCGAGTGTGCCATAGGTCCTTGGTTAACCTTTCTTGCAGCCGGTCTTCCTAAGATAAATATCACAAAAATCAAAGTCACCTTAGAAGCTGTTTCGAGTGCTCATTTCTGTGAAGATAAAGTGCATGTAAAATATCATCCCTTTTCTTGAAAGATACCGAAAAAACCATGCCACCATCTCGAGAAAACTTTGCTCCTAATCTTTATATTGTTCTTATTCACAGAGTCATTCTCAGCAGTGAAGCCACGAGCTGCATCTACACCAGCCACCAGTTCTACAGCCAGAAATGTCTTTGCGTATCAACCAGAGACTCCTGCTACTGACAATAAACTTGAGGTATGTTGCATCCTTATGATAGATCCTTGAATGGCCTCGATTTATACAGGGTGTTTCAGAAAAAACGTAGCCCAACTATAATTGAAAATTTTCAACAAATAATAAGATTTGATTTATATGTAACGTATACCATCTGAAAGCACAATCTTTCTTCTTTCCAATATTATGCAGTTTAGATACACCAATGGAATTATTTATCACTTCATCGACTTTGTAGTAAGTATGGTCTATTCTAGATGCAGGAAAGTGGTAGGACATTTGCATAGGCGAAAACCCATCTTTGTGAGAGCTTATTTTATCATTTTTGATAAATTTGTCTCATGGAATTAAATTTGCATGTTTCCTTCCAAGGGAGATAACCTTAAGTGCTTCTAGGCCTGAAATGTTTTCATAAAATCTGTTTTGTTTCACTTTTTATGCTAAAAATGTGTTGATTTTGCTCTTACAGCATGCTGCATTTAACATTGACCATACTTAATAAATGATGATTTATTCGATTAAAGTATTCAAACAGCATATTATTAGAAAGAAGAAAGATTGTGTTTTCTGGTGGTATACGTTACATCTATTCAAATCTTTTTATTTTTTTTATATTTTCAGTTATAGTTGGATTGCGTTTCTTCTGAAACACCCTGTATAGAAGCTTGGTTCACACCAGATATCAATTTTCTAGATCGGTCACGTGATGAAATTTGGAAGAATTTCAAAAAGTAGGATTGTAAACAGACACAGATTTTTTCGTTCTTTGAGAAAATGATTGCTCTCTTTTGCAGACATTGAAAGAGTCAAAGATGGAAAGCACGCTCAAGTCATTTCCTAAGTTTGTTCCGAAGGCTGTGAAGAGGGAAAAGTCTCCAGAGAGTCTAGTAAGTAAAATTGCTTATCTACCTTGATATTATTATAGGAAGAGTCAGAGTATGGGAGAGCTACTGAGTAGGTGTGGGGTGGTGTCACCGCCCCATATTCTCCAACTTGAGCAAAACTTCTGACAGCATTTGGTTAAAATTCTAGGAGAATTCAAACCTACGTCTTGGAAGCAGTTGGTGCATGTTGTTATTTATATCTTTAATTAGTGCGTTTTCGTGTTTACAAATTTTTATCAACAATAATAGGACTCATCATATTAAAAAATGGGTAGCTACATGCTTCTTTTCAAAAATGTGTGAAGTAAAAATTCGGGTATTTCAAAGATAATGGGGGAATTCGATTTGGACAAGTTTTTAGAGGCCCCTCCCCAAATCCGGAAGTCTCACTACATTCGTGGGAAGAGTTACTGAGAAGGTACACGACCCCCTGGAAGATCTGCGCATTTTATTTCAGATCTTGTTTTTTTTTCATTCATTAGAACAATTGTATTAGGATTTTATTAGAGTATTGCGATTTTCTTTTTATTAGCTAAAGGATGCTATCGTGTCTAAATAGTAATAATTATGATGATTGATGAGGTACTGTGTTGTGTTTGCCAGAACGTTATTTGACTATTTCACAGCCAACAGAAATAAACTCCTCTACTACCTATGTTGAATATGATTTGTATTCTTAAATCCAAATGTTTTGATAAAGAAGGATTCATGCGATTCGACAGCAAGTAACCACACAATTTTACTTGGTTACCGAAAACTTTTTCTGACATCAGTGTCAATTGATCTTATGCTAACAGCCGAAGTTTAAGCGCTTTTTTCAGTATTATTTATATGGCTGGAAATGTTGTATGATTAATTATATGTTGTATGTTGTATAATCGATCACGAGATTGTCTCCAAGTAGTTTATGAATATAGTCGAGAAATGTGTGGAAATATTTGCTAAGTCAACTTTTTAGCTTTAGTATGATGAAATCCTGAAGGGGGGGCACTTGACTATCGGGTCGCATAGGGTGAACGCTACAAGGATTTCTGTTATGATCAATCTCAGAATATAGATGAGGTTTCTGACAAGTATTTTCGCTGCGAAACAACCTGAAAACTTATCCTGAAGCTGACCACTACCAGAAGTTGTATTGAAATTACACTACAACCCCAGAAAATTTCCAATAAAAGGATATCCCGTTCCGAGAATTTTCTGGCCAAAACTACCCCAAAACTGGCGCACATCCCCGTATCACTTGATAATGACGTATCCCCCTTCGAGAATGTAGTTGGCTCTGTTTATAGTTCATAAAAGTAACGAAACAACTCTTTAAATCTTGCACTCAAGAGATTTGCGTTGCCGTTTTCTCTCTAGAAAATAATCCCTTGTCCGTGTTATTTTGCAAAACTGGAAAAGTCATCGAGATTTGCTCATCATTTCTAGCCTCTCTCAGAGCTCAAATTCTTATTAGCTTTATTCTAATATCTTTGCAGGCAACCTCATTTGCAGCAACTGAGCAAGGCAGAACTGTAAAGTTATTCCAGTCAAAGCCAATGAGTTTCCCAGAAGAAAAACCGTCGATTAAGCCAATTGGTATGGCGTCAGCCTTTGGCACGTCCGTAAGCACAGATCTGTATCCTGCTGTGCCCAGTGTATCTGAAACTTCAAAACCGCAGCATCTTATATCCGGATTTATGAAGCCATTAATCCCAGCAGGAGAACAGCCAAAGTCTTCACCAGTTGGTTTTCTAGGGAGCAGACCCCTCTCTGCGAGCCAAGCAGTATCAGCTGTTGAATCGTTTGCAACAGGGAAGCCGATATCGCCAATTCAGTTTGCCAAGACTGCACCACCTAAAACATCAGTCACTAGCGGTGGTGCTGTAATACCCGCAATCCCAGCTTCCCGTCCGAAGTCTGAAGCTGTTGCGCAGTTGGGACTCTCTGGCCTCGGTAGCTCTTCCTTCAAGCTTGGCACGGGCAGCAAGACTGTCTTGGGCTCAGCAGAACCAACCCAGAGTAACGTCGGAGCGTTTGGTGCACCAAGACAATCTCCAGGTCTTTTTGGTCCAATATCAACTGCAAACACGGGCCTATCCATATCGGACAGTGGATCAGCATTTACGTCAAATGCTAAAGCGAACCCAAATCCTGATTTGTTTGGCACAGCCGCAAAACCACTATTTGGTGCAGCTACGTCAGCAGTGCCATTATGGAGCGCAAAGTCGACAGAGCTAACTGGGCAATTTGCTTCGATTTCAAAATCAAGCTCAATGGCTTCTTCTTCCATGCCTGTGACAGCAGCAACTGCCCCTAAACAAATCCCAACCACTTCAACAAGTTTCGGAATTGGAGATAAAGGTAAGGCCATCTTTAATGCACCCGAGGGCCCTACAAAATCAGTCGCTGTTGCTTTTAATCCATCCTCATTGTGGGCAACAGCACCGCCGCTACGAACCAGCTCAACCCTCGCCGAAGCTTCTAAATCAGATGATAAGGCTTTTGCAACGCCCCCAGCCAGTTCTGGCACGAGACAGAAACTACTTTCTGCTGTACCGGCATCTTTATCTACATCAGCAGATGTGCAAGGAACTTCGATGTCGCCCCATCTAACTAGTGCTCAATCCTCACCTGGCAAAGATGAAGCCAGAAACACTGATGATGTCGCTTCCATTGCAACCACCTCAGGATCAGTTCCTTCCGCAACAGGAGGCATTTTCGGATCTTCTAAATCAGGAGCACTGTTTAGCACTAAGCCATCACAACCTTCAACACTCTTTGGAAGTCAAGCTCAAGCTGGCTCTTTGCAAGGGATATCCTCGACCACTTCAGGCACATCATTGTTTGGCTCGCAGATAAAGCTCACTACTACTGTTCCCGCCATAGGTAGCGATGCAAAGGTGACCTCATCAAGTCTGTTTGGCACATCAACTGAATCAGCAAAAGCACCGTTATTCGGTATACAGTCACTTGTTTCTTCGCAGACACCATCTTCCAGCACTAAAGCAACAACGACAACAACAAGTCTTTTTGGAACTTCCGTTGCAACAACAAGCGTAGGGCTGTTTGGTACTCTGTCTTCCGCATCCAGTCAACCAACTCCTTCTGGCGATCAAGCGAAAGGCTCCATAGGTTTATTCACCACAACCACCTCTGCTAATGATAAGCCGTCATTATTTGGCTCCAAGACCAATGTTTCTTCAAGCAGTGCTTTTACGGCTACAGATTCAGCAGATCAAACAAAAGGCCTCTTTGGATCTAGCCTGTTTGGATCAGCTACTACATCTAGCGATAAACCAACCCTATTTGGTTCCAAGTCAGACGTCTCTGCAGGTAGTGCCTTTACTGCTACAAAAGCTGTCGGAAACACAGCTGTGGTGACTCAGCCATCTCAAGGACTTTTTGGGTCAAGCAGTTTTGGGGCTGCAGCCACAGCCAGTGACAAACCATCTCTATTTGGCTCTAAGTCAAATATTGCTGCTGCTAGTGCCTTCACCTCTACCAACACACCAGAGAGCAAACCTTTAGTGACCCAGCAATCTCAAGGACTGTTCGGTTCAAAGCCCGCTGAGCCACCTTCAAAAACTACTGGTCTCTTTGGCAGTGGTTCTACGTTCGGTGGTACCAGTACCGGTGGTGGATTATTCTCATCTCAGTCCACAAGTGCACCAGGAGGTCTTTTCCAGACTACAACGACCAGCCAGACTGCATTTGGGAGTACCGGACAGCCAGCGTTTGGGCAGACTTCATCAGGGTTTGGATCTCAGCAACCATCAAGTACTTCAGGTATACATGTTCATTTGTATTGTTAGCTGTTGTCTTTCCTCTTATGCTACTCGGTATCCCTAATTTTTGTCGATATCATGAAAGCCGTGAAAGCTTCGAGAGCAGTAGCATATCTTAAGCATGCAATTCCAGACCAATAGGTAGCCTGTATGCATCCTGTTTGTAGAGGCTAGCCAGCAAGCTATATTCTGTGATTTGAAAGGAAATTTCGTTCCTACGTGATACTAGAGCTTTATAAAGGCTGTGTGCAGCTAGTACCTCTTTCACACTGAAAACTAAGCCTGTTTAAAGTACTGGGTGTCCCAAAATGATGTATCGATGTTTACCAACAATGTACTATATCATTACTTGTGCATCGATTTGAACGAAACACCAATCATTTTGTAGCGGAAAGCCTAACTTAGACGCAGAAATTTATCGCATCAAAGTCGGTCATAACATTCTAGAGTTATGGACAATTTTACTTGGAACCTAGTTTGA
Source organism: Aurelia aurita (assembly GCA_004194415.1). Lineage (NCBI taxonomy): Eukaryota > Metazoa > Cnidaria > Scyphozoa > Semaeostomeae > Ulmaridae > Aurelia > Aurelia aurita. The sequence continues at coordinate 110,318 of REGM01000367.1, forward strand.
AAAGTCTCGAGAAAGGCTAAAAATTACGAGCAAATTTCGCCCCGTTTTCAGCATAATTAAGACGAACATGTTATTTATCATTTTCTAAGAACTTAACCCTATTTTGGTTGGGGGGCAATCCCCCCTAGTAGATTTTTTTGATTTCTCGGTAAGGAGAAAGATTTTTCCACTGAAACTTTTCCAGTTTTAGCAACTACATATTGTGCAACTTTCACTAAAATTTCATTAAGATATTTAAAAATGAGGGGGAGGCAAATAATTTTCGAGGATTGACCCAATCAAAATCGCAAACTCGCAAATTCGCAAATTTTAATTTTTGCAATAAAAGTTGCTAAATTGCAATCTTGTACACATTTCTTGTGCATAAGAGAGAGTGTTATTTGATGTAGTTTACCATAAATGCTATGTTAGAATGGAAATTGTGCTCCAAATAAAATTGTATCGCATTTTTCCTCATTTTGTCTGATTTTGCCACTTTTCTTGACTAAAAAAAAGAAAATGCTGACGTAAACAATAGGTGTTTCTAATTTCAGATCGCTTCTTATATTTTGAAAATTAATGCCTAGAGCTATTAGCAGACCAAATTGGGTTGTTGTAACTACTATCAGCCAAGATTTAGCTAGGGGGGACTCTCCCCCCCCCCAACCAAAATAGGACATGTCAGATAGCTATGCCACTATAGCGTTATCAACTTATGTGCATTCACATGTAAGGTACACATATTTTGTCATTAGGTTGTGCTCTTTGAAGGATTATTGTGCTCGCTTTCATGTTTGAAACGAAAACTTTGGAAAAATATTATCGACATTTTTAGTCATGTTTGAAGTATGTCCAAAAATGACTCGAAAGTAAAATAACCCGCAACTCTAGAATATTATGACCAATTTTTGTGCAATGCATTTTTTGCTATAGGATCCACTGGTATTTCATTTAAATCAATGGATAATTCATTATAGTACATTTTGGAAAACACCGATGCATCATTTTCGGACACCCAATAGAGTCAATAAAACCAATCATACCTAAGTTTATTGAGGCTGATCTACAAGTAACCTGGTTTGCGGTTTCAAATTCAGGTACAAATGCCCGGGTATAAATGTAACATGACATCAACACAGCAGCTCTTCAAAAGGATCCCAGGGAACCAGACATGATTGATTAACACAGACACACGTTTGGCTTGAATTGACTAATTACAACATCGTAGCTATCACTATGGATAGGCCCGACGGACGCTCTAACTGCGACTCATAATCATACATAAACAGAAAGCAGAAATTGTTTGCGACTTTTACACAGTCATTTTGATAGTAATGGCGGATGGCCTAAGTCGAAGCTCGATGACAAAATGGCTTAAAATTCATAATTCTAGTGTTCAAAGATGGGAAAACAAACTAGGAGTAGCAAGATTAAAGTTTGTCTCAAATTAGATTTCACGTGACATTTGCGATAACGTAAAATTACTCATGCAAAACTCTTCAATTGTTTATATCTCGGGCATTTTCACGTGACATCAAATTTGAGACAGAGTTTAATGTTTCTGTCAGCCATAAAGTGGAAATATTTCACTGTTTTTCGTTTAAATATAGTGCAGAGATTGCCGCGACAGAAAACCAAAGCAGATCGGAAAGTTAGTTCAGTTTGTGTTTAAAATTGTGAATTCCAGTCTGAATGATGCGGGGGAGGGGAGTTATACTATGGATAGTAGTAGCGATAACCAGGACGAAAATCTTCGAGTCTAGAATTTGAATAGCTTGATAGAAAGTTGAGTGTTTTGTGTACTACCTCAGATAATAGAACTGGGAATAAAAGCCCCGGTTGGCCGGCACGGCATAATATATTTCTTTAACAAGATGTTTCCTTGTTTGCTAGGTGTGGGTTTCGGTGGATTTGGACTTGGTGGCAAACCAACAAATGACCCTAGCAAAAATCCTTTTGGCTCTGTTCCCGCCGCATCTTCAAGCAGCGGAAGTAAGTACCCCATCAACATCTTGATTAGATCTGAATTGTTCCAGAAGATGTCCAGAACTATCCGTCTGTCGATCTATCCTTCTCCCCATAAGCGTGGCTCACAGTAGGTTGTTGCAGTCGCTGTAGTCGTTGGAAACGCAGGAAACGAACTGAAGAGCCCCAAAAGACTGATTGTGAACGCCAAAACTAGGCCGTTTGAGTCTTTGACATATAGAAACTGGTTCTTTCACAGTGACTCTGTTGTTGTGGTCGTCAGGATCGTTGTGTGGTTTATTTTGGCAGTCCGAATTCAGTCTTTTGGGTAGTTATGGTGGTTTGTTCCAATAACTCCGGCAACTTCGATGACAGAATGTGAACCCCTAACAACCTCGTTTTGCACGCACAGGAAGCGAGTAAGTTATTCAGCTTAAAATGTAGAGTAGGGTAGGGTGGGGGTAATGTGGGTCTAAATTGAGCAAAATCTCAAAATACATAGCTGGTATAACGACAATAAAATGCAAATACTTTCAAACTTTTCGTTTAATTGACATTCAATGCTTCTTGTTTCATCCCAAAAAATCTCAGCTCTGATAGACGCAGGTGGATATTTTTAAAAAATTATCTTTTTAGGCAACTAAAATAGGCCCACATTTCCCGACGAGCGGGAAAAGTGGGTCTATTTTCAAAACTCGCATAATAGGGGATTACGAAAAAGGTAAATGATCAATAAATTAATGGAATCATATTTCCCAACTATTTTCTATTCGATAAAGTGCCAATCTTTGCCTTTTATCGCAAGCAATCCCGTACCCGCGACGAAAATAAAACTGCTGTCCTTATGCGGTGATCCACCATCGTTTTGACTTGGAAGGCCGTGATCGAATTTGATAGTAATGATCAAATAAAAACTTTTGCAGTTTGTTTTCGCCCATTTACTGGTTACAAGACAGCACTTGCAGTAAAAGCAAAGCCTTTTTCACATTTTAGACACAAAACAACGTGGCAGGATGAATATAAGTGCGAAATTTTAAGCAATTCAAGGCTTCGTTGAATTTGAGTTATGGCTGAATTCTCAGTAGGCCCACATTACCCCACTTAG
>REGM01000367.1:113467-126129 GCA_004194415.1 Aurelia aurita
TTGTATGTCTGACTCTGCCTCTTATGACAGGGACAGGGTAGGCATCTTCATCTAGGTAGGTACTACTTGCGGTTAGTTGAATCTTCTTTATATGCCTATAAATTATAGGCATATAGGCCTAAATAAGGAGGCCTTCTTACCCAACGCAATAAATAGTTTAGAAAATATTCTTAAGTTCTGTGTGACACGTAGATGGGGACGAGTGCAGTTTAGCGGGCGGCGATAGATGTCATATTCCTTTTGCAGATATTGAACTAAATAAACCCCTAACCCTAACTAACCCTAACTTACCCTAACTAACCCTAACTTACCCTAACTAACCCTAACTAAACCTAACTAAACCTAACTAACCTTAACTAAACCTAACTTACCCTAACTAAACCTAAAAACCCTTTTCTAAAACTAACCCTAACCCTTCCGTATGACATACAACAACATAACATTCGAATGCCGCCCGCTAAACTGCACTCTAGCCAGCCCCCAGCCCCCGTTGTAGTCTATAAACACTTTGTATGTACTAGATCAATGGATGCTATTGCTACAAATCCCCCGTTATTGTTGCCATTCGCGGTTCCTGTACAATAATATGATTGATATGCGATTAATCTTCTGTTGATAGCATCGGCCGCGTGGCCTAATGGATAAGGCGTCTGACTTCGAATCAGAAGATTGTGGGTTCGAGTCCCATCGTGGTCGATTTTTTCTCATATTTGCTTCAAATTCAATCTTTTTTTTTATAAACATTTCTGACGACAGCTTCCTTTTCCTTCCTTGCATTGTTCTTACATCTGGCTGAAAACACTCAATTTATTTATAAGGAACCGCTTATAAAAAACTCTAGTAGCCTCTTCCAGAGAATTAAGAAACTCTACTATCTAGAAGAAACGATCAGAAGTCAATTTTTTGAAGTTAATAAGTAAGAAACTTTTTAATTTCTGTTTATCAGTTGCAGAGTGTTTTTTAACAAAACGTTTATTACCAACCCAAATAATACCAAACAGTTTAGTTTTTGTTTATGATTTGGTTCTTTCTTGTAAATCTTGGTTCGAAAATTATTCTCAAATAATGTTGATAAAATGTGAAATTCAGTTTTAAATTACTCTACAAAAATATCAGAGACTGAGATAAATTTCTTATAAAGAATATTAAGTGTGCACGTTTACATGCATTTTCTTTCATAAGATTACTCGTATTTTTTTTTTTATAAGAAATTAAGAATTTTAGCCAGTACTGAAAGTTTCTTAAAATTATCAGATTTTCAGTACTCAGAGTTTCTTACGAATTTCTTAAAGGTTCCATAACAATCTTCATGTTTACTACCTTTGCCCTCGTGAACATTTCGAAACAAAGTTTTTCAGTTCAGTTTCAGTTTTATTTATTCATCAACCATTCCTAAATACAATTCTACACAATTACACTACAACTAAATACTTACAAATTACCGTACAACACAAAAATAAATTAAACTAAAAGATTACAGAAAAAGAACTTTACAGGATTGTATTTAAGATTGATTGATTAAGGAGGAGCTCTCTAAATAGGTTAACTAATCGAGAGAGAGCCCCCCATAAAAACAATAAAACTACAACATATTTTATTAAAATCAAAACAAAACTTTTGCCAGATCTGTTCAAAAGAGACCAAGAGAATATGAAGAAGAATGATTTGAAGAAGCGTTAACAATTATACAAGTCAATGATATGAGTTTTCAATTTGGACCGAAAAACTGCAACGGAGCTAGCAACATGTATGAAGAGTGGAAGGGTGTTCCAAAGTTTAGAGCCAAAATATTGAATTGTTTGAAGACCATACAGAGTAGTATTCCTAAGAGATTTAAAAAGATCACCTCTGGTTGCCTGACGAGTTCCAATCTTATGTATAGTTGAGTTAGGCTGGAAATAATTATGAAAGTAGGAAGGAGATAACTTATTGATTCCTTTATACACAAAAGTCAGAATATTTAGATGCAAAGTATCCTCAAGTTTGAGAATTTTTAGTGACTGAAAAATTGGGGCAGACGGAGCTGAGAATGGTTCAAATTTGATACAGCGTAGAACTTTTTTCTGTAATCGAAATAGTGGATTAAGGTAAGATTCAAAAGTAAGTCCCCATTCTGTGATGCCATAGCTGAGGAAAGAAGAAAACAGGGAGCCGTAGAGACAGATAAGCATGGGAAGTGGGCAATAATGCCGTACTTCAAAGAAGATTCCAGAAGTTCTAGATAGCTTTTACAAAGCTCAGCTGTGTGGTGCTTCCATGAAAGGTGCTCATCCATTAGTACTCCTAAAAACTTTACATACTTCGTCTTTTGGATATCTTGTTTGCCAATTTTAAGCTTGACATCTCCTGTCAATTTCTTTTGAGGGGAGTGAAATAGTACAAAGTTAATTTTTTCTATGTTGAGAGCAAGTTTTTTTGAGTCAAGCCACAATTTTACTTTCTTTAGTTCTTTGTTAACTTTCCTCGTAAGTAATGCAAGATAATCAGATTCACAATAGATGTTAGTGTCATCAGCAAAGAGGAAAAAGGAGAAGAATTTAGATGAATTTGATAAGTCATTGATGTAGGTAAGAAACAGGAGTGGACCAAGAACTGATCCTTGGGGAACACCACATGATATGTCACAAAGGGAGGAAGAATAACCATGTACGGAAACAAACTGCTTCCGGTTACTGAGATATGAATTAAATTTTTGGAGCCTTTCCGATGTTTAGACAAGATAAAATCTGGGGGGCTGCCCGATAAAATTTCTATTGTTTACCAAATTTTTGGGGGCTGCCGCCCCCCAGCCCCCTGGCTCCTACGCCTATGCTTCTGAGTAATATGATACAGGAAACAAGTGAGAATAAAGTAAAATTATGCTAAGAATTTCCTTTATTAAAATAAATAGTTTCTCAAGTTATATTTTTCCAGTACTGGAGTTTCTTAACTTTTTGGCAATCGGAGAGTTGAGTTTCTTATACGCGGTTTCTTATAAACAAAAATACGTGTAGTAATAGGGAGTAATAGGTTTGTTTTAGATTTTAACGAGTTTGTTTGGTAGAATGTTTCTTACATTTTTGTTACCAAAAAGTTTGTTTTGCGTTTAAGACATTTTTAAAGCTGTGTAATAAATACCACTCTCTAGGCGCATTTTGTAATAAACTCAACTCTCGTCAGATCACGAAAAAATTGGGAAACACGAGTACTGGTTTATTTTATTTTATTTCTAGGAATTTTTAATTCGAAAAATTAAATACAATAGTTTCTAATTATATATAAAAAGAAACTAATCTATATCGAATATTTGATCTACTTTGTTTAATAATTATATACACTAAATTTGAATAAAAATGCTGAGATACCTTCATTAAAAAGAAACTAAAGTCCAGGTTTGGTAGGCAGTTTCTTAAATTTTAGGGCTGCTATTACTTAACAGTGTCAAAACATTTTCGAGTGACCTGGGAAAATTAACGCTATAAATTACAAAAGTTAGTAACATGAACAAAATTCATGGAAAATTAAGCTGGAGATTACAAAAATTTCTCAGCTTTTTTATCCATGGAGCACGATTTCTTAATATTTTGAAAATGTGGGCCTACCGCTTCTGATAAGCAATTTCCTATGAAAAAATACGTGTAATGGCAATATTGGATCACACGAGACGCGAAATTTCGCACCCATCATATAGCCTTAGAATCGAGTAATACTCATTTTACCGTAGCAATCAAACCAAGCTTCCAAACATCATCTGGTTTTTAAGATGGATTTTTAACATAAACTGATCACCTTCGCGCCGGGTTAAGCATGCAGTTTGAAGATCTAATAAGATTAAAAAACAAACCAAAAAGGGCCTAAATTGGATGGTAAAAACTGGATACCCTCACAGTGATGGAATAAGCTATCAAGTTGAAAACAAAGAGACAAGACGATAACTTTATTCAAGTCCACCAACTATTTATACATAAAACTGCAAATCTTATTGATTGAGCTCAAAATTATTTGGTCACCTGAACTTTTTGACTATAAATCCAATTTTATTGAAATAAAACCTGTAAGGATGAAGTGACGTATATCACATTATCAATCTATCTACCCTTTTTTTTAACTATAGGTAAAGTGCAGCTAATTTGAAGAAAGATTAACTTGAAAACAGAAAAGTATGAAAAGGAAGAATAGCATTCTCCTTTCCTCTTTCCCTCTGTACCAACCTAAAAATCATGCCTAAAACAGCTTAAACATTCTACAACGCTCGACTTGCACAACTCTTTTCGTGGAGGTGCGTTGAGGCCGAAGGCTGGTTAAGAAAATTAGACTTTAAAAACTAGTTCAGAGATGACCTTGACCTGAAGTGAGAATTTTATTGGTGCAAATGAATACCAAATGAAACCTCACCCCGGGTAATGTTTGTGCAGTACAGTGGAGGCTGTTCAGTACAGTGGAGGCTGTTCAGTACAGTGGAGTGGGGGGGGGGGGTAACGGCAGTACTGTGGGGGCTATACTAATGCATCTATCTTTTTATCAGAAGCAACTTATACGAAACTACAGCATCCTCTTCCAGAAAATTAAGAAACTCCACTAGAAGCGATCAGATCCCAATTCGAAGTTAAGAAACTTTTCCAATTTTTTTGCTATGAGTTGCAAAATGTTTTCAAACAGAAAGTGTATTACCAACCTAAATAATACTACAGGGGAATTTCTGCTTATGAGTTAAAGCAGTCCTCGATGAACTTTGATAAATTATTAAATTCAATTTTATGTAAATTTGAGAAACTCTACAAGAAACTTTTACTATAAGAATTTAGCCCAAACTTAAGAAACCGTACTACAAAATTTCAGAGCCAAGTTTCTTATAATAAAATGAGTGTAGCACTATTGAATGACAGAAACTACCATTAAGATTTTTTGATCTCTCATCTCATTTTGAGTTATCTATTGTTTTAAGTATCATTTGATGACGTCATTTTGTTTCAAAAATCACCAGAATATTTAAAAACACAGATATTTTGCTTTGTTCTATCTTGGAAAGGTTATAATTGTAAGAAACTTAATAATAAATGGGATTCATATTATATACCGGGTACAGCAAAAAGAACTTCGCACGTTTGGAAATTCGTTATTCGGTGAATACTTGATAAACTGGAATAAATCAAAGCTTGGTTTAAAGCCAAAAGGCGAAAGTATTTGTTTGTGATTTTTCTTCTATTTATCCCGAGGATTGGAAACATAGCTAAGATTTAATTTACAAAAAATCTGTTAGTTCGAAATGCGTGGAAAGAGACCTAAAACCTTCAATCATAATTATAAAGAATGAATCTCCTCACTCAGAATCAAATCTCTAAAAAAGCTTTATACTTTCCTGTGTAAAGACCATTTTTAACCCTTGAAGGCATTGAAACGTATTTGCAGATTTCTCTAAATGAAGAGATTCGCTACAATCTTATGAACCGATTTAGGCCCTCTTTCAAGCATGCTCGAAATAAAGCACTTTTCGTAAATTTAATTTTACCTAATCTCTAACGCTCAAAAAAATAGGAAAAAAGTCACAAAAAGTACTTCAGATTTTTGGCTATCAGCCAAGCTTCGATTGATTCCAATTTATCAAGTATTCATTGCAAAACGAATTTTCAAACGAATGTGAAGTTCTTTTTGGTGCACCCGGTATGATATACTGGGTGTCCCAAAAAGTACTCCTTTTTGAAAAATCACCAAAATTCGATTTGATGGCCGACCTTTAAATTTCTTTTTTTTTTGGCTAGTAGGTCAAAGACCAAATTATTACAACGGGTATAGATGATCTTGTAATTGGTTTTAAAATAAACAAATTTTGCTATTTTTGTGCTGCCTGGTTTTGAATCATACTGCAAAAAGCACCGATGATTAACAGATTAATTTCTTTTTGTATATTAAGCTTCTAGCTTGGTCATAAATGTCAAGAAGAAACCCAAACTGCCATTGTAAACTTACGGGATAATGAAAAGTCTCAAAATATTGACTCGCAGGCAAGATTGATGATGTTTCTTAAAGAGTATAGCTCAGAATAAGGTTTTTCAACCTGTCATTCTATACCCTTTAAGTAATGAAAACCAAAGGTTTATTATCTTTAAATGTTTTTATACCGGGTGTCCCAAAAAACTGTATACAAGTTTGAAAAATTCTGACGCCAAGAGTTTTCGTTAAATCACCTCAAAGCTGTTTTTATGTTAATGCTCAATGGATGAATTAAATTTTAATATTTGTTGATAATTTTCGGATACTTGGTTGCAGAGCAATAAATCAGCAAGTCTAAAATTTCTTCATAGACCCAAACCAGAGCTTCCAGTAGAGACAAGCTAACGATTCTAGGGATGGCAGAAGCATGTCGGCCCTCGACATCCAAAACTGATTGAGAAATTTATTCTCAAAACAGGGCTTTGTGATGTGTCAGAATTGAAATCGGACAAATATACATTCCACAAAACAAAGAAGCTTTGTTCCCACTGCCATTACGTTTCGTGATTGTGTGATTACAATACGTTGTTTGCAGCAATTTTCGCTGTTCATGTGATCGCTCTTCCTGATGCAAATAATTACGGGTGCTTCTTTTGTGCTCATTTTTTGGACTTTCTGAGACAAAACTTGTTTCGCCCCCTGACTGCAGTAGCTTCGCAGCGGTAGACTCCTTTTGAAATATAGAATCGAGATCGACTTAGTTCCTTCCTGTCCTTCGACAGATATTGCAAGTTGTGATTGAACTCGAATATTAATGCTGTTTCGCAGTTAATATAGAACGATCATTGTCACAATTCTCGTTCTTCGTTTCTTGCTATAACTGTTCGTGAATACGAAATATTCAAGAACGAACAACATCTTTTATTAAATTTCAAATAAAAACTTTTGATAATCAACATCTGTTCTTTTATTTCAAGGTGCAACTGGATTATTTGGTTCGACATCAACAGGGGGCATTTTTGGTGTAAGTTGACTATTCCATTGTTTTATAAGATGCTTCACATTAAGAACCCGCATTGTGTATACCGAGTGAGTAAAAAAAGTTGCCCTTTTTGGAAAATAACTAAAATTTTATTATAACGGGTGGGCCAAGGAAAGGTAACCCCCTAAAAAAGATGGTCGCGAAAACCACTGCAACAACATCACCAATGATCAACAATAACCCACCAACGCATTTTTTGATTACTGAATAATTTCTGTGGAAACAGTTTTTTTCTTAATTTGTTGTGGCAACCGGAGATTTTTATATTGATCTTTGTAATGTTGAGAGAACTGAATGCATCTTTTAGCAGGATACCAAACATGGTCCGTGAGTAGCACAATCTTATGTTTAAATATGGAAAATTCCCTAATTTCGACTTGTTCGATCACTATTTTTGATGCCTTCCGTTTTGTGGCAGTGTCTTGTAATGTGGTGATTATTTTGCAAAAAAGATGCGATTAGAGGTGGAAACAATGCATGAAAGGAGAAAATGTCTTGTATTGGACATTTTATTTTGTCGCATTGTGCTTTTGATGGTAAGTGATTTTATTACAGTGATTTTCGCGACCATCTGTTTTCAAAACCTCATTTCTGTATAGATACAGCTGATAATGAGGTGGTTTTCACTCAATAGGTGTAGTTTTGTTCGATTTATTTTTTTTATATACATTCCATCTAAAAATTTACATGACATATTACTAATTACACTACTTAAACTACTTTACTATACTATGAAAACNATTAGGGAGGTCTTTATCACCATACAGTAGGAGCTGCCTTAGAACCTCATTTGAAAGAGTAGCATATCCAAGTGGTCGTAATAGTGGAAGAATTCCAGCAAGAAGGTTTTGTCGTTGGACCGAAAAAGAAGGGCAAAGCAACAAAAAGTGCTCCGTATCTTCAACACCATCGTTCGTAGGGCACATTGGGTTGACAGTATCCTTAAAATTATGCTTGAATTTGTGAAAGTTCAATTTGCTGAGACCCAGGCTAAGTTGGGTAAGGTGGGATAAACCTATTGGGTCATGAATCCCGAAGACAGCATTTGCAGGGGGGCGGATCACTGACAAAAGTTTTTTCTTAAAACCAGCGACAGATGGTGAAAGTCTCAGTTCTGGTTCAAGCTCATTCCATTCAGACAAATAATGAGGATAAAAGCTAGATTTGAATTTTTCCGTTCTTGCCGTTATTCGTCCAATGACATCCTGATTGCGAAGTGAGTAATGCGACTGCTGAAGTGGTGGAATTGGATCCGACATATAGGAAGGGGTTAGATCATTTAAAATTTTGTAGAACAGAGTGAGGCGTCTGCTCCATCTACGAGAACTTAGCGATTCCCAGCCAAGCTCTGCATACAATTTCTCTCGCGAAGTTCCTCTCCATGCCCCTGTTACAGCCAGAGCAGCAGAATACTGAACAGACTCTAGCTTTTCCATTGAATTTGTCAAAATTTGATTGTGACTAAACTCACATAATTTTGTCGGAATATGGTAAATAACATCTCCGTAGTCCAGATGGGGACGAACATATAACTTATACAATTCATTTAGGGTATTTCTGGGCAGATATCTGGAGAGATACTTCAGCATACCAATACCCTTCCTTGTTTTGGAGATAGCTGCTTTCATGTGAGCATAGAAAGACAACTTGGAATCAAGTACAATCCCCAAATGTTTATGTTCAATTACTTTCTTCACAGGCGTGTTGTTAAAGAGGACAACTGGAGGATCAATCTCATGTTTTTTCCTCGAAAGTGTTAATTCAACAGCTTGTTTTTGTGGATCAGGGTTAAAAGACATCCTCCAGTTATGAGCCCATTTATTTATCAATTCTAAGTCATGATTCATGTCATTTGCCGCAGCATTGGAATCTTTGACTACTGTGAACAACGATGTGTCATCAGCAAAAAGCTTAACATTGCATCTCAAATCCTCGGTGAGGTCGTTTATGTACACAAGGAAAAACAAGGGTCCTAAAATACTGCCCTGGGGTACTCCAGCTGAAATATCTCCCCAAGAAGAACTCTGCCCATTCAAAACAGTTCGTTGTTTTCGATCTTTAAGAAAACTTTTGACCAGAAAAAGGAGTTGTCCTGAAATATCACATCGCTCTAGCTTATGCAGGAGACCATCATGCCACACTCTGTCAAAGGCTTTAGAAATATCTAGGTATACAGAACGAACATCACACGGGGGATTACAGTCGAAGGCTTTAAAGATGGTGTGCGTTATCGAAATTAACTGGTTGATTGTTGAGTCACCATGTCGAAAACCTGATTGATTTGGGTTAAGAAGCTTACATAGGTGTAGTTTATGCTGTGCTTACTGCCTTATCAATTTAATCAAAATCTTGAATTCAGAAAGTTTTCAGAAATGTTCTTCTCTTGGGGGTTATTTATTTTCGGCCCACCCGTTATAACTGAACTTTGAATTTTCTTTGTGATATTTGTCTCGAGTACCAAACAAATTTGGTAGGTGGTCGTTATTTTGTTCTTTTGGTTGAGAGGCAATGAGCTGACAGCATGAAAAACATAATTTTTGCATAATATTTTACAAAGAATGATGTTTTTAGCCATAAATCTATAATTTGCGATTTCGTGTGAAAGTTTGAGTGCTAAACGACATCAAAAGCTTCGTCAAGGATGCAAGAGACCGATTTAAGTAGCATTGTGGCATTGAAATTTAATTTCATAATCAGTCGTTGCGATTTCAGAGTATGCATCAAAACCTTCTAAAGCAAACATTCCAACAAATTCAAAGCCATTTCAAGACTTTACAATATGTCTAAAATTAATTTGGTCCTTGACACAAATACACATAAATAAATTTTCATGATCGGTAATATCATTAAATGTTGATGATTTTCCAAGAGGTGCAATTTTTTGACTCCCTGGTTATGGCACGATAAAGTGGACAAAAATACTTTTATCACTACTTTAGAACTTTCTAATATATAATACTTTTCTAATATTTACTGTAGTTTCCCAAATTTTATATTACTTTCTCGAATATTTTTATTACTTTCTGATTCTCGCAATACCTCCGCGTTCAGTCAGTCAGTCAGTTATTTTTTATTTTTTGTTTGTTTTTGTTTTAAGTGGGCTGTCAGGATTTTTCTAGCTACTTAAAGCTAATTTAGGCCCACTATGCATGCCGCATCCAGGCATGGGACCCCTAGTTTAACGTCCCTTCCGAAGGACGACGAAGTGAGTTGCGAGGTCAGTACCCGGGTCAGGCCTCCGAGGTCACCCATCCGGAGTTTGACCTCACTCGACCGAGCTTAACTTCAGTCACCTGATGAAAACTGTATAAGCCGCTCGGCCACCCACTCCGCGTTTTCGTAAGACTATCTCGCTTTTCACAAGACGTTCTCATTCTTATAAGACTTTGGTCTATCCCCCCTGACAAGTGGTCTAGCACATGATCAGGTCTATCGCTAATCACCGATGCCGTAACTGATCAAAATTCAAGGCACGGGACAACCGGTTCTTCTTTTCTCTCTAAAACTCTTGAAGCACAGGTGCTTATACCTCATTCACATTGACAGCTAAACAAGCTTTATCTAAACCAGGTTAAATGTCAACCAATCAAATGCATTCAATTCACTGGATTGACCAATTAGAACGAAGCATTCGATAACCTGGTTTAGTTTAAGCTGGTTTAACTTGCAAGTGAGAAAGGGGTACACTCCCCACCGCATAAAATTGTACTGACGTTGTTAGGTTAATGAAGTGCATTATCCTTGTGCAGCTTCTATTTCTAACTATTTCGTTAACTCTATTGGTTAATTTCCATTTTCTTTGATAGTCAACACCGCAGACCACGTCTCCTGAAGGCAAAGGTGCTTTTTCGAAAGGTATGTAATTGCAAACTACTTTAGTTCGATTCCAGCAATTGAGATTTATTGGCGCTTTTGAAGATTTCCTAATAATAACTCATTAAAAATGTGTCATAAAGAGCTCAGAAATTGTGTTGTCCCAATTTTTAACGCGTCTTTACTCTATTGTGAATCAAGCTTAACAAGACTCATTTCCACGAAACTTTCTATGCTTAATGGCCTTTATATTTGATTTCATAGGATTTGGATCTGGTTTTGCAAGTGGAGGGGCAGCAGCAACAACATCAGGATTTGGTGCTTCAGCGACAGGTTCATTTGCTTAATTGTTTTGTTTGCTTGGCAGTTTTCTGCTTAAAGTAAATGAACGGAGATATAGCGATCTAGTCTAAACATAGAACAAAAGGACACGTGCCTCATATGTTCCTATTGTTTTCATCGATCGAAAGCATCAAATACTGTAGGCTATATTTAGATTGACCCAGTCCCCCTAGCTAAGCTACTATCAACTCCGTTGATTTACTTTAAAGAAATATATTTGAGATGTTTTTTTATAGTTTTGATGTCTTCTTTGACATATTGATAGAATTTAAATGCTTTCCATATCTTGAAAGTAATTTCTAAAAATATTTCTGCAAAAAAAGATCAGAGACATGCTCAAAATACTATGCAAAACATCTTATTATAAGATACTGTTTTTGAGCAAATTGTTATCTTATTACAAAATACAGTTGCTGATTACTGGAAGTATCTTACTAGCAATAGCAATAGTCAGTGAGTGCTGCGCATTGGATGCCTGAGTTTCGTTCCCGGTTTCCGCCGTTTACATTCATTGAATTGTGATGCGTGACAAATAGGTATATTGGCTTCTAAGCAATTAACACAGGAGAAATGGATGTGATGCAATTTCGCTTTTATTGATTTGCGCTGCACAGCAGCTGCAAATCTTTAAACTGAGCCGAGGTAGCGAACGTTGACATGGCGCGGATGACTGAACTTAGAGTGAACATTTGATGGTTCTAGCCAATGGTGTACCTGGAAAGCAGACTCATGTTTTCTGCGTTCAGGATTGACGTCAACGGAAGTCGTCATCCATTGTTGTCCACGATGGGTACAAAATTTTCTGCGTGCGCAGGGGGAAGTGATAATCTATCAAACAAAGGACAGTCCCTTCATTGGCTGTTGTTGACAATGTATGGAGGGGTACTTCTTTGTCATTCGAGGAAAGAAATTTTTGGGGTACAAGCAAGTAGGCAGATCCTGATCGATCGCTGTTCCGAAGACATGTTTTGCAATTGCAACTAGGCTTGGTATTTTCACTGGTTCTTGTGATACCTCCTGCAAAAACAGTCGCAATTTCATGAGGAGGCCATGTTCTTTGCCAGAACTGGACAAGAAAGATGCTAAGTTTGATAGTGCGAGAGCAATGTTGAGAGTTTTACTTGGGCCAAGACGAACGAAGGACCCTTCCGTCACTTGTCTTCCTCGCGTGCAATTTGTGTTCCCAGTCTCTCCCACTTTCTTGGGTAATATAGAAATGGGTGAAGATCGATTTTCTTGTAAAGAACTTAAAAGATAAAGGTTTATTTTCAGTGGAATATTTTCTGTCGATCCAGGCAGCAGCTAGCCTGCGTTTATGGGCTGTGACGCAGGCTAGGCAGCAGCGAGATCAAAACTTCAGACAGAACGTAAACAACATTCCAGATAAATAGGCTATTGTTCCATTCAATGCTGTTAACATTCTGCCAACATACCCAGAGCAAAAGGCGGACTGAAAATCAAGGTCAAGGATCTTGATAGGAAGTTATGGAGACAGAATCGAAATTTTGATTTTAGATATTTGAGCGCAAATCTTCAGATAGCAATATCTCTTGTT
>REGM01000367.1:126422-188720 GCA_004194415.1 Aurelia aurita
ATTGGCTGTTGTTGACAATGTATGGAGGGGTACTTCTTTGTCATTCGAGGAAAGAAATTTTTGGGGTACAAGCAAGTAGGCAGATCCTGATCGATCGCTGTTCCGAAGACATGTTTTGCAATTGCAACTAGGCTTGGTATTTTCACTGGTTCTTGTGATACCTCCTGCGAAAACAGTCGCAATTTCATGAGGAGGCCATGTTCTTTGCCAGAACTGGACAAGAAAGATGCTAAGTTTGATAGTGCGAGAGCAATGTTGAGAGTTTTACTTGGGCCAAGACGAACGAAGGACCCTTCCGTCACTTGTCTTCCTCGCGTGCAATTTGTGTTCCCAGTCTCTCCCACTTTCTTGGGTAATATAGAAATGGGTGAAGATCGATTTTCTTGTAAAGAACTTAAAAGATAAAGGTTTATTTTCAGTGGAATATTTTCTGTCGATCCAGGCAGCAGCTAGCCTGCGTTTATGGGCTGTGACGCAGGCTAGGCAGCAGCGAGATCAAAACTTCAGACAGAACGTAAACAACATTCCAGATAAATAGGCTATTGTTCCATTCAATGCTGTTAACATTCTGCCAACATACCCAGAGCAAAAGGCGGACTGAAAATCAAGGTCAAGGATCTTGGTAGGAAGTTATGGAGACAGAATCGAAATTTTGATTTTAGATATTTGAGCGCAAATCTTCAGATAGCAATATCTCTTGTTGATAATTAAAGCGAGTTCCAAACACAGAAATGATCCACAGCAACTACCTGGTCCCTGCCTCAAGCGTTTATTGCATTGAATTGAATTGAATTGCCACATCCATCACTGAATGATCGATGAATGAAGATTGCGAGATTGTGCAGGATTAGTTAGGCTGCGCTGCGCGCGGCAATTACGAGATACGGTTATTACTATCTTCAAGATAAAAAGAGAAGATGTTGCTAATCTCTGAACATACTGCACTGTTTGCACTGTATAATAGTACCCTCCTCGTCTTGTGGGCTATTATGAATTGTGGGATCGCCACATGGGCTTATTTTATCAATTGTTCAGGCCAAGTTCAAAGAATGAAACGGTAGTCGGTAATTGAGATGCTGAATTAAAACCCTAAACCCTGTTTTGACAACGATAGCCCCATGTAATCACAGACGCATGCTATTGCCTCAGATACTTCAACTGCTTGTCTTCAACAAGGCATGTTTAACGGAAACCAATCTTGCAGCAGTAGTGCAATAAGAGTTCGTATATTTTCCTAAATTTGGGTCCCCAAATCTTGTCATCTTGTCAAATCTTGTCTTTCGAAAGGGATATTAAACTAGGGGTCCCATGCCTGGATGCGGCATGCATAGTAGGCTTGAATTAGATGTAATATACCGGGTGCCCCAAAAAACTGTACACAAGTTTGAAAAATTCTGACGCCAAGAGTTTACAACCAATTACCCAAAGTAAATTTTTATGTTAACCCTCAATGGCTAAATTAAATTTTCATATATTTTTTTGCCATTATCAGTAACTTGGTTGTAGAGCTATAAATCAACAAACGCAATATTTACTCCTAGGCCCAAACCAGAGCCTCCATTGTAGACCCCTAAGAAGGCAGGAAACCCTAAAGCATGGCAACCCTCGATATTCTCAGCAAACAATTTGCTACTGATTTTAATTGAACAAAACTAAATCAAAGACTGTCCTTGACAATTGTATCACTGTTTCTTATTGGTCAAAGGAATTCTTTACCTTTACTACAATGAACTAGTTATTGTTAAAATTACAATTTTTAAGTAAAGTAAAAGTAAAGAAATCTCTTGATTAATGATGATGTAATATGAGTGTCCCTTGAGAATGTCTTCCTCTCGGTGTCTAACAATAATAGTCACGAGGCCTATCAGCTTTGGATGTCGAGGGCCGACGACATGCTTCTGCCTTCCCTAGAATCGTTAGCTCTTCTCTACTGGAAGGTCTGGTTTGGGTGTAAGAGTAAATTTTACACTTGCTGATTTATTGCTCTTCAGCCAAGTTACCGAAAATAAAAGAAAAATATCAACATTTAATTCATCCATTTAGGGTTAACATAAAAATTGCTTTTGGGTGATTTGACGAAAACTCGGCTTCAGAATTGTTCAAACTTGTATACAGTTTTTTGAGACTCCCGGTAGCTAGAAATCTTTTCAGCCTACTTAAAATAAAGCAATGAATGAATGAATGAATGAATAAATGAGAAAATCTACGGCTAATAAAGCTAAATAAATGTTGTCTGGCAAGCGTGAATACCATTGTGGACCATCTTGATGATTCTGAGATGAAGCAATTTTAGAAAATCTGTTGTAACATCAGAACGATACCACCGATTTTGACAAAACTGTGCAATGGGGTTCTTATTCGCAAGTCGAGAAAAGAATTTTGTTCCCCTTACGCGTTCAGACTCTAGACAAAGTGACTGAGGCACCCTTCTTTTGCGCTTCTGTGACGTCGACAAATTTTTGAAATTTGCTCTACTTCATGAATCTAGCATATGTTTAGGCTTACGTCTTTAAAATATGTATCACAACGTTGATCTCTGTAAAATGAAAAGCTATGGTGTGGTAAAATTCAGGGTTACGTAGAGCATTTTTTCTGATGAATCCTTTTGTCTCAAATCATCTATGATTGTTTCTTTTTAAATTTGATATTACCTTCAGAGCCAAATTTTCTTTCGTCATTTTAGGCGCACCAGCTTTTGGTGGCGGGACTGCGTTTGGTGGCGGTGCTACATTTGGGAGTAGTGGCGCATCTTTTGGTGGTGCTCCAGCATTTGGAGGAACCGCAGCATTTGGGGGTGCACCCGCTTTTGGATCGACATCACCAGCGGGACCAGCATTTGGATCTGGCACGCCTGGTAGCACACCCTTTGGATCAAGCAATAGTGGATTTGGTCAAACTGCCTCTTTTGGTGCATTGGGGCAGCAATCTTCCCCGTCCTTTGGTGGTTTGAATTCTCAAGCTGGAAATGCAACCTTTGGTAACCTCGCTTCCGATCAAAACGCACCTGGATTCGGGAATTTAGCTGGACAAAGCTCATTTGGACAGTCTGGGGCCTCGTTTGGTCAAACACCTAGCCCGTAAGTGAAAAAGTTTTACTATTTTGCGCCAACGTTTTCAACCAATGAATCGATTCATCTTAACTATTTGAGAGATTGAGCAAACGTAGAACTATGCACGCGCTATTTTCATGGTTCTGCATTTGTCCAAGGGGCTAAAAAGCGACGAAAAGGTTCGAGATGCTGCATTTTCTCATTCATAATGAATCTCGAAAGATCGGGTTCAAGCATACCATTAAAAAAATGCAATATTGTCATGTAAAAAGCTCATTTTTGGTGTATTGATTGGCAAGTAAGTAAGTATAAATTCGCCACAAAATTAAAGGAAAAATTTGCAAAATTGAAAAAGGCGATAGGTTAAAACTCCATTTAGATACAAAGAGGTAATTACAGTTTAACACAAGTAAAACACCTCTAAGCAGAGTGGCAGGGAAATTGCCCTTGTTTCCATAATGGTCCCTTTAGAGGTGGTTGTAAAATTAAAAACGTAATATTGCTGGGTAATAAGAGAGAAATAACAGAAAAAATATGGACTTTTGAAAAATTAAAGTTTGAATGAACAAATCTAGGGTGAGATCTTAGTTATACGTGTAAACATAGTCCTCTTCTCTCTGCAGATTTCGCAACAAAATGGTTATATACGGGCATGTTGAAAAATCTTGTTTTGAGGTCAAACACGGCCAAACATTCAGTAAGAGTATCGTCTTTTAGGGGCATTCTGTCTGCATTAGGATATGCCAACCCATGAGAACTATAAGCGTTGGAGTCTAAATCAAGTGATGCAACAATTGTACCAGCTTGTTGTAAACGACTTCATTGAGCTTCGTTAAACAGATTTCAAACTTCAAAAGTCTCACTGAATCTTTGATTTTCCTTGTATGAGAAGCCGTTGCTAGCCAAGTCAGATTTTCTGTAAACATTGAGACTTTACTTGAGACGAAAATGCTCACCCGTTTAACCATCCTATTAAAAGTTGCCTAACTTGCCTGGCATGCTTTTTTGATTGCAACAAGCAATTTTCTTTTAATTTTTTGAAAACACAATTTATAGAAAATTCTCCACAAAACCTATCTTTTATTTTGTGAATATAGAAAATCACTGTTTGAAAAGTAGTATTTACTGTTTAAACAAGGACTTAAATTTGATTAAGTTATTTTGCATTTACCTTGCCTTTCTCGTAATTTTTAACTGGAGTTATGTTCTATGATTCTAAATAGTGTGGTAATGTGACAAATTGTTTAAATAAGCAATTCATGCAACCATGTTTAGTGAAATGTACAATACTTGTTCATTTAAACTGCCCTCGACGTTAGAGCATAGATCTATTTTAGTAGCCTGTCAAGCCTCAACTGCGATCGCACCTCGAGATGTTCAGCCAAGTGTGCAGCGAAAGGTTCTTGGCCATGGCTTTAGTTTAATGACTGATTTTCTCGCCCATCTTGAGGTCTTTTACATTCTCCTAACTTCGGTTTTGTTTTTTGCAGGCAAGGGTCATCATTTGCATCATGGAGATAAAGAAAGCATAGCATATTGGACAATAAGTGACAAATATTTCTTGAATGACGTCATCTAGTTTAAGGACCCAGCAATATAAAATCATACGTAGTAATACTAAGATGTGATCCGTAAAATTTTGTTTCTAACAGCCTCCTCTCGAGCTCGCAAATTCAAATCAGCTATTGGAGAACCCATACTTTGCTACAGCATTTGATGAAGACTGATTTCGGATTATCAGCAGCGCATCTTTTCATGTCATGTAGGTGTTTGCAATCTGTTTACAGAAAGACATCGCTGTCTCACTTGGACTCTCGTATAATTTTCTTTGCCTTCGGAGATGAATTTTAGTAAGTTGGCTTTAAAATATGCCTCTTTTGATGCTGTTTGCAGTTAAGATAGCTGTAAACACATTTTGCCTTTTAGCTCGATAGATTTTTGACAAGACGCACTGTCAGAGGCTATACATGCCTCTGCCACCCTTTTCTAGTTTAGTTCTCTCCCGTATGATACTACTCTGATGGATGATTTTTCCAGGAAATTTACAGCAAAGTCAAATAGGTAAAATCGAGGGGATTCGTGAAATATTTTGTTACGCTCTGCATTAAGAAGATTAGAAGATTGGGTATCAGTCTCGTATCAGTCAATAAAATGCTTTCTGATTTTTTGTGTTGGATGATTTATGATGAACAAATGAAGATTGAAAGCTTGAATTTGTGTCTTTGCTTGTCTTCCTACACACTTTTGAAGGGAATTGTTGAAAATAAGCGGCACTCGTTTCTTTGGAGAATTACAAGTAGGTTTTTTTCCAGTTTTCTCCTGGCAGATCTGACAACGAAAATTCTATATTACAGTTAACTTTTTTGAGACAGTATTTTTAGAGTTGCTTTGCACAGNATTTTGTTACGCTCTGCATTAAGAAGATTAGAAGATTGGGTATCAGTCTCGTATCAGTCAATAAAATGCTTTCTGATTTTTTGTGTTGGATGATTTATGATGAACAAATGAAGATTGAAAGCTTGAATTTGTGTCTTTGCTTGTCTTCCTACACACTTTTGAAGGGAATTGTTGAAAATAAGCGGCACTCGTTTCTTTGGAGAATTACAAGTAGGTTTTTTTCCAGTTTTCTCCTGGCAGATCTGACAACGAAAATTCTATATTACAGTTAACTTTTTTGAGACAGTATTTTTAGAGTTGCTTTGCACAGAGTTTCGCTCGCTTCTATTGGAGATGTGATCTGCTGCAAGTTTGGAAATCAGTCGCAAAGCTGATTCTTTAAGGCTGACTTTTGATGAGAGCGTTGTAATAAATACAAATTACATGATGACAAACATGTACTTTTCATAATAGTGTTAAAAGCCAGGAATATGTTTGTACTCTGTATCATTTGCCACAATTAAAAATATTTACAAGTTTCATAATATAAAAATAGATACAATACAATATATAAGGTTAAAAACGTAAAGAAAAACACCCCTAATTACAGTGGCAGGGATAGCATTAAAAGGTCAAGCTGACCTTATTTCCATAATGGTCCCCGTACTTTCCGAGTCCATAATGGTCCCCGTACTACGTACTTTCTGACACAAATGCAGCAAAAAATGCTAACATAATTGATTGAGAAGCAGAACAATTACAAAGATATCAAAATACTGTTTCTTCAGACTTATGATAAGATGTTTCGTACTGTAATAAATGTCAGCAACAAGCTTTCAGTATGTTTCATCTTTGTTCGGAGAAAGTTTATTCACTGGAGTGTGTTTGAAATTCCGCAGCACTATGTTCTGTTCTTTTCCGTCAGGAACCACATCTTTAAACTGCCAAAAATTTATGTTTAACTTCGCTCCTTCGTAACTTGGAATACTTTCTGTACTAATCAGATCATCAAGCACAACATCAGCTTCAAGATCTTTCAGGGTCCATCTCGCAAAACTTGGCCGCCATTCCAAAAAGAGCCGGTGGGTTTTGCTAAGATTCGATGGTGAAATATTCATCAACTGCTGAGACTCTGTTTCGTTATTAAAATTTGAAAATACTCCTCCACTTTCATGCTTACCATTAAATCTTCCTATCTCAATGTCTAATTCTTCGTTGTTTTCTGAGCTGTCTACAAGATCGTATGTAAAGAACCCAAGCACAATGTTGTTCCACCTTGAATCTGTCAGGGGGCCATATACGTCTACTTGGTACAAACCATATCCCAGGAGAGTTGTATTAGTTATCTCAGCAGATGCAAAAGCAGTCGTAGTCTCTTTGTTTGGAACTGTCCCATTATTTCTTACCCATAGTCGTATGCTGTCATCGTCTCCTATCTCAATGTTTTTGGCATCAAATAAAGACAGACCAGGGCCTACTTTCTCTCTATAAGAATCCTTGCAAAACCACTCAAAGCCACACCATCTTACAAATGGATTGCGTTTGGTCGCAATACAGTAAGTTGCCATGAATGCCTGGTTGCTAGAAGTGAAAAATCTTACATGAATTACAAAGAATATCCGATCAAGCTTGTCCCTGGTTGATCCAAACTCTGTTCATAAATCGGCAGCCATCTTCTTCCTGTTTTGACTATTTCGAAAATTTCGTCATTGCGTAGTCTCGATTTCGCACAAATAAGTTCATCACAGTTCATCAGCAGCAAGAACGAGCCTCGGAGTGAAAAAACTTATAAAAATTGGTTTTTTTACGAAGGCGAAAATCTCTGCCGCAGGAAGGACAAAAATTGGTGGAAATTGTTGATAAAGTTAAAGAAATTGAAGGTAAATCTAAAGTGTAGACCTACTATTAAATTTAAGGTCAGAGCAGCTTCATTTCTTTGTTATTATGGGAAAGAAAAGATTCGAGAGCAGATCTTGTTTAGTTACGAGTAATACTTCGTTCATATATAATATATATAGGCCCTAGTAGGCCTACTACGAATGACGTCATTTTGCAATATTAATGTACTGCAACTTTACCTTCCTCAAGCTTAATTTGCACTGGGTAAAAATTGTTGCAGGCACTACATTTTCAACTGATTGGATTGGCTACTCCAAATAGAAACGGCTGATAAATAAAGCGTGAAAGTGAAATCATTTTTGTTGAAGAGCAATATGAATAAGATGTCTGGTTTTAAAAAAGGACAAAAGAAACTCAAAAGAAAGCCATGAGCCATTTTGTCCTACTGTTTGATGCATACCGATCAGGTCCTTTGTACTGGCTGCCAGCGCGCACGTGAAAATCATTCAATTTCACTGTGATTTGTGACACAAATCCGCCAGCCTGCCAATGACCTTGTGAGACTGGAAAGTTTGTTGAGCGAGCGTAAGATCTTGCGCGCGCAGTTACTTATGCGGTTTTCTATCTGAGCTGTGCAATCGCCAATAAAAAAAGATTTATTGTTTTAAACCTATTGTTCTCAATCGCGGAAACTACAAAATTTCCGCGCTAATTGTGCTTAGGCCAACTCAACTTGCATGCGCGCATCACAAACTTTCCAGTCTGGCGACCTTGCAATTTTTCATCAACAAATGAACAAGTGAGAACAATTTGACCACTCAAAAGGAATTTTAGAGTGCCCTCACAAAAAGTGAAATGGCTATTAAAGTTATGGCACTTTTTTTTTGTAAATCAGTAGTAGGTATTCTCCTCCAGAGTTGTTTGCATGTTAGGAAAACAACGCATTTGCCTTGGGGGCGAATCTACATGCATTTTCAGGTCAACCGATATTCAGGTTTCTTAAAACATCAACATAAATCGCTAGAAATGAGATATAATGATATAAATTTCAAGACACAAATAGAGAATGCAATAACGAATACCTCTGACATAGCCACTGGTCTTAAATNAACTTAAAAAAAAGTTTATTGAAATCGGATGAGTATGACTGGAGAAATAAAAAGTTGAAATATTTGTTTTAGGCCCATTTAAAAAGTGATACACCGGAAATGTAAACAAAAACAATGCCTAACAATTTTGGTCAACTTCAAATTGCAATTTCTCCGCACTCGTTAGTCCGATTTCCATACGGATTTTTGTTCTAAATAGCTTAAAGTATCCTCTTTATGGTAGAGTTAAAAGTTTTTGCATTTGCAAGGTTTTGTATTTTCGAATTGTTTCCATGATTTTCACATTCTGGATCACAGTGGGCTGGTTGATCCACGAGGAAGAGGGAATAATTTGAAAAAAAGCGATAGCCACAGACGAATGTCACCTGTGCTCCTTCCTCGTGGATCAACCATTCAACCACCCTTCCAAAACCAAACAAACTCAGAATACAATTACACCATAAGAAACGGGAGAATTTTAGCTTTAATTTGATAAATTAATTATTTTGAAAAAAATTTGTTGATTATGTGCTGCAAGACGAATGTCACCTGTGCTTTCATCAGCAGCAAAAACGAGCCTCGGAGTGAAAAAACTTATAAAAATTGGTTTTTTTTACAAAGGCGAAAATCTCTGCCGCAGGAAGGACAAAAACTGGTGGAAATTGTTGATAAAGTTAAAGAAATTGAAGGTAAATCTAAAGTGTAGACCTACTATTAAATTTAAGGTCAGAGCAGCTTCATTTCTTTGTTATTATGGGAAAGAAAAGATTCGAGAGCAGATCTTGTTTAGAGTTACGAGTAATACTTCGTTCATATATAATATATATAGGCCCTACTAGTAGGCCCACTACAAATGACGTCATTCTGCAATGTAGTGCAACTTTACCTTCCTCAAGCTTAATTTGCACTGGGTAAAAATTGTTGCAGGCACTACATTTTCAACTGATTGGATTGGCTACTCCAAATAGAAACGGCTGATAAATAAAGCGTGAAAGTGAAATCATTTTTGTTGAAGAGCAATACAATATGAATAAGATGTCTAGTTTTAAAATAGGACAAAAGAAACTCAAAAGAAAGCCATGAGCCATTTTGTCCTACTGTTTGATGCATACCGATCAGGTCGTTTGTACTGTACTGGCTGCCAGCGCGCACGTGAAAATCACTGAAAATCATTCAATTTCACTGTGATTTGTAACACAAATCCGCCAGCCAGCCAATGACCTTGTGAGACTGGAAAGTTTGTTGAGCGAGCGTAAAATCTTGCGCGCGCAGTTACTTATGCGGTTTTCTATCTGAGCTGTGCAATCGCCAATAAAAAAGATTTATTGTTTTAAACCTATGGTTCTCAATCGCGGAAACTACATACAAAATTTCCGCGCTAATTGTGCTTAGGCCAACTCAACTTGCATGCGCGCATCACAAACTTTCCAGTCTGGCGACCTTGCAATTTTTCATCAACAAATGAGCAAGTGAGAACAATTTGACCACTCAAAAGGAATTTTAGAGTACCCTCACAAAAAGNAATGACCTGGTGAGACTGGAAAGTTTGTTGAGCGAGCGTAAAATCTTGCGCGCGCAGTTACTTATGCGGTTTTCTATCTGAGCTGTGCAATCGCCAATAAAAAAGATTTATTGTTTTAAACCTATGGTTCTCAATCGCGGAAACTACATACAAAATTTCCGCGCTAATTGTGCTTAGGCCAACTCAACTTGCATGCGCGCATCACAAACTTTCCAGTCTGGCGACCTTGCAATTTTTCATCAACAAATGAGCAAGTGAGAACAATTTGACCACTCAAAAGGAATTTTAGAGTACCCTCACAAAAAGTGAAATGGCTATTAAAGTTATGGCACTTTTTTTTTTATAAATCAGTAGTAGGTATTCTCCTCCAGAGTTGTTTGCATGTTAGGAAAACAACGCATTTGCCTTGGGGGTGAATCTACATGCATTTTCAGGTCAACCGATATTCATGTTTCTTAAAACATCAACATAAATCGCTAGAAATGAGATATAACGATATAAATTTCAAGACACACATAGAGAATACAATAACGAATACCTCTGAAATTGCCACTGGTCTTAAATTATATGATCGAGCTAAATTTTGAGCGAGTTTCGATACACCACTTCAATTAAGAGGTCTCGTTTTGGAATTTTTCGAAATTTCTTCCTATTCTTCACCTGAAAATTTTAAACCCGGATTCGGATTTAGCACCTACACTTTAGTCTAGTTGCAGGTTTTCAAAGTGCTAGCGCTTGTGATGCTTGTGTTGTGACGATATACAGTTTGAAACTTTATAAGGCATTTGACCGTGAAAATCGTTTGGGGTGAAACTTTACACCCCGAGTCATTTTGCACGGTCAAATCCCTTATAGATTTGCAAACTTTACATTGCCATAAAATCAACATTAAGACCACTAGCAGTATGAAAACTCGTAGTTGGACTAAACGTTGGGTGCTAAATTTGAATCCGGGCTCTAAAGTTTCATATCAAAGAACTTTGAGTAATTTCCAAAACGAGGTTGTTAATTGAAGTGGTGTATTGCCATACCAAATTGACCTACACTTTTTGTCAATTAAAGCCATTCAATCGGCTCAAAGTAGGAATGTACTTAATTAAACAGTCAACTCTCAACAATTTCGGCATAAATGTGGCTGTTTTCCAAACATGTCCTCCTGAGTAATTTGTTTTTGATGTTTTTTCTTTCTGGCAAGCAAACTTGGATGAGTCCCGGACAAATCAAAAACTTGATAATTAATATATATTTCCAAGATTCTACTGGGTGGGTGTAAAAAAGGATCCTGATTTGAAAGGCTACTGCTCCCTGGATATCAAGACAATAATATTGGCAAATATATTATTTAATGGTGGACATGTTCAAATCGATTTTAAAATTTACCTGACTGAAATTGGCCACTCCTTTCTGGAATTATCAGCGATTTTCTCAAGAAAGCCCCTTTAAGAAGCCATCAAAACAGACCTGAAATCATGACCACATTTTCCAAATATTTCCGCCTTCCAGCAATGGCTTTTACATGCTTTAGCAGGTGTTATCCCTTTGGGAGGATGAAAGTCTCATCCTGGGAACATAACAGCATTATTCCGGATGATTTCATCCTCCCATGAGGATAATATGTGCTAAAACATGTTAAAGTCATAGCTACTGTATAAGGCAGAAATATCAGGGAAATTGTGGTTGTGATTTTAGGTTTTGAAGGTTTCTTAAAGCGGCTTTCTTGAGAAAATCTCTCATAATTTGAACATGTCCACCATTAAATAGTATTATGTTATTGAAAGGTAATTGATCAGATCTGTCAAATGATGTATATTGTTTGTGTTTTGGTGAAATATACAAAACATGGATGATGTTATCAATAATATGACATCATAATTGAGCTTTTTTTAGAATCATTTTAACTAGAAAGAACTTCTGGAGATTTCTGGATGCATATTTAAAGACAAATAATGAGCATATTATAGCTATATGTTTGGTTAAAAGTAGAAAAAAGACGGCCACACGCCATTTATTGACCTATTATTGGATAATTTATGAAGAATGAAATGTAATTTTAGGCTATTATTTAGATTGGCTATAAAATGTAATCTATAGAAAATCTACAGTCGTTTATATGGCTCAAGAACTCTTATCATATTGTGGAGAATCCTTGAAAATTCTTAAGAACTCTTGAGAATTCTTGTCATGTTAAGGCCTGTACTGTAGGTACGAGGAACCCTTTTGAGAACCACAATCGATGGAAATAAGAAAAAATTATGGAAATAAAATTAAAATATTGCACGAGATAAAAATTATGCACTGATTGAATCAATTTTCTTGATATAATGCTCTATGGTTCATGTTTGTTTAAATTTGGAACACTTTCAACACTCTTGATGAAGAATTCTGTTTTCTCGTGGGATATAACTCACAGAAATCTTATTTTCTTTTCAGTTAATAGTTCAAATGGCAGCAGGCTCAGATCCAATCACTGATGTGTTTTTGCTGACAGCAAAAGAGAACCTTAGGCCATCTCAGTGCCTCAGAACTTGTGTAAGTTTAGTTTTAAAGATTTTCAAGGAATTGATAATTTTAATTTGAAATTAATTACTTTCTTCTGTGGTGTACACACAAACAAATTTTCAGATTGTGTATATTGCAGTTGAGATCAGTTATCTAAAACTTTCAGGGGAAGTTTGAATCTGTCTGAGAAATCAACTTTTTGAGATAACAAGCAGTATTTCATAGAAACCCTCTTGATGGGAAATGAAAATTTTATCAAAATAAGAAATGTTTGAGATGACCGACAGTCAACATTTAAGCAAATGTAACAGTATGATGCAACTCCATTTAAAGGCAACGAGGGCGAAGAAGAACCCAATTCTTATCAAATGTTAAACCTTTTTGCATCAACATTCTTCTTGGCGAGATAAAGCCCACAGATATCGTTGTCATTTTCTATGACCATAAAAGGATTTAAATTGCTCCCCATTGAATTTTCAATCAACAAATCAACATGGGGAAAGACGGCTTTTAGGTTTAGTGACTGCTTTTGCCAAGGTAGTGATTCATACCCAGGGGCGCACATTCAAATTTTGTTTGGGGGGGGTGTAACCATGCTCTGGACCGAAAATTTTGTCGGACCGACTGCGCGTATATAGAATGTGTTATGCTCATTAGCGACAGCGGCGTAGTCAAGGCAAATTAACTGGAAGGTGTTAAAACGAGGAGGTCTGGGGGCGAAGCCTCCAGGAACATTTTTGAGGACATGCCCTCTACTTTGGCTTAGAACACCTCTCCCAATTCCATGTTTACCTGTGGTAAAATAGGATTTTTGACCATTTTGTAACAGTTTTTTTATAAATTAGCACCCCCAGGAAAATGTTTGGGTAAGCATCATTTTCTTTGGCTTAAAATGCGTATCTCGACCCCATCATGTTTACCGTTGCCAAATCGGAAAATTGGTACTTTTCTAACAGTTTTCTATGAATCGCCATCTCTGGGAAATTTTTGCGCAAACACCTTTTACTTTGTCTTAAAATGCTTCTCACAATCCAATGCTTGCTTGCGGCAAAATTGAAGCCTTTAACAGTTCTGTGATGCTTCGTCTAGGAAATTTTAAAAAATGCCAACCTTCACTTTGGCTTAGAACGACTCTCCCAATCACTTTGCAGCATTTGTCAGTAAAATTCTTACCCTACCCTACCTACCCAACTAATTTCTCCTCGTTTTTGAAACAATCTCGAAGATCATCTTTTGAAAAAAGTGGGGAGAGCAAATGCCCCCCATCTAACTCGTGGCCACGCCACTGATTAGGGATCTAAGATCCTTTTCTTTTGTTTCATTCTTTACAAATTTCAAATCGAACTGTCGTTGTGGACCAATCTTTTAATTTCGAAAGAGTTCTGGAGTCATCTTTGACTAATACTTTTTGCACACCAGTTGTTGAAAAGACAGTGGCTTTGCTTCGACAAATGAATGAAACCTTAAATACTGCTGTCAATCAGAATGTTCTAACAAGCAATAAGTGAAATTGGAAGCTATTTCGTTCAAAATTTCGGCGTGAAAACTGAAAATCGCCCTGGCCGAAAGTCAGTTTTAATAACTGAGGTTGTTAAGGTGTCTCGGGACCGAATTTTAAAATTTTGGGACCGAATATCCAGAATTATTGGGGGGATGTTTCACCCCTCTCGCCCCCCATGATTTGCGCCCCTGTTCATTCCTTGGTAATGATAATTTACATTCCTTTTTGCAGTTAAATTGTACACAAAGAGGTCACGAGGCTGATTTGTATGAAAGTTCTTGGCGTAGCAAAGGGAAAAGAATTTTATGCTATGACAAAGATCCAAATTCTAACTACATTATCACTGATGTCCTTGTCATAAAAGATGACGAACAAGTGCCAAACGGATTTAGTGGAATATTCTTAACAGAAGATACAAGTATGTTTGCACATCTCTTTGTACTGTAGTTGTTTTAGGTGTCTCAGAAAATGTACCCCCCCCCCCCCCCATGTAGTAGGACTGTATAACATCCATTGTTATACTAATCTATGCTAATGTATGTTAACCCTAATTACTCGTTTCCGTCTAAATTGTATATACTCTGTCATACATCATTTCGTTTTGGTAACAAATTTCATTTATACATAACTCATTCGAGTGTTCAGGCACTTTAAATTTTTGAAGACTTGCATTCTTCCTTGTGACATGCTCTTCGTTGAAGGCTGATTATTTTGTTGAATGGGAATTATGTTTAAAACAGTCTTTACAACAAAATGTAAATCATCTATAGATATTGATAATTGTTTTTTTTTCTACACATATAAATTTAAAAAACAACAAGTTATACAAGTTACTGTGGCATTTGTAGTGAGGAAGGACACACAGTCACCGGGTCCTCACTACAAATGCCACTTACAATGTTCTAAGAAATATCAACGATAAATTAAAATACAAAATATACACAAAGCAAGGTAAAGACTAAAACAAACCGAAAACAAAACTAAAGTACCCTTGATAATTGTGGGATTATTTGCTGAAGTAAAACGATGGATTGCAAATTTAAAAAATAAAACTCACCAACGGTAATGTTGCCATTAGATTCCTGTAAAGGTCATGTCAGTTTGAGTGAGATGTAACATCACACTTTGATTGAAAAATAACAGAATGGTTAAAATTTTTACCAAGGAGTATGATGGAACCTAATGTAGTGTTGTTACGAAATGAATTAATTAAAACAACTTCATAAAGGGGGTCCTTAACATTATGTTCACTCTGTAGATGTACGTTTCCCTTCGATTTTCTACCGGGTAACCCAATAAAAAGTGAGCATTTTTCAAAGATCACAAAAATTGATCATGTTCCCAATCATAAAAAATTCTTTTTGTGATCTTTTATCAAAGATGGAAGTAGTTTCTGGAAGTATCTTTATTTTTATTCCCTAGGAAAAAGACCATGAAATTGTTTCTTTAAAAACCATCTTTTGAGCTATAGTATTATACGGAATCGTAAATTTTCACAAAAAAGCCTTTTTTGTGATTCATATGAAATTTTGAGTCCCAGATGATAAAAGAGCTCAATCACTGACGTATACTAACAAACTGAGTAGTTGGATGGATCAACAATGCAATTTGTTGAGCAACTTTCTGCATTTGAGAGTTTACGTCAAAACCAGGTAGCTCGCAAGACCAGGAATTCCCTCAAGCACTAAATTTCGAATAGACTTTGCAATATCTATTAAATTTATTTGAACCTTGACATAAATGCATCAAAAGAAATTTTTAAGATCGGCAACATAATCAAATTTTGGTAAATTTTCAAAAAGTCTCACTTTTTTGGGTCACCCGGGTTATTGCAAGTACTGGAGTAATTCCAGGTAACTTGTACTCCGTATAACTCCAATTTCTCGTTGACTCAGACAAATGTTTGTCTCTAAATGGTTTGATTACCCAACTGTAACTCAAACCTGTTCTCCATGTCACGCATAGTCAAGGCAGAGTTCATCTCATTATTTTTCAAACTAATATAATACTTGATTGTTATTATTCCCATTACTTAAAAATTAAATGACTACAGTTAAGCTTCTTCATAATGGTTGATAAGGCTATTTCTACAATTAGTAAGATAGATAATGTTCGGTACAATATATTCATTTCATAAGTAACTGCCTCTGTAAGGCTGTGCAATGCATGCTATATAGCGCAATTCTCCTTACAGATAAGATTGGAAGTGAAAATAGGAAGTTTGTAACCCATATTATTCAAACCCTTGTGAATTAACTCGAGCAAAGTTGTTTCTCTTGGGCATTTGAGTTATCGAGGGTCAACCGTATATCTATTCAAGTTTGCAATAATGTGTTTTGATGTTGTGAGACAATGTTATGTCTGCTTCCAAATGGCAAAATTGCATTTTTAGATAAACAGATAGAATAGAGAAAAAGTGTATGGTGCAGATTGGAAGCAAGAAAAACTGTTAGTTTGTTGGATGATGGTCGATTTCTTTTGGGTCATCCGGTTTAATTACTTGAACCCTCTAATTAATGTTCCTTCTTTTTATCAATAGCGTTTATTAATTTTGAGAAGGCCTGGTTCGCAAGTTCACTTGTCATTTAAAATTTTCTTTTATAGAGGAGAAGGGCTTGAGAAAGCACATATTATGCGTGAAGAAGGAACAGAGACAGGTAGCGGTAAAAGGAGTCGCAGAGCTTGTCTTGATCAATCAAAGTAAAGGCGAGAGAGCAGATCCAACATTCTACACCATTTCGTAAGTGCAAAGGGTTAAATTGTAGTTTTTCCATCCTTTAAGGAGTTATCGAGCAAAAACCGCTTCAAAGGCTTACAATCACAGATTTTCATAGTGTGATGGTTTGTTGTTCAGTGTTCTTTCGGTCATAGATTTACAATTTCCCATTTCCATTTGTCTGTTTAAAGTATTTGGTGAAAGCCCGTCAATATACATTTAACTGCCACTGTTTAGAGTAATCGGCGTGTGTCTTACATCAGCGGTGATATTGAATCTATTTCACATTATTGCCATTTTCCTGTTCAAAACAGGAGTCGGCTGCCATGTAAAATAACCGTCCAGGAAGTACATCTGGTTTCTGCTAGTGTATGAGAATGAATCATTTTTTTTTCTTCTATCAAATCTGAAACGCTAAAATCTACAAAAGATACAATTCAACTGTGCCAATCATAGCGGAAAAAGACACAAGGTCACCAAGTTTCCACTATGACTGGCACACTATGATTGCATCATTTCTCTGCATAAATACATCAAAAGCCTTTCTTGAAATTGTATACCCCATCATTTTCGAGCATTTTATCGGTTGATGACTTATTCAAAGTTAGATCTTCAGTATTATCTTGTCATTGGCCATCTTTTTATCAAATGTGATGAGCTGAACAGAAAGGCTTTCAGCCCAATGTGGTTTAAAAGGATGCATCTTGCACAGGAGGAGACAAGTGAGAAGATTTTAATGTTTGTGAGCCTATAATTTTCCAACTATTCGTCATAGGAGATACCTACAAGCTGGTATTTATTATGTAGCTATCATGTCAACTTAGCCGCACAAATAGTGTGCTATATTGGGTCACATTGTTCTCAAGTTACAAGCCATTTTGTGAAAATGTGCAATCTCAAACATGCTTCAAATCAACCCTAAATTCAATGATCAAATTTGCTATCAATCCTGACTTATGATACTAAAACAGAGCGAAATATCGCTAAAAGACAGTCGAAACTTTGTGAAATCGTGGAGCATTCTCTGTATCTAAACAGAGATGCCTATGTAATAGCATTGTTAGGCGGAGCTAGACTTTCATAGCCGTGGTAGTGAAGCCTTGGCAAATTTGATCAAGGATTTTGGTTCCATTTTAACGGATTCTGACATGATACGTTTTCATATACTTTCTTTTTAGCTTGAGAATGATGCGACCGATGTCGCTCAAGTGAATTTTTATGTCTAAGTTGATATGCTAGCTATACAGTATGCAGCAGTTTGAAGGAATCTGACGAGTGGTTTCAAAACTGCATGCTCTCAAATGTCCAAAGATTAGTTGACGCATCCGCTGTATAGCAGTGTATTTCGTGGAATCATTTTTGCCCTCATGTGTATGAAATGGGTCCCTGGGGACCTAAACGATGGAAACTTCTCTGAAAAATGCTTTATTCTTAAATGAACAAACAAATATTCCTGGTATTCCAGGTTCTATATCTTCTACCGCTGTTTATAGATTGTTTTGAAAATATGCTTTGGTTTGGATTCTATAATATTTAAGTCCCTTGAGGTTTTGTAGGGTCCTCGGGGACCGATCTCGTTATTTGTTCTGATTCATCAATTCACTTCCAGGACTGATTATTTAAATTCACTCTAGATTACCTGCATTGTTATCGACATTTTCCACATGAAACTTGTCATCATGCCAATTTTAGGTTATATATTTTGCATATTTGTGGAATATCTTTCCATTGTTGAAAAGTGCACAGGTTTCAGACAAGTATTCGGAACATAGGATATGAGGCTCGTACAAGCCATTTTAAATGGGAAAAACTCTTGAAGTGCACGCCTTGTTGCTAGAAATATACTGATTGACAAGTGTAATAAACGTCAAAGAGTTTTCCTTCTTAGCTTTGCATGGGTCCCAGGGACCCATTTCATGCAATAACGTTTGTCAAATATTTCATTCGCAATACCCACTGTTTAGTTTATTAGCTGTTTCGTTGACAGCGTTGGAAATTTAACGACTGTTTGTAAAAAACTTGCAAAGTCTTGGCCCCTTTTATTCCGATTCAGTTTTCTCTAATGTTGTTCTCATAACCAGCGTCAGAAATGATAGTTTCATTAATTAATTTAGTTGCAAGTTCTGACCAAATGTTTCATATTCGATTCTAATATATCTAGTTTTCTGTGATTCCTGTGCAGGCATGAAGTGAATGAAATGAACCTGACGTTTCGAGTAGAACTTCTTGGACAAGCACCCTCAAACGTCTTACCTCGACCTAACTCGATGAGCAGAGTAAACGAAGTGCCATTGCAGATGCCAAGGACTGGCAGCACACAGTAAGTGTTTTATTTTTCAGTGTGTGCACCTAAACCTTGGAATTCTCTTCCATCGGAAGTTAGGACTCCGGAAACTGTTTATGTTTTAAAAAGCGTCTTAAGACACATTATTTTAAACTTGCTTTTATTATGTTATAAAATATTTTAGATACTTTTTGATACACGCATTGGACACTATATACCGTAAAGCGCCAAAGATAAATAAGCTTTACGCATTGCATACAAAGGGCATTACGCATTGCATACAAAGATTTTGGTTTTCTCTTGGAGCAGATTAATTCGGTGCCAATCCATGTAAGAAACCTACAGCTGCTAATGACTGAAATTTATAAAACAAAATGCGATCTGAATCTACCATTCATGAAGGACATATTTATGCAGCGAAATATTAGCNCAATGCTTTTGGTGTTGTTCCTAGCGCCCCAATTATAACTGGAATTACTTTCACTTTTTTGTTCCACAGTTTTTTCAGCTCTCTTGCTAAGTCTTGGTACTTCAATATCTTTTCTCTTTCTTTTTCATCAACCCTTGTATCGTATGGGACAGCGAAGTCTATAATCTGGCATTTGTTGTTTTTCTTGTCCACTATGATCATATCGGGCCTTCTTGCTTCGATAACGTGGTCTGTTTGTATCGAAAAGTCCCACAAGATCTTATACTCATTGTTTTCGCATACAGCTTGTGGTTCATGTTCATACCATTTTTATTTTATTTCATTTATTTTATATAGTTTTTATTTACATTTTTATTTTATTTTATTTATTTTATATAGTTCATACCATTATTATTATTATTATTATTATTATTATTATTATTATTATTATTATTATTATTATTATTATTATTATTATTATTATTATTATTATTATTATTATTATTATTATTATTATTATTATTATTATTATTATTATTATTATTATTATTATTATATAGGCGTAGGCATTTGAAGTTAGCGCTATTGAATTTATTATGAGTACAACGTTCAAGTTAGTCGGCAACCGGTATTTCCAATTCTCCTTTTTATCTTGAATGCTCCAGGATAATGTCAAGGTAAAGGTGAAGTTGAAGTTGCGGTTGTTAGCGCCAAGCCCTGGGATCACAGAAGTAACTAAGCGCTAATTGAGTCCGCGACCCTTTTGTCATGACGCTCAAGAGGTGCTGGTGGGGTTCGAACCCCGTCCACCTGACTGTTCTGGCTGCAACGTTGGTTGATTACAACACGGCGTCACAACACCTTCGATAAGACAAAAACGATATGTCAACTGTTAAAATATAGCAAAATTTGAAAATCATCTTGGAAAACGCAAACCCTTTCATCTGACTAAAGCTTCCACATAATTTAAGGAATTGATGACGTTGAAATTTTTCATTAAAAAGCAATTTTGCTTGCAAGTGGCTTCATGCATTTATTGTAACTTTGCTTAAAAAGAGAAGACTATGTATGTTTAAAACAAACTTAAAATAAGTGATTGCTTCAAAACAGGACTTCCTTTGTTCTCCAGCAATGTCAAAGTCAAGTAAATTTTGAAAGAAAGGCTTCTAGCGTTGCATTTACATTTTTCCTACATTTTAAAAGGGTTAATGGTGTTGTCTATCTATAAGACAACATTATTAACTCTTTTACAAATGTAGAACAAATTTGAATACAACACTAGAACCCTTTCTTTCGAAAAGTACTTCATTTTCACATTGCTGAAGAACAAAGGAAGTGCTGTTTTTGAAGCAACCACTTATTTTGCATTTCCTGTGCCATAAATCAGCAACCATTTATCAGATTGACTCAAATAAGGTCTCGAACTCTGAATTGAAGCCTATCTTATGCAACTATTTAAAAATAGGACAATGAAGGTTACAGTTCTTCCACAGCAGCCACACAAACGAGGCACAAATTTTGGGACGTCCTGTACTTTAAGCTGTTGCAAATATGAATTTAAGAACATTCCATCGCTCTTTGCTATTTCATTGAATTATACCGTATAGACGCGGATATAAGGGCATCTGGTATGAAAGGGCATGCGCTTTCACCCGAATATGAGGGCAGTTCCGTTTTATTTGAGGCATCTTGAGAAAATTTGCAAGGCTACTGGATGATGCATTATTGATACTGGTTATCATTGATTCTCGCTAAATACAATAGTTCCTAATAAACAGCTCTCCTTGCTAGCATAAACATAGATTGAATCCTATAAAGCCATCCTCTTATACACGACTCGATTATTAAAGATAGAAAATGTTGTTTTAATATTTTCTGTTGAAATGTCCGCTTGTTGAAAGAGCGTGTCCTTATATCCGTTTCTATATGGTAAGACATTTTGGGACACCCAGTTCTTCCCACTTATCGTCAAGATGGTTATATTTAAAAGCTATTGTAAGCCCTTACATCCTTTAGCAGCAAAATATATTCACAATTTCGACTATATGACTGACTGTGTTCAAAATACCTTGATTATAGCTCGATGGGTCAGACGGCACAGCCGGAACAACCGAAAACAGCAGCACCAATAAGCCCAATTACCGGTAAGTTTTAATCCTATTAGTTTTTGGTTTTGTTTTACGTACAAAACTTGACTGATAACAGCCCTTTTCAAATTTGAAGGCGGACAAATCGCCTCGACAGACAAGTCATGTGGTACTTCTTTGCGTGGTGTGATAACTTGGGTCAGACTTTTAACGACTTATCCGCGTATATAAACAAATTATCATCAAAATATCGTCTGGATGGACGAAACGTTGACAGACACGACTTGTCCATCTGAGACGAATTGTCTGTAGTGTACCGTTGAAGAGGGCCTAACTATTCGAAGAAAACAGGCATCAGTTTGGTCTTTTGCGCTTTTTTATTTTTTTTCAGTGCTGACTAGTTTCACCCACTAGGGCATCTTCAGAGCAACTGATTTTTTCGAAGTATCTACCTCTATTTATAGGAAACTATATGTCCATATAAAGGTTAATTAATTTATGTATATCATTTTATCCTTATAAGGTAAAAATGAGACGAATTGTCCATATAAGAGGACTTTTCGGTTCACACGATTTTTCCGTCTCCTAGTGTGAATAGGGCTGATAGCAGAAAACCCGGCAAGATAACTGTACGGGATTAGGCAGTGGGTAGCTACTTGGAAGAAAATCCTTCTCGGATATCAAGTAGTCTCTTAAACACTATTATATCTATCGAGAAACTGTAAAAAACTTTGTAATCGAGAGATGAATAAATCGCAATAATTCCATTTTACTGACTCTCAAAATTCTTGTTTACAGCTTTTCTTCGATTTCAGAAGTATATGTTTACCTGCAAACTTAATCAAAACTTTTTCAGAGGAGGACAAAAGCATATTTTGATATTTCACTCCTATTTTTCCCTTCTGCCCTTCTTCGTGCAGCCGGAAAAATTTTCTCGATCGAATTCCTTTTGCTTAAATAATTTATTACATGGGAATTTACTGAACATTTTTGTTAGGTTTAAGAGTTGCTGACACGTTCCAGGCAAATTTTCAGCCGTTTGAAGACTGATGGCATTTTAACAATCCAATGTAACTAAGATAATGGTTCCTTGAACGTTAAAGGGTTTTAAATTGAATTATGCTAATCTTTTTGCTTCAAACAAAACTGCAATAACTGGAGCTTTTTGTGTTGTGGAAAAGGTTCATGAATTGGGAATATGAATTGAATGAAATTGTCTGCTGCTTGAGAGCGCTTCAGCAAAGATCCGTTAAACTGATGGAGATTAAAAAAAAAATTTTCAATTCATCGAATTTAAAAACGACATACAGAGCTTCCTTTCGCTTGTTAACTTTATTCTGTGATTGTAAAGGGAGATACTAGAGGAGCCTATAAGCTCTGTGGATATATGGCGCAATTTATAGTGCTTTTTATTATTATTCACATACGGTGAAGTCCCACATTTAGGAACCTAACTACATATTCAGAACATTTTACTGTTGTTTGCAACCCGGTCTACTGTTTAGCGATTTTTTCCTTCAGAAGTCAGGCCCTAGGTATCTCAAATATTTGTTACTTGAGGTGGTATGCGTAGGTTGATAACGTTCGCGCATTATCGTTTTTTTCATTTCTTTCCTCAGGAATTGAAGGAGTGCCATTTGCGATGAATCCGAAGTTTGACATGAAAGCAGTGATGAATGACGTAAGTTATTAAAACAGTTTTCTTACATTGTTATGAAGCTATCTGCCTTTTTCTCATGCAAGTGAAACAATCTTGGACTGTCGCCTGTCTGGAAAGCTACCGGAGTGTCCCAAAAGAATATCCCCGGGTTTGATCAAATAGGGAACCCTGAAAATTTCATCTTCCTATATCTTAATAGCTAACTTAGAGTTTGAGACCTTGCTTCTTGCCATGAAAAGTCAATTTTTAGGAAAACTTAAATGAGCTTGATGCAAAGATAGCTGTCTGAACAGATAAAGTTTTTGGACCATTTCTTTGTTTAATTCTAACCAAGATTCAAGCCATTTCATTTTGGCGCACTTTCTAAAACGTTCATCTTGATTTGAGACATTTGAGGGTTATCTAAATTTTCGTAAGAAACACGTTCTTGTTAACAAAGTATAGTGAAATAATAACCGTTGACCCTACCGCGTGTCCCAAAAAAGAACCCCTGTTTGAAAGATCATCAAAATTTGATCACGTTGCCGATCTTTGAATTTATTTTTTTGATAAGTAGATCAAAAACCAAATTATTTTCCCAGGTATAGCTGGTTTTTTATCGGTTTTAAAAAGAACAAATTTAGCTCTTTTAGGGCTGCCTGGTTTTGAAGCATGCTGCAAAAAGCACTGATGATCACCAGATTATTTTCTTTTTTGTATATTAAGCTTCTCGTTTGCTCATAAATGTCAGAAAGAAACATAAAAGAGCATTGTAGACTTGAAGGATAATGAAAAATCTTAAAATATTGGCTCTTAGGCAAGATTTACGATGTTGCTTAAAGAGTATAGCTCAGAATAACGTTTTTAAACTTGTCATTTTATACCCTTTAAGTAATGAAAACAAATATTTTGTCATCTTTAAATACACGTGGATCATTGACAAAAGAGATCAAAAAGACATTTTTATGATAGGTTTGATAATCGAGTTTCAGTGATTTTTTTAAACGGGAGTATTTTTTGGGACACCCGATATAAAAATGTCACGAGCGACGGCACTCCTAGAGTCCTAACATCAAGGCTTAGTGAAAAGAAATTTGCACCAGCCTTTAGTCAAAAAATCAACTAACTTTTGAGATATTGTTTGCTGAGATTAAGCTGTGATTGCCATTCAAATATTTTTTAATTTATTCGTTGTTCATTCTGAGTTAATACAATGGCATCATTTTCAGTCCGTATTTTTTTAGCTATAACAAATAGTTAGATTTGAAATTACCTAGGGAAATCCACTTTTTTCAAAAGATAATGGGTCTCCTCCTTTTTGTAAGTTCAGTTTTCGAGCCAACTACGAGCCGAGCACTTTTTTACATCTTGTATACAAAAGACAAAGGGGCTTGAAAAAGATGGTTTAACTTGAAATAACTTAGGGATTCGAATTATTTTAGAGACGGAGTTTATAGAAGGTATTCGTTTCTCAAAAGGAAAAAGAAAACATCATAAAAACTAGCTAAGATGTTTCATCTAAAATATGTACATATCAAAGGCTTTCTTTGTACCTCACAGTAACTGCAAGACCATTCGACTAAACGCTAATGTAAAATTTAGCGTCAATATATTTCATTCGAGGAAACTAAGCTTGTTTTAGCTCATGAAGTTTCTTTTCGGCGGCCAGCCAGCAGTAATTTGTAATTATTAGGGGCATGCATACGTGAAACAGTTTCTGTAAGTATGCATTTTTTATCGCTTTGAATACCGGGTGAGTAAAAAACCGGGGGCGTTTGCCAACTTTTATTGATGCAATTTACTTCCCAAATTTGTTTCTTTAAAACTTCATTGCATAGAAAAAGGCTAACTCGGATNTATG
This sequence comes from Aurelia aurita, assembly GCA_004194415.1. NCBI lineage: Eukaryota > Metazoa > Cnidaria > Scyphozoa > Semaeostomeae > Ulmaridae > Aurelia > Aurelia aurita. Next base: position 151,294 of record REGM01000367.1, read on the forward strand.
TACATATCAAAGGCTTTCTTTTTACCTAACAGTAACTGCAAAACCATTCGACTAAATGCTAATGTAAAATTTAGCGTCAATATATTTCATTCGAGGAAACTAAGCGTGTTCTAGCTCATGACGTTTCTTTTCGGCGGCCAGCCAGCAGTAATTTGTAATTATTAGGGGCATGCATACATAAGATCATATACTGGAAGTTTTTGTGTTAGTTAAGAGAAAATGTTTCTGTAAGTATGCATTTTTTATCGCTTTGAATACCAGGTGAGTAAAAAACCTGGAACGTTTGCCAACTTTTATTGAAACACAATACTTCCCAAAAAATGTGTTTCTTTAAAACTTCATTGCATAGGAAAAAGGCTAACTCGGATATGAAGATTGATGTGGTCGAAATCGGTCTTTTCGTTCCATAATTAGGCACTATTTTAGAACACTCGTGTTTCGCAAGGTTCCTAAAATAGGGCATCAATTATGTGGATGCATATTCATGCACGTGCGAACTTCTAATCCACAACGAACTTGCTGTTTCTCTACCAAAAAATTGAAATAAGGCATGCATTGTGTTAGAGCTTAAAAGGAAAAATTATTTTTATTTAGTTTATATCCCTAAGGGACTATTCATTTGATGCTTCATTGTTAGGAGGCAGAAAGTTCTTATAAAAACGATATCTTTTCACCAAACAAGATATATTACAAAATCGCAGATAGACATGGAAAGAAATTACTCATTTTAACAAACTAAGTTTCTTTAACTGATTTAGTCTTCCTCCTGCATGATAAAACGTCAGCAAGCACAATCTGAAATCGGATTTATTTTTCGCCAAAATATGGCTGGTTGAACGCCGTAAGTTTTTCTGACACCCTGTATATCAAATGATTTTACATTATGATGTGTTTCATTTTGCAGCCATTCTTGTCATCAATTCCATTCATAACTGTTGAAGATATCAACAGAAAGGTTTGTACCGTTTGTTTTTATTTGCTTTTTCACAAATCTAATACTGATGGCTTCACTGGTCGATTGCTCTCAAAGTCTGAAAAATTGACCTTTCAAATTCGAGTCAGCCAATCAATTTGCATAAAAGCCATCTATTATTATTTAGGCATTTTGGTTTATTTCGTTGGGACCATTTTCTACAGTATCAAGTAAAAGGATTGAAAGCTTGGAAGAATATCAGTTTCCCCGGAAAGAATCTGCATTGTTTGCTTGCTTAATATGACAACATTTTGAGCTTTGGTTCTAGTCAATTGTGTAGCTATTCATCTAGCACCGAGTAAGTAAAAGAAAGTATAGATGTCTGTGAGCTAGTAGCTTGTAACTGCACGTCGAATTTCTTAAACTTGTGATCAATGTATTGCTAACATGTCAACTCAGATATAAGAATTTTGATCGTTTTGTTCTAAATTTACAGATAAATTGTTTCATTTTGGAATCCGTAAAAACAGGCCTAAAATCCTCTTGATCAAATTTGCTAACAATTCGGCCTGAAAAACTACAATCGTGACCAAAAGGTTACTGGACAGCCGTCAAAGAGGGTCTAAAATGCTACCTCTTTAGAGTTCTAGCCCTCTCTTGGTTTCGAAACCCCTCCCCCCGAAGTCAATGTTGTATTTTTCCATCAACAAACTGTTCTTGAACTCATCTTACTGTCAATCTGTCCCAATAACATTGACTCGGGGGGGAAGTGGGGCTTTATTTTTGAAAAGCCTATGTTTTGATCAATCGTCCAATAACTTTTGGCCACGATTGTAGGTATAAAATGGCTGAAAGGAACGGGAATTTACGCTACGTTGTAATAGCGTTGTTTCTTTTCAATCGAATTGAATAGTTTAGTTTCCAAAGGTTGAAATGATTTTTATGTACGAAATAAAACGAGTACATATAGGAGTGGTGTTCTTCCCCCNATGTACATATCAAAGGCTTTCTTTGTACCTCACAGTAACTGCAAGACCATTCGACTAAACGCTAATGTAAAATTTAGCGTCAATATATTTCATTCGAGGAAACTAAGCTTGTTTTAGCTCATGAAGTTTCTTTTCGGCGGCCAGCCAGCAGTAATTTGTAATTATTAGGGGCATGCATACGTGAAACAGTTTCTGTAAGTATGCATTTTTTATCGCTTTGAATACCGGGTGAGTAAAAAACCGGGGGCGTTTGCCAACTTTTATTGATGCAATTTACTTCCCAAATTTGTTTCTTTAAAACTTCATTGCATAGGAAAAAGGCTAACTCGGATATGAAGATTGATGTGGTCGAAATCAGTCTTTTCGTTCTATAATTAGGCAGTATTTTAGAACACTCGTGTTTCGCAAGGTTCCTAAAATAGGGCATCAATTATGTGGATTCATATTCATGCACGTGCGAACTTCTAATCCACACAAACTTGCTGTTTCTCTACCAACAAATTGAAATAAGGCGTGCATTGTGTTGGAGCTTAAAAGGAAAAACTATTTTTACTTAGTTTGTATCCCTAAGGGACTATTCATTTGATGCTTCGTTGTTAGGAGGCAGAAAGTTCTTATATAAACGAAACAAGATATATTACAAAATCGCAGATAGATATAGAAAGAAATTACTCATTTTAACAAACTAAGTTTCTTTAACTGATTTAATCTTCCTCCTGCATAATAAATCTTCAGCAAGCACAATCTGAAATCGGATTTGTTTTTCGCCAAAATATGGCTGGTTGAACGCCGTAAGTTTTTCTGACACCCTGTATATCAAATGATTTTACATTATGATGTGTTACATTTTTCAGCCATTCTTGTCGTCAATTCCATTCATAACTGTTGAAGATATCAACAGAAAGGTTTGTACCATTTGTTTTTATTTGCTTTTTCACAAATCTAATACTGATGACCAGTGAGGTCGATTGCTCTCAAAGTCTGAAAAATTGACCTTTCAAATTCGAGTCAGTCAATCAATTTGCATAAAAGCCATCTATTATTATTTAGGCATTTTGGTTTATTTCGTTGGGACTATTTCTACAGTATTAAAAGGATTGAAAGCAGCTTGGAAGAATATCAGTTTCCCCGGAAAGAATCTGCATTGTTTGCTTGATTAGTATTACAACATCTTGAGCTTTGGTTCTAGTCAATTATGTAGCTATTCATCTAGTACCGAGTAAGTAAAAGAAAGTATAGATGTCTGTGAGCTAATATAGCTTTTAACTACACGTCGAATTTCTTAAACTTGTGATCAATGTATTGCTAACATGTCAACTCAGATATAAGAATTTTGATCGTTTTGTTCTAAATTTACAGATAAATTGTTTTATTTTGGGATCCGTAAAAATAGGCCTAAAATCCTTGATCAAATTTGCTAACAATTCGGCCTGAAAGGGATGGGAATTTACGCTGCGATATAATAGTATTGTTTCCTTTCAAATCGAATTGAATAGTTTAATTTACAAAGGTTGGAATGATTTTCTTGCTTAGCGTGAATTGTGCGTTTCGCAGCTCCCAATACGAGACAGAATTGTTGTTTGATAAGTGCGAGATAGAAAAGCAAGGGTGAATTGTTTAAAAATAGAAAATTCAGGTCTCCGCTTTATGACAAAGCGATTTGCTCTTCCGAAGAATACCGGGTGTCCCAAAAAAAGTAGAAAGATTTGGTCAACCCTAACGATCAGAATTTAGCATGAATCAATTCGAAATCATTTTTAAAACATTACTCGATAGTTAACTTGAGCATAGATACCTTGTTTGTTGATATTGTTGCTTTGAGAGTAGAGATATAAATCTTCAAAGGGCAAATTTGCCACCACCTCCCAACCAGAGCTTTGGCGTTTTGGCCTAAGCAATATCCACAATTTGTTTCACTTAAAATGAATAAAATATACTTTGGAGCGCCCTTGATGATAAGATTCACATGAATTATATTTTGTGAAACGCATTTGTTGTGCAGTTTCTAATTTTTCTCCTCCTGGTTCAAATTTTTCCAAGTCTATTGTTGACTTATTCGCTAAATTCTGATCGTTAGGGTTGACCAAATCTGTATACTTTTTCTGGGACACCCGGTACTACGCTATGTCTATGGTTAAGGAGATTCCCCTAAAGAGCGCGTTTGCAGCTTAGGCCAAAACCCAAAAGCTCTGGTTTGGAGGTTAAGGCAAATTTGAAGTTTCAAGATTAACATTTCAACTCTCAAAGCACCAATATCAACAAACAAGGTATCTATCTTCAAGTTAACTATTGAGGATTAGTTTAAAAATTATTTTCGATTCATTCAAGCTAAATTCTTATCGCTAAGCTTGATCAAATCTGTTACCTTTTTTCTGGGACACCCGGTAGTTTCAAGAATTACATTACTTTTGAAATCCTATTTAGTTCGCTTTGATATTAATGAGAGGTATGGCTTTAGATAACCTTCCTTTATCTCGATTTTTGAGCTTTTTTTCATAACAAGTCGCTTTGGGGTCTCTGGTTTCAGCTTTCGCACAAAGTTGATCTTTAAAAGCTGATAGTTCAGTGAATTTTCAGCGGATTTGCAAGATTCTTGTGTTTGAAATTAATTTGCGAGCCGAACCATGCGACCGGGAATTCATTTCCGGGAAAAAAATTTTGGACCACGCCCTTTTCATTGCTGGAAAATGCATCTGTCGTAGAAAATTCCATGAAAATTGATAGTTGAATGGAGAAAAGAATTTTTTTTTTTTTTTTTTTTTTTTTTTTTTTTTTTTTTTTCATTTAAAATTTTTANTCTGTCCCTAACTAACTAACTAACTCACTCAGTCAGGAACCAAGAACGCATTCCGCGAACCAGCTAAGAATGCCAAAAATGCAATCAGTTGCCAACTGCTGAATTGTTGCTGCGCCTCTACTACGCCATCACAGAAGTTCTACGTAGATCGCCTAGAAAATCTTTTTTGGCACTGCGCCACGCAAAAAAACCATGATGTGCAATTCGACCACAAATGATCTATTACGTCGTATTGCCTTGGCCTCATCAATGATGCTTGGAATTTGCAGATGTGTATCTGCTTTTTTACTTCCAACACTGGGCTCCTGCTTAGAAACCAGAACACTGAAGGACAGTATTCTAACAACAGCCACTGCAAGAAGTAATGACATAACGCTGCCAACGAAACCGATAGGCCCCAATTAACAGTTTGATGGGGGTACAGTAATGGCTGGTTCGAAAGTTTACTACCCAGTTAAAAATTGAAATACGAAATATGAAAAATACCAAATTTTGCCGCAGCTTTGAAGAAGCTATTGCTCCCACCCAGAAATGTCTGAACTCTTTTACGGACATGCATGAGAAGCTCGGCATTTGCTCTTTCCAGGCCTTTCCTGTTTGCAATGTTCATGACGAGGCGATAACTCCTTATTTACCTTCTAATCCTTTTACCACTGTGTCGTTAATACACGTCATCACTACACCTTCCTAAGCTGTTTTAGGCTGTCCTGTAACAGCGTTCTTCGTGCATGGTTAATGAGCCCCTTTAATCTTGCTTATCGTGAGTTGTGCGTTTCGCAGCTCCCAATACACGACAGAACTGTTGGTTTGATAAGTGCGAGATAAAAAAGCAAGGGTGAGTTGTTTAAAAATAGAATATTTCGGTCTCCGTTATATGACAGAGCAATTTTCTCTTCTGAAGAATAGATTTCACACCTCAAAACTTCTTCAGAACGGGAAATCGCTTTGTCAAAGTGGAGACCGGAATCTTTTATTTTTTTGAATACACCCTAGCTAATTAGGACAAACTAGGAAAATGGAATGTTGGACTCAAAGATTTCTGTTCACTTCTCAACTCCTTTGATTTATAAATTTGATAAAGTCTGTTGTTTAGATCTAACTGTTGACATGAGTACCTGAATGTGGTCGCTAAATATCAGTTAGACTTTTGTCGATAGATTACCTCAAGAATATTTAAAGTTGGTTGTTTTAATGAGTTTCTCAGTCGTCTGAAAAATGCCATTTTTTTACTCACCTTTTTGGCCATTTTCCTGTTAAACGTACAGGGTGTCTCAACAAAATTTTCGACTTTTGATTAAATATTAAAGAATGGCGATATAAGGAACAGGCTCCATGGAAAGACAGTCCTTGCCTAAGATCTTAAATTATTTTTAGAAACCAAAATCTTGCAAATCCACTGCATCTTCTTCACGGAGCTACAAGCTCTTGAATTTCAATTGTGTGCGAAATCTGAAACCAGAGGCTTCTCCATAGCATTTGTAGTGAATGTAGCATGGGGCTGTCGTTTTTTTTTTTGTTTCTCGTTTATTTCAGAGCAAACCAAATGGGATTTGGAAAGGGTTTTCGATAACCAAACTCTCTCGAAAATTTATCATTTATTCAAGCATTTGGATACTTTGAGGAATTCTGTTGAGCAAAGTTTGAAAAAGGAAATTTTGACAATAGTTACAACAATTACATTACTTTCGAAATCCTATTTATTTCCCTTTGATATTAATGAGAGGTATGGCATTGGATAACCTTCCTTTATCTCGATTTTGGAGCTTTTTTCCATAACAAGTCGCTTTGGGGTCTCTGGTTTCAGCTTTCGCACAAAGTCGATCTTTAAAAGCTGATAGTTCAGTGAATTTTCAGCGGATTTGCAAGATTCTTGTGTTTGAAATTAATTTAAGATCTTAAAAAAGGGGTATCTTAACATGGAGCCTGTTCATTGGGTCGCTATTTTTCAATATTTGATCAAACGTCGAACAATTTTTTTGGGACACCCTGTTGTTACCAATTTCTTCATCTTTCTTTCAGTTCCACTACGATTTCAATATGGAAAATGAAGCTGTTCGAAAATCATGATATATTTGGTCATTCAAAATTGTGACTTGGATTCTGTCTTTGGTTTGATGATAATTCAAATGATTTTTACGATTGAAATATTCATTATTAGTATGTAAATTACTGTAGGCATACCGGGTGAGTCCAAAATGTATGCAATGTTTGAAAAGCCTTACTGCAAAGACCATCCGACCGATTTGAAAAATTCTAACTCCATAGCCTGCCAGAGACTCCAATTTAATTTCAAAAATTTAATTATAATCTACAATGCAATTGTTCTCAAATCAGCACTTACAAAAGAACTTGATGCAATGGGCTTTGGCTAAATATAANAAGCTGTTCGAAAATCATGATATATTTGGTCATTCAAAATTGTGACTTGGATTCTGTCTTTGGTTTGATGATAATTCAAATGATTTATACGATTGAAATATTCATTATTAGTATGTAAATTACTGTAGGCATACCGGGTGAGTCCAAAATGTATGCAATGTTTGAAAAGCCTTACTGCAAAGACCATCCGACCGATTTGAAAAATTCTAACTCCATAGCCTGCCAGAGACTCCAATTTAATTTCAAAAATTTAATTATAATCTACAATGCAATTGTTCTCAAGTCAGCACTTACAAAAGAACTTGGTGCAATGGGCTTTGGCTAAATATAAGTCAATGGTTTTTTTACTACATGTACTTCATTTTTTTCATCACCCGGTAGTATTCACCATCAATTTATTTCAATTTTCCCTGTATTGTGATTTCGGTTTTTTATACTAAATTTGTTGGCTTTGTAAAAATGTATTCTTACCCACAGAATTAAGCACTGATCTATAACTATTGCTTCTAAAGAATGGCATACATCTAACGTTGACTGGCACTATGCAATTTTGTTGACTCATGTTCGTAATATGTTTGAAACCATCGTATGTTGCCATCGTACCCTGGTATTTTTCTGGAATCATGGTTGTGCAAAGCTTTCGCAGGTTACTGGGTGTGTAAAAAACCATCCACGTTGGAATGGCTAATTTTCCCTGAATATCAAAGCAATAGTATTTATTAATATCTTATCTATAAGTGGACTGGTTTGATTACATTTTAAAATATTTCACCTGACTGAAATCGCCCACTCCGTTTTGAAGTTAGGAAGGATTTTGTCGAGAAATCCCATTCCTGAAACTTTCAAAATGGCCTAAAATCACGATCAAAGTTCCCTAACATTTTTGCCTTGCAGTAGTAACTTAAACACGTTTTAGCACGAGCTATCCCTTTGGGGAGGGGATAAAAATGTCATTCCCAGGTTCATAACAAAATTATTAATTGAGATTTTATTCGATTTTATGGAGATTCATTGCCGTAAGGACTTAACCGACGAAATGTGATCATCATTTTCAGATTCTGAAATTTTTGAAGTGGCCTTTTCCAGACAATCTGTAATAATCTCAAAACAGAATGATCGACTCAAGCCAAGTAGATTTTTGAATCTAATTTGACCTGTTCTACCAAATAGGGCATTTGTCAATATGATTGCATTGATGTTTAGGGAACAGTAGCCTTTCAAACAGGGATTGTTTTTTTTCTCTCTCAACCGGCATTAAAGGCGCGGACTTTAGATCATCCAGGGTCATCTAAAAGCTACGAATACTCCTGAAAACGGCAGGCTTCACACAAAAAGAGTCAGTTACGAAAAGAATGCACATTCTGAAAATGGCACAATTAGCAGACTGCTGACCGCGAACAGTCCCAAGAGGACGATCATTAAAAAAAGTCATTCATACTCTTTTGGTTAAAAACGTTCTTTGCCCATTAGTCGTGGGAGTACTTTGGTTCATTCGAAAATCATACAGGATTTGAATTGCATTTAATCTTATCGACGAACCTAGACAAATTTGGACTACACCATGGTGAGCTATTTCAGCTAAAACTGGTATAAAGCTGAATGTCTAAAAGATAAATGAAAGAAAGTAATGAAATATTGATTAGAACTCGCAGATAATTTTGTTCACCAAAGAATAGTATTTACAAACACGACAATCGCGATTTGGGTGCAAAACATCAAAACATGCATCTTTAACAATCCGCATACATTTTCTCGTCCAGATGGCGTTATTGTTCAAAGAGGGACAAGCAACCCCCGAAAGATCTCGTCTGCTTCTGGGCGGTAGAGCGTCTTGTCTTTGGCAGCGGTTTTCCTGCTGCATGTTTACTCAAAGTAATCCATTATTAAGATTGCATTTCTGGAAAGAAAGCCTTAAATCCCATGTTGAAGAGGCCTTGTCGTTTTCTATCGGCAATGTGACTTGAAAGGCAAATTTTTGTTGGAGCTGGCTTTCGAAGAAGTAACCTTCAAGTTGTCCCCGAACCGGCTTCTTTTTCCAACCGCTTCTCTATGTATCAAATTCCCCGGGTTGTAGCTACCAAAATGTTAAGGTACCCAAAGATTTCAATATGTATCCAAAAAAACTGTACTGGGATGGGAAGTTTGAAGTTGTTATGAGTATAATTTCTTTGGTACCTACTGAATTGTCTCTAAAAACAGTGCAGAAAAAAATGAGCATATTGCCCAAGACTGAAGCCACTGTTGTATGGTAAGCTTCCAAAGCTTGGATTTGGGATTTGAGTTACGAGTTACAGTATGTCGTCAATAACCCTTTTAATGAATGCAATGGGAAGAACCTATACTGCGGGTGCACCCAAGTTCCCATTTTCATCAATAAATCTGATAAGCAATTGCTGATTTATGGAGCAAGAACGTCAAAATTACTTGTTGCCTCAAACTAGAGGATTTTTAACATTTTCCTTCAATGTCAAAATCAAAGAAATTGAGTGATAAAACTTACCTAGCCTGGTTATCTAATTTTCACAAGTGAAACACAGTTATAAATTTGGATTTTGTGACAACCAAGAAATGACATATCTAAGGTTGCTAGAAATGGTGATGTGCAACACAAGTGCTGCAGGCAATGACATTAGAAGGTGTTGTGGCGCAGTGGTGTAATCCTCTGACTTTGCAGCCAAAACAGTCAGGTGGACAGGGTTTGATCCCAGGAGCCCCACCATTTGAGCGTCATGACAAGGGGCCGCGGACTTGATGCGGTCTTCTCTATTTCTGCGATCCCAGTGCTTGGCGATAAAAATGCAACTTCACCTTCACATGTGTCCATCAGTTATTTCCCTTCGCTTGTCATTTTAGCCCTATTTTACCCGGGGGGTGGGCATTATGGCGTCATGAAAATGAAAGCATTTTAAAAGTTCATCAAACTTAATTTTTCATAAAGAAATGAAAAATATAGATCAAATCAAAGAGTTGGACTTAATTCGACCAACTAAAATTTATTAAGACAGAAATAAAGTTAATTTTAACACAATGTCGTATGACAAGTTGGTAGCCATGAAGATAGGGGGGGTATCGTCACCCGAAGAGGGAATTTATGGGAGTCGGTGATTTTAGTCAAGTTTGATGCGCTGATTTCGAAAATCGATGTTATACGGGGAATTAATGGGATCTTCTGCCTCGTTTTCATGAATTTAGCCTCATTTTGGTGCAAATTTAGTCGCAGCAATACAGCATTGTTACTGGATAGTAAACGTGGTAAAAGCAACCAATTTTAACCAATTATAGGACGCTGAATCCAAATTTAACATCAGATTTCAAATTTGGGGCTTTTGAAACCTCGTTTTGGTGAAAAACCTCGTTTTGGCGTACAATAGCACCATCAGCGACAGAAGTCAGAACCTAATTTTCTTTAAATGTCCAGGTCCAAAAATGTGTTTTTGTATTAAAATAAATGAGTATAGAACTTTCTGGGATTCGTGATGATAATCACATAACAGGAAAAGGTTTCCCAGATGATATAAATATTCCTCACAGGTTTGTAGATGTGAAGAATATTGTTTTGACGATTGTGAATTTTAAGAGAAGCCACTTGATGCTGTTCGAATCTGAGTTGTTACTTAGAAAGTTTCTGCTATTGCCTTGATCAACTTCCACAAAACCATGCCCTACTCTGACGTCAGTGTCGAACGCTCTCAACCTGTCAAATTCATACCAGGTTTGTGATCCTGACAGTCAGATAATAATACTTAATTTAATCAATGTGTTTAATGTTTGTGAACGGAATACTTTACCTATGTATTGTTGATCAAGCTACCATCTCTTGAGAACATTTGTTAGCAGTTGGTTGTAGTCAATTTAAAAGAATGAATATGTAGCTACCACGAGGATCCCGACAATGTGAAACGTTACAAAATGAGTGGAATTTCGTGTTTGATACATTATGGTTCGATCAGAATAGCAGGTACTCTTACAAGAGTCAGCGACACTTCATTTCAAACGCTTCATGAGTGCAAGAATATAAGGACAAATCTTGGAGGAGAAAATCGTCACGATGAACAATGTAATCAAATTCCAGACTCTCTTGGTGAAAGGGAACTTTATTATCACAGAGAGTGTTACCAAAAGTTCACTTACGCGAAAACGCTTTTGAAAAGAAAAATTAGCCAAAATGGAGACGCAAACGAAAGCAGAAAAGCGCAAAGACTTTCTCGCAATTCATCAAAAGAAGCTGGGGAAAGCTCAAGCACTGACTCGAGGGGACGTTTTCCAAACCATTGCATGATTTGCAAGGAAGCTTCTTTCAAGCTCAAAGGAAAAGTTCATGATGCTCTTTCTAATATTATTACAGTATCGGCTGAAAATACATTGAAGCAAGCTGCCGAAATTAAAAATGACCAGGAGATGCTCGTAGCAGTTCAAGGCATTGACCTAATTGNGCTAGATAGGGCTTCTCTTTCCTTCTCTAACGAATGCGAAGCACGACGGCGGGCCGGCGCGGCGCCGCAGGCGACGCGCGGCAAGCCTAGTATAAATATAATATATGAAATAGTGATTCTCTAGAAGTCCGTCTCTTGTGCTTTGGTTTGGTATACCAGGTGTCCCAAAAAAGTATAAGCGTTTCAGCCTGGTTTCCAGTCGTCGATGTTGCAGAGGAGATAAACGCGTTTTTTTGTTAAGAAAAGGGGTTGAATTGTGAAGGAGATAGATGAGCTCAACATCGACGCCTGGTAAAAAACGCTGCACATCAATGGTTTCTTTTAGTCTTACTGCATAGGCCTATAGCAACAGTAGCTAGGACTTGATTGCGAGTTACGGTCAACTGTGAAGAAATCTGACGAAGCTGTGAGAATCTTTCTTCACAAATATGAATGGACTACTGTTTAAAAAGTTTGCAGTGGTCTTGGTCTAAGAATTGTAGTAAGACTTCGAGAGTTTTGCAGTTTAAACAGCGAACATTTGATTTACAAATCNGTTAAGAAAAGGGGTTGAATTGTGAAGGAGATAGATGAGCTCAACATCGACGCCTGGTAAAAAACGCTGCACATCAATGGTTTCTTTTAGTCTTACTGCATAGGCCTATAGCAACAGTAGCTAGGACTTGATTGCGAGTTACGGTCAACTGTGAAGAAATCTGACGAAGCTGTGAGAATCTTTCTTCACAAATATGAATGGACTACTGTTTAAAAAGTTTGCAGTGGTCTTGGTCTAAGAATTGTAGTAAGACTTCGAGAGTTTTGCAGTTTAAACAGCGAACATTTGATTTACAAATCAAGCGACTGCTTGCATGGCTTTTTGGTGTGAAATTGATTTTGAAAAGTTGTTGTTGAACAGAGACGAATGAAGAAATGTTGCCTTAAAAATTGAGCCAAGATTAAACAGGGTTATGGAATTAACGCAGGCAGGGAGAATTGGCAGGGAGCAGAAACAAGATGAAAGATATAGCAGCGACAGTTTAAGGTTTGATTTTTGTCGTTCATATGCTGAAGAGCATGCATGTTATGGTTGAAGAATATAAATGGGATCTGGGCACTGCTCTGTCTGTATCTGGTCTGCACCACGTATTAATGAGAATGGTGTCATGTTGAATTTATGGCAATCACATCATACTCTTCCCAGAAATTTTGTAAAGCAAGTTTTTTGGCTTTGTTTTGTCTTGTTTTATTTTGCTTCCTTCAGGCCTATTTCTCTTCATTTCATTTGATAGGATTTTACAAGCTTCTTCTTGAATCAGATTGAAAGTTTCGCAATTTTTTTTGGTGTTTGATCTAATTTTAGACATTAAACGTTCGAATTTGTTACATTTTATGTTCCATAGCATTTACTCAAAATTCAGCAAATCTATCCTATTCTATCGTTATTACTTTGAGTCCTTCACCTTAAATATTCTGTCAATATTCTTTCGATGTTTATATATCTTCTACGTTTTGTAATTTTATCACTTATATCAAAAGAACGTTTCTTTTCATTTTGAATAACATCGGTTGAAAACAACAAACTTGTCGCAAACACGCAAAATAAAACCCTTGCATGCTCACACTTTTGTAATGCAGTTGCAATTTGGAGTGCTGTCTGGTTAGTCCTGGAACCATGAATTTGACTATTTCATAATAGTTCACAAATGATTCCCAATAGTTTCATTCGATGGGGCCTGAAAGTCAACTGTTTATCGGGTGAAGCATCTTTGGGGTAGGGCGGCTGTTGCCTGCCATCTTGAACTTGCTCAACCACTCAACCGACCCATCCTTAGTTGCTTAGTTACCGTTTTTTCCCAGACCTCATTTGAGACCTCTTCCCTGGAGTCCAGTCCCCTTAGTCGAAAATGACGTCAGGGAACCAGACCGTAAGCGTTTGAACAGTGCCTGCGGAGGTGCCTCATTTCTGAAAATTTTATTTTAACGTGATGATATAGATGAGATCGTAACTTGCAATTTGCGATCTCGCATGTTCAAATCGGCGGAGTAATTGATTTAAACATACACAATTTCTGAGGCAGCCTAAGACAGATGACAGATGACTATTGAATATTGCTATTACAATCCATGCGTAATCAACTTTGACTGGAAAAAGGAACGAAACGATAAAATATCGGGACTTTCCGACTGCACAGCTAATTTTTTTAATCTTCAACTTAAATGCACGTACCTTGCATTTGTAAATCGTCCAACAAACACCAGAGATACGAGCTCCTAAAGTAAAAATTTTGAGTGCACTTGAAACCAGAGGTTTTGAGAAACAGCCTAACCATTTTTTTTATTTCAAGGGCATGTTCCAAAGGAATTTTAATTATTATTTTTAGTCTTTGCTTTTGAAAAGAATCATAGACGCTTAACAATGACCCTAATTAAACAAATAGAAGAAAAATGTGGCGAGAATAATAAACTCGTGCCACATCTCCAAAATAAGCGTGCATGCGCTCCGTTTCCTCTTCTTTGATGCAAATAACTTTTCAATGTAATGTAAGGAACGAGTTTTTCCTCAAAAGAAATGTTCTTTCAAGAACAATTGAAACATATCAAAGTAGAATTCTTTTCAAAAGTAAAACTAAAAGAAAAAAGGTTGAACATTCCTTTGGAAAATACCCATGAAGTCAAAAAAATGGTCAGGCCCTTTCTCAAAACCAGAGTTTCAGGTGCACTCAAAATTTTGTTATTTTCTTATCCATCACTTCGTGATGGAACCGAAAATAAAGTATTTACCTTCTAATTTTCCGAGAATTGACACAAGAAAAAAAGCATGCATTAGGAGTAGTGGCGTTGGTTATCATACACAGCCAAAAACACATTCTAGTTAACGCTAAACACAATGACTTCTCGAATAGTGCAAAAACTCCAAAGTCTCATTCTAACTAACCACAACTCTAAACACAACGTGTAATCAGACAATGCAAAACTGCAATAGCTTCCTCCCTTTATAATCTATTTTAACAAATAAATCGTGGAAAAGTTACCTGGCTGTGTATGAAATTAGGCCAAGATAGCGAGTTGTTTGTGTTCATTCTTTTTATATCATTGGGTACTTGCATTCCTGCGTGGAACGCGGAGCGTGCGAAAAAAAGTTCTTTGAACTCACAGGGGGAAACAGTTAAAGAAAAGAGTTAGACAAAATTCCTTCAAAAACAAAGATAAATTCATTTATTTTCTTATCCATCACTTCGTGATGGAACCGAAAATAAAGTATTTACCTTCTAATTTTCCGAGAATTGACACAAGAAAAAAGCATGCATTAGGAGTAGTGGCGTTGGTTATCATACACAGCCAAGATCTCCAAAGATGAGTTTAGAGCGGTAAATATACAGTTCTAAAGACCCAGACTAAGGGAAACAGACAGGAGGCTGCTTAAATTGTCTTTGATATAACCATCTTTGGCGTTTTCTGATCTCCACCTCCCATGACGTTTGAAAAGCCTGTCTTTAATTCCTGCATTTGCCGCGGCCGTCGCGCCTCCAGCGCGGAGACTATGGAGGCCAAAGTTCTTCTTATTTAAACCAATCTTATCAAAGGCATCTAGGACAATTTCTCTCGTGCGGCTGTAGGAAATCGGCCTATCTTTCGTACGAAGTTTAAAAGTATTCTGTTTTTTGAAAAAAGTAATCGCTCTAAAAAGGTATTCTTGGGAGGTCTCGGGGATATCTGCAAGTTCAATATACTTTTGAAGGACTTCGTAGGGGCAAGAGATAGAACCAGTTTTAGCAATAAGCACGTGAGCCCCATCTCTGTGATATCGGTCTTGCTTTTCTCAATGACGATTTTCATGTATGTGCTGTGAAAGACGATATCTGATCTTCGTAGATTAGCTACTTCGCTGAACTTCAAAAATGCAGAAAATGCTACACAGCAAATCGCGAGTATGCTGTAATTAGGTAAAGTTTTGGGATTCTCTGTGAAGATTTTGGCAAGATTGCGTAAATGTGTAGGTTTAATAGGCTCCTTCTTTTTGATTGGCTTAGACAATATTCTACGTGCTGATTCCAGAGCAGATTTCACCATTTTGTTTTTGCAAGGGTTCTTCCTGCCAGATATGTGATGAAGAAATTTCAAACCATAAAATGTCTGAGTGATTTTTGAAAGGCTTACTGCAGACTGAACCATACTTGTAATGAAAAGCGTTAAGGAGGTAGCTTTCACAGGAAAAGAGTGTAATTCAGAAAATTGATCAGACCACGTCTTCCATGTTTTGATGCCTCTGGTGAAAGATTTAATCGTATTTTTACTTCTGGATGCAAGTAGCAACGCGGGAATGGATTCATTCAAAGATTTCAGCGTTGGGTGGACGAAATAGCTAAAGAGAAGAAAAAAGGTTTGTCCCAAAAACTCGCAGAGTCAATACTTTCAAAAACCACTCAAATATTCCTTGACTAGTTTAGTACGACGTGAAGCCTGCACATTGATCCAAAACAACTCAAAACCAAAACTACGCAATAAATTGCAAATACGAATACAATATCTGTAACGAATACAGTTACAGCTTCTTTTTTTTTTTTTTTTTTNAAAGTTATCAATTTGGGTGGTTCCTGGCGGAAAAGCAACTTCCTATTAAGCCTCTTTATATTTTCGAACCAAAATTTGAGCTCGTTACAAGCACGCGGAAAATCAGAAATATTTAGCGGTGTATCCCAACATCTCCTACTTTCTATTGTAGCGAAAAGACTTTTTGTCAATAGCTTTGAAACATTCCCTATAACAAAAGACATAGATAAAATTTTGCCCGCTATAGAACAAAGTTTTCTTGGAGAAGCAAGCGGGAAAGTCTTCTGAACTTCCTTGAGTGACGAAAGTAACGATGAAATTCTTCCCTCGGGGATACAAAGAGAACATTCCTTTGTGTCTAAAATGACGCCAAGCCAATCGCAAGTATTCGTTGGCTGCCAAACGCTCTTTTCCTTGTTTGGGATAAAACCTGCCTTTAGGAGGGAATCCTTGACGAAACCAGCTTTTGCCAAGCAATCAGAAAAGGAACTACTGATAGCAAAGCCGTCATCTAAATACAAAACAATTTTAATGCCATGAAATCTCCACAGCTTGACTAATGGGCGGCAGACTTTCGTAAAGATGAAAGCCGCTGTGGACAACCCAAATGGTAGTACCGTAAATGTGAAATATCTAACCCTACCCCTAATTTTCCAGGAAAACCCTAAGTAGGTCTGAAAGTCGCGGTTTATCTCAACATGATGGTAACCGCTTTTTAGGTCAAATTTGAAAAGAAAACCGTCACGGGTTAAATAATTCTGGAACACCTTCCAATCCTCAAATCTTAACTTCTGTTTCTCCAAATGCCGATTCACGTACCTAAGATCCAGAATTAGGCGTTTTTTATCGTTATTCGAAGAAACAGAGAGCGGATTGACTACGTGAGGCTTTGGATGGAGTTCCACAACTCTACAACTATCTATAAGCTCCAAAATAGACGAAGTAACAAATTCGGAGCAGGTAATGGCTGATTTGTTATTTTTGAATTCATGCTGATTTGGTATGGATACGAAAGGTAATTTGTACCCATTTCCGACAACATCTAAAATGAATTCACTAGCTTCGATTTCTTTCCAGTAGCTAAGTTTTGCACGAAGTGAGCCTTTCTGAAATTTAGTGTTCGACCCTTGTTCATAATCGCATTTTTCGTTATCAAAAATATCAATGTAATCATACTTAACTTCCAAATCTTTACTGTGCCTGTTTGATTCCTGCTCCAAGGATTGCTTCTCCTGGCTGACTGTTGGGGATAAGTGCTTGCACCCCAGGTCTGAAATTTTGTCTGGTTGTTGTATGGAGGACTGGGCACGAATTCTTCCAGTGGCCTTGTTGCCCACACGAGAAGCAGACACTTCTGTCGAACCTTGATCCTGTGGCGCTTTGGAAAGCGTTGACGTTTGGGGCAAATGAGGCAAGTGGGGCAAATGGGGGTGGGTAGGCAGGAGTGACGACTGGCGTGCCATAGGCACGAAAGGGACGAAAGGGCTTAAGGCTAGGGAAGCCAGCAAACTGGTTAGTGGCAGCATATGAAGGATGAACTGTCGCCTGCTTTTTGCCTCTGCGCTCAATTCTCTTTTGGAGAGCCCTTTTCTCGGCCCTTCTAATACGCTTGTCGTCATCAGAGTCCGCAGCATCGCCATTGGCTTTATATTCAGCGACCAAATCCCAACCTGCTTCCGAATTGTCTGCTAACTTGATGAGCTTATTTCTGTCCTTCAGAGAATCTATTGTCGACTGGGCGACCTTCGCAATGTTGTCTTCTTTGTGTTGGTGAGCAACGACAGATTCTTGAAGTGAATCAACCAGCTCTTGGTTGAAATTAAATTGATCCTTATTCCCTTTGAACTTGAAGTCATACGTGCTATATTTCAGTCTTTTCGAAACACGTTCTGTAGTGTCCTGGGTTATGCTTGATGAAAGAGAGGCAAATTTGTTGTCGATGTATGTTTGAAAATTCGCAAAAGATTGCTGCAAGGCGATATTTGATGAGGTTTCCCTTGCCACGCGGTCGACTTCGCTGTCTGCTTGTGTTCTTTGCTGCTTGCTACGTCTCCTGGTATGTGAAGCCGAGCTTGTGCTTTTTCTCGATACCGAGCCTTGGGTATCACTCTTGTCGCTCTGAGAAGGACTAGAGTTGCTTGCAGTGCTATCTTTTCTCTTTCGTTTTCCTTTCGCCATAACGCTACAAAGTTACCTGGCTGTGTATGAAATTAGGCCAAGATAGCGAGTTGTTTGTGTTCATTCTTTTTATATCATTGGGTACTTGCATTCCTGCGTGGAACGCGGAGCGTGCGAAAAAAGTTCTTTGAACTCACAGGGGGAAACAGTTAAAGAAAAGAGTTAGACAAAATTCCTTCAAAAACAAAGATAAATTCATACTTTGAAAGCTCGTATCTCCGGTGTTTGGTGGACGATTTATCAATGCAAGGTACGTGCATTTAAGTTGAAGATTAACAAATTTAGCTGTGCAATCGAAAAGTCCCGACATTTTATCGTTTGGTTCCTTTTACCAGTCAAAAGGGGGTACTTTTTTTTGAGACACCCGGTAGACCTCTTAGCTATTCTACAAAAGAGTCTCAATCGAGTGATATTTTTATACATTTTGTAGAATTTTCGAATGTGCAAAACAGTGATAGGAGCTCTTACGCAACTCAATCGAACCTTTCGTATAAAAATGTATAAAAATACCGCTCGATCCAGACTCTTTTGTAGAATAGCTAAAAGGTCCACAGGAAACGCAGATTTTCGCGTGATTTTACCATCTTTCCTAAAACTCAACAAGGACACTAAGTTACTTTAATTTCCAGAACATTTTCGAAGAAACCAATTCTAAAGAAGTTGGTTTAAGCCTGTTTTAGGAAACGTTAAAATATCTCACGGTTTCGAGAAATGGCCGGGTGCTGAATTTACAGTAAGATTTTGCATATATATCACTTTTTGAAGTTGATCATACAGATTCATTTGACACGAATTAATAATTTATCTATACCCTAAATAATGCCAAATGTAATGTAAATTCCAAAACTTTTTTTGGTTTGAAGCCATCTTAAATAAACTCAGAGCTATCCGCGAGTTAATGATGGGGACTGGTATATCGAGCGAAAATCTGCGTTTCCTATTGTTATGCTATTGTTTTGTGAACAATGAAAACATTTGATTCCTATTCTGTCGTTGATGACATAAGTTTCGACAAAAAAACTCTTTGCTCAAACGTTAGCTGCACCATGTTTATTCGCAAGAAATTGTCAAAGCAAAACATTTCAACTTATGTGATACGGTTTCTGATAAAGAGTTGCCTTATTCACACCTATGTTACTTACTGCTTTCTTTCTAACTTCCCGATGACTTAACTTACACACAGATTTACGCGATGAAAGGACACATGTCCAACATTCAATAGCGATACTATTAAAACAATGTCAAAAACTAGGGATCTATTTTGCAAAATTTATTTTTCAAATGAAAGCTCCTAGAAAATCACTATCATATTTGTATAAAACATTTCATGAGAAATTCGAATTTCTCGAACGGTAGCATGCTTTGATACATATAATCAAAGTTTCTCCAAGTATGACATGTGAAGTCAGTTTTAAGCAAATGTATTTATCATTCGTGCAGTACAGAACCCAACCCCTTCTACCAGTGGCGTAACGGAGGTAGTCGGGGCCCTTAGGGATTTTTCAGCTCGGGGCCCCATCTATAAGTATTAAAATAGCATAGATATAACCGTAAAAAACCATGTCCAATTTACACTTGAGAAAATGACTTGCGCATACAAAAAATAAAATTACTATAATGATTTACAGTCAACATATGTGTTTTCTAAGCCCCTGGGTCCAAGCCAGGGGCATGGCCATGGCAAATCACCTGCAGGGTAACAAAGCGATGGGATTTGGGGGCTAAGCCCCCAGGAAAATTTTGAGGACACACCCTCTACTTTGGCTTAGAACAGCTCTACCGATTCCATGTTTGCTGGTGCTAAAATAGAACTTTTGACAATTTTGTAACACTTTTCTTATAAATCAGCATCCCAGGAAACTTTTTGAGAAAACATCATTTATTTTGGCTTAGAAGGCCTATGTCGATCCCATGTTGCCAGTGCCAAATTGGAAACTTTGTGACAAATTTATACGTTTTCTATGAATGACCACCTTCAGGAAAATTATTGCGTACACACCCTTTACTTTGGCTTCGAACACTTCTCACAGTCCAATGCTTGCCTGCCCCCCAAAAGCCTTGACAATTCTGTAATAGTTCGTCTAGGAAAATTTTTAAGGACGTCAACTTTACTTTGGCTTGGAACGACTCTTCCAATCACATTCCAGCATTTTACGGAAAAATTCTTACCCTACTCTACGTATGCCCAACAACTTTCTCCTCGTTTTTAAAAGAACCTCGAGGACCATATTTTGACAAAGTTCCATACTTTTTAAGGCCCTGGTACCCAGGGTAAAAAATATGAGGTCCTTAGTCTATTATTGTAGATTCTTTTACAATTAAGAGTTAATGAACATACTTTCCTTTCATTTAGGTTGAGATATCATGCAGGACTGGGGCCCCTTGGTCTTGTTTATCATATCCAGAGCACCAGCTTCAAAGTAAAATAACAAAGGAAATTTGTTTCCTGGGGGCCCATTCGGGGCCCTTGGAGGTCGGGGGCCCTTAGTTTTTGAACTAAAGGTAACTTGCGTCCGTTACGCCACTGCCTTCTACAGGGAATCCAGGAGTCTCAGAAAAGACCATAGTTTATGTTTCTTTGTTTCCTTGTGATCCAGATTATGAAGAATAACACCACTATAATACGATACGGATTGCATAATCGCTGCGCCTCGGGGGGGGGGGGGGGGGCCCTTGGCCCNATGAAACTCGAGGAATTTTTGCCTCGAGGTGTGGCACTGCGGAAGCTGGGCCCCAGAAACCACTGAACTAGGAGGAAAGTGGGAATCCAGCCTGCTTCCGGAGGAAGTTGGGCCTCTATGGTAGGGGTTCTTGCCTAATAACGCAATATTCCCCATGAGGAAGATGGGCCTCATGGGTTGCATGAGGAAGTTGGGCCTCATGCGACCTACTGCGCGCAGATGCAGTAAGGAACCTGATGTGCGGAGGAGATGGGCTCCCGGGGGCACTTGGCCCTGATATGTACGGGTGTGTGCCTCTGAGGTTTTGTGATTCTTACCCTGTCTGAGAGCAATTTTCCCATTTAAGTACCCCTGTCTGGGAGCAAAATGGCAAAAAACCACACCCTGTCTGGGAGCAAGAGCGAGAAAATACAAATCAGTACAGCCATGAAAACATATTTATTCTGCTAAAATGTAACATTTAAATATCAAAAAGTATAATCTTAAACAGACTTATGCACTTTTATCATAACACATTTAAACAAAAATGTCAGTCTGGCGGTAACATAACAAAACAAAAAATGATAGTAATCAATCATCTAAAAAAATCTTAGTCATCATAATCACACCCCAACTACAAAACATGAAATTTAGCTTCTACTGTCTATCAAATACAATAAACACTCTGTTGGTAAAAAATACATCTTGCAATAACCAACACTTGGAGTTATCCTAGATTTAAGCATGATGTGTAGTCTGATGGAGTTTGCTCAATGATCACTAACTATGGGGTAACTACCCCCTTCCTTGATGATATAAAATCTATCATTACTTTGCCCAATGACTGAAAATATTTGATAAACTTTGTGGTATCAAATCCTGAAATTCATTAAGCTTCTTTTAACTGGTTTGGAAGTGGAGCAAAAACATTGCCTGTTGCAGAGTTGAGAAAAAGTGGAACTCAACTGAACTAAATGAGAACTTACAAGCTTTAAGAGCATGATGTCAAAGGCATCAAGTTTGGTATAAATAAGATCAGAAAGAACCACACCCTACTCATTTCTGACAAGGATTTGAGATTGGTCCTGGAAAATGTCAACACCAAAACAAAAAAGATTTTGTTTGCGCACACACAAAAATGTATATTGATAGCCAAATGATTGGAAATAGACAACAAATTTGCTAGCAAACCCAACTAACTATAGTAGGAAAACAAACACAATATACCTGTAACAATTGTAATCTGGCAGTGGACTCTCTGAATTGCCTTGATTTGATGTCCAGAAGACTTGCTATTTATTGATGGATTGCATGATTCTAATTAAATGTTTGTCATCGCTTGCCTCACTCCTCACTCATTCTCCGATTTCTCGTGAAACTGCGCTTAATTGCACGATTCTAATTGTAACAAATCTTCACTTGACCTTTCACATGTCCTTATGTTATTTATCTAATCAAGCTGGACCCTCACAGAGCCCACTCTGCTTGATCAACGCTGTCCAGTGCTGTTTTCTGCAGCTTCTACTTGAGCATAAAATATGCCATCAATGCTACCATAATCGGCATGCCTAAATGTTGCTGTTGTTTGTTGTTGTCGATTCCCACGCAAATTATCATGCGACACAGGGAATCCAGATTAAAGAAGTTTGAAGCGCAGGCCCAGCGTAGGAGGAGAACCATAAATACAAGCATATAAATAAAGGCCAAAGCTTACGAAATTTACGAAAGGGATAATAAAGACGATTTTACATAGCCCGGTCAAGGAGCAAACTTACCATTGCAGTCCGGTCTGAGAGCAAATATTTGAAAAGTTTATACCCGGCTTGGGAGCACTGTTATAGAAAAAGATACCCGGCTTGGGAGCAAAATTGCTGAAAATGATACCCTGTCCAGCGGCACATACCCGTTACCGAAATTATAAAAGTGCCCCCCCCCCCGGGGGTTGACCTGTTGTCGTTGCAGTAGAAGTAAAGAAAGAGGAAAGGGATGAACCTCCGATGAGCGACCTCAGAGGTGGTCCTTGAACTTCGATGAACTTCTGATGTTAGATAAGCGCTTTCGATCTACTCTGTACCATTTCACACATAACATAGATGTATTTACCAAACTGCAAAGTTTCTTTCAAAATTCGTTGTGTGCATTGAGAAAAAGGTTTCTATACGTTTGGTTTTGTGAGAAAATGAAGCGAGTTCGGGTGTTTGCTCCTGCTGCAGAGGCTCCAGAGGACACGGATTAAGTAGGGTTGATTGACGTTTTTGAACTCACGTTCTTTGTTCGGAAGGTACAGAAAATTACCGTTCTCTTCAAGCATGATAGAGAGACGCGCCAAGAAATAAGCACCCTCTCCGGCGTTCTTGATTTCGAATCTTTAGATGCCTGTATTTTGAATCTTTATATTCGTAAAGCACACTAGCCTTTTCTAAAAAATCGCTTACGAGAACCTGAAGTAAAAGCTGTACTAGAAGCGATCAGAGGTCTATTCAAAGTTTAAAAACCTCAATTTTGGCTATGAGTTGCAAAGTGTTTTGAAGAGAAAGTATATATAACCAACCAAAATGCCCTAAATGATACTAAAGAAAACACTATCTGCGATCTTTTGATTATTAAACACAACTGTATCCTGAACTGTATCCACTACGTACATTTTTAATAAATTCATTTTAGATATTTTAAAATTTTGTAAAGTAGGCCTTAATTAGTCTAATTGCAGCGACGAAGCGCGAAGCGCCTGCGAAGCGGCCATATAAATCCGCCAAATCACGCAATCGTGGATGGATTATGTATGTCTCTATGTCTTTTTTAAGTCAACCTGCGCCGCGAAATTATTGGCTTCACGGAGGAGCTGTTTATGATTTTCACAAAAAACATTCTGCGCGTTCCTTTGGCGATCAAAACAATATCTCATTAAAATTCAACCAGTCAGATCTAAATGCTTTGAATTGAAACAATGTTAAAATCTTAAACAAAACAATCATTATTGTTTTGATTGCCAAAGGAACTCAGCTTCCGCCTGTCTCGCTGCACGTTTGTAACCTTCGATTTGGAAAAAGGACGGTGCGGTGGTTGTACTGTACCCTCTCAGGTCGAGAAGACCAAGGGAATTTAACACACTCTGGGACGTATCACATCTGTCTTCGCATACTCATTTCATTGCAAATATGAAGGGATTCCTTTTCATCCTCTCTATTGTTGCGACAATTCACAGAATTGGTTACACAGCTGATCTGCTTCAGACTGTCAGAGACAGGAAGATTGTTGATGCTTGGCCTTAGGCCTAGACTAGACGTTGCGTTTGCTTGCATGAATAAACATAAGATGGGTGCCACTGGCAGGGAATGGATGAAGAAACAATGTTCAAAACTAATATGGAGGATTGCAAGGAATTGCGGGGTTAGGCCAAAAAACATCTACATTAGTGTTTGAATCAATTTTTACATGGTTTCTCTTTTGCTCATGGCAGGAGATGTTGCACTGCAGTAAACACAAGACCGACACCCACGACGAGCAACGGACGTTCTGATAATTCAGCCATGGGGCAGCCAACATTAATTGCAAGAGGGAACCTACACCAAGGGGATCTTTGGCCAAAGAAAAAAAGCATCATGTGAGGTAAAATCCAGGAGCAGTAGAAAGCCATAAAGTGCACAGGAATTTTTGAACTATGAACATTAAATAACTGTGTCTGAAAATTACAATTTAATACTTGAATTGAGACCAATTTTATATTGACTTGTAATGAATGTTATAGTCGTGGTAAGCTGTCTTGAAATTTGCAAACAGTTGTCATTATTTGGAATTGTTTTCAAAATTAGAGCCTTTGTTCTTCAAAATGATTTGCAAACCTAGGGGTACTTGACCCACATTTGTGCAAGGGTGTCCCCGAGTTGTTGATGAACAACCCACTGCTATGATGATGTAGCCGTTCGCCAAATTACTTTCATGATGATGTACTGTAATACCCTTTTAAACAATATAATTTCAAGAAATTTTGCGCTTAGACCTATTTTTTAGCTATTTTTAATTTAGCCTACTAAAAATAAATCGATGATGACGATGATGATGATGATAAGAGTCAGTCTAGTGCGATATCAGCAACAAAACTTGGCAAGGGGACTCACCATATCTTTGACCTTATGTCTTACTCCACATCACTATTGGAATCCCATAAAACAGTGGCGAACACTGAACCCTGCTTCACAGAGCGCATAAAGATTCATTTCGTGTCAGTTTCTTCTCTCTTTTGTTACGGCCATTACGAGACGCGGGATTTGAGGGGAAAAACGCGAATTCAAACCGCAACCAATGAGAACGAAGATCTCATATTACAAAGATGAGGTCATCCAATATCTAGTTACACAGCTGTTGTTTTCATAATCTGGATAACAGGTGAACAAAGAAACATAAACTAGGGTCTTTACTGACACTCCTGGATCCCCTGTGCCCCTTATTCTAAACCCACCTCCCTTTTTTCTCGCTTGTTTTAAATTTCTCTTAATCCCTTTCATTTACGTCCAAGTCCCGTTGCGTTATTAGGTCATCAAAACATTCAATCTCGCCAAGTTCACGTCACACACAAATTATCGCTGTCAACGTGTAACAAAATAACTTTGAAGAACTAAGCCATCAATTTCAATACCACGATTTGGAAATGTAAAACAGAAACTAAGCGCGAATAGACAACATACTATTTCACATACCTCCATGATATTTTTGTTTCTCTATGGCTGGCGCGGATCCTTGCGGTAGGCCACCAAGCGCTGCTGTGACTGTTTTCACAAGGCTATCGTGATTGCAACCTAAAGAGAGAGGCAATGAAACAACGACGCTTAGTTCGAGGAACGCACATCGCAGGAGTGGCCACATTTGGATTTTCAGTGCAATCTCCCCAAAGATAACACTGCAGTAAAAATACCACACAAAAATACTACGTTTGCCAATTTTTATTGATGCAGTTTGATTTACAAATTCGTTTTTCTAAAGTTCATTGCATAGAAGAAAAGCTAACTTAGATATGAAAAGTCGTTTGGTCGAAATCGGTCTTTCCATTCCAGCATTACGAGCGATTTTAGTAAAATGGTGTTTCGCAAGATTGCTAAAATAGGCCTACAATATTCATGCACGTGTGACCTTCTAAACCATGACAATCATATTGTTTCTCCACCAAAAACTTGAAACAAGGTATGCTTTGTGCTAGAGCACAAAATGAAAAACTAATGTTGCTTATGTTGTATCCCTAGGGCACTAATCATTTAATTGTCATTGTTAGCAAGCTGAAAGTTCTTTTACTAGCGATACTCTTCACTGAAAAGGCTATCTCATAAAATCGCAAATAAATAAGGAAAGAAATGACCGATTTTAACGAAATAAATTTATATAACCAATTCAATCTTTCTTCTGCAATACAAACTTCAACAAACCCGATTTGACTTGTTTTGACCAGAGTACGGCTTGTTAAACGCCCCACGTTTTTCTGACTCACCCGGTAGATAAATCTTTTCCTGAAAAAGCACAAAACGAAACGCCAAACAACTCTACTCTGTTCTTTTAGAATTCTTTATCGAATCCGCATTGTTAATTTCCGTACCCTCGTATCCGTACCCCCTATCATGCATTTATCCTCTCAAACTTCAACTACTGCCAGTTAATTTGGATGTTTTGTGGGAAGACTACAAACAATACAATCAACCGTTTACATAAACGCGCACTGAGAGCTCTGTATAGAGATTATGATGCAACGTTCGAAGAGCTCCTGAGAAGATCGGGCGAGTTAACGATCCACTGCAAAAATTTGCAAAAATTAATGCTGGAAATATATAAATGCATAAATGCCTAAATGCATAAATGGCGCCTGCCCCTCCTTTATGCTCGAGTTCTTCAAACCGAAAGATGCCAACTATAATCTGGGAACAAATAACCTCCTGCAGCTCCCTAAAACCAATACGTTAGTTTATGGGAACAATTCATTATCATTTAGAGAAAGCATTTTGTGGAACACGCTATCTGACACAATAAAAATTGCCCAAAACACAAAGCAATTCAAAGTTATGATTAAGAGCTGGAAGGGAGATACGTGCAATTGCAACATCTGCAGATGATGTGTATATAGATTCATGTATATATTTATATTTATATTATAGATTTTCACTTTGTATTGTAAATTGTTCGTATTTATTAGTTTTCCTTAAAACTATTCCTTATGTACCAACTGTAAAGAAATTAATTATTATTATTATTATTATTATTATTATTATTATTATTATTATTATTATTATTATTATTATTATTATTATGTTATGAGAAGGGAGCTAATTATTCCTTGTTAACTATACAATCACAAGATTTGTTTACGTGCCCTTCTGTTAACGATAAATCTGAAAACGCAAGAACCAAACAAATAACCCAAAATAAAAACAGGTTTTCATGCATAGATCTGATACACGAATATTACAGCGGGTATGGGTCGAAAATTGTACCCACTGTTTGGAAAAATTGTACAGCAATAGCTATGCATTAAATTTGTAAATTTGCAATTTTTTTGCTTTAACACCTCAAATTAATCTATGAGATTTGTTAGATTTGCTCGATTTTCCAAAGAAAAGCAGAAGTAAATGTTGTTTGAGAATTCAGAATATAGCGAACTTTGTTACACGTATTCGTACATACGACATGTCACGCGACCTTTTAAGTCGTGCTGGAAAATTAGACTTTGGGAAATGAAGTTATTACAAAACATAGCGTCGCACTGGGAGTGTCTCGTTTATTTATCGAAATAAATCAATTCTAAAGCTGTTCAAATCATTCCAAAACTTAGCGAATAGATAGGCGAACATCAAAAAGGAAGGTTGACTTCAAAGAAGCGACGAGCAACTTACAGCTGATTGAGTTTCCGACACTATTTACAAAATTATCGTCGCAAAGGCAAGTTTCTCACAGCTTCTTGGACTAAATTTATGGCTTGCTTTCAAGAACAACTTATTCGTGCAATTATTTCATTGCTTTAGGTCTGACTGACAATTGTTACCTATCCTTTTCCTCGTCAATATCGCGAGGGGGAATATAAGAGCAGTTTTATGCAACTTTTAGCAAATTTCCTATAGAAATTTTCTGAACATTTACCCCAAAACCAGATGGCGTCATGTTTTAACGCTGATGCGACGTCATACCGTCTGTATGAATCGACTTGCGATCTTCATCAATAAGATTTTAATTGATGAAAGTCACAAGTTGAAACGTCTAAAAAATTTGCTGTATTTTGAATTCTCGCTATACAGTATCTAGGGCATAGAAATGTCTTGATTTGTCTTCAGTTTCAGGATCAGTTTGATATTGATTTTGGGCAATACTGTCTTCCTTGATGTCTAGCACTAATTGGACGGAATTTCTACATTTTTAAGAGCTTTCTTATCACTAGAATGTAATATCTATGAATAAATCATAGAAACTAGCAATAACAATAGTCAGAGAGTGCTGATAACTGGGTTTACTCACAAAAATGTTCGTCAAAATGTTTAAGATTGTGGTCAATAGCAACTTGTGCAGGCAATGGCCTCATGTAAGAATCCTCTAAAGTCGTGAAATCATGAAACTCCAAAAATAGATACAGTTGCATGACAAATTGGTTGGCATATTGCCCTTTGATTAAGACAATTGACCATGTCTATAATGCGGTATTTGCTATGCACCAATAAGATGATCATACTTTCAATACTGCGCATGCGCTAATTTCTGTGTTGACCCGCAGTGATGTCATTTGACAGCCACAATTTGGTATCAAACAGCACAGTGAAAATTCGTTTTTTATGCGCACGCACACTCGGTTTGAAGTAGAGACTTCTTATTTCTAGTTATCTTGATACATCGAGGGACGGAAATAGCAAATTGTCATACTGGAAAAGAAGGCGGCACTAGACTCACTACACAAGTCCCTCCAACTGTTGATCATTGTTATTGATATCCCTGGCAATATATTAGTTCAGGGAGGGAAGAGACTTTTGGAATGAGCCTAGGGAGGCATCGACAACATAATACGTGAGAAAACATTTTTGTCGACAAAAGTTAGGAAATTTATAATTTAACCTTTGCAATCTGAAGTCTAAATGCTTCAATTCGATTCTCTAAACTACATTGTTTTGGCTGGTACATGAAAGTTCTGCTTTTCTAATAAGCTTATTAGATAAAATTACACTCATTTTTACATAAGAAACTTGGCTATGAGCTTTGCCTTATGGTTTCTTAACTAATGGCCCAGTTCGCACAGTCTATGTTTCATATAAATTTTCTTCATTTGCACAAAACTGAATTTCACAGTTTATCATAATTAATTGAAAACTGCTAATATCGCTTTTTGAATCACAAACAAAAATTATACTCTGGTGACCCTGGGCCATTCCAAAACATATTAAAGGCAATCTATCCCCCTTGATAATTTGCTCTATCCAAACAAAGCAAAGTTATTCATGTGTAATTTTCATGGCCATGAAAATTATGTATGAAGAGCCTTGCCTTCTTTGAATAAAGGAAATCAGCAAAAATTTGTAAAATATTCAATAGAGATCTTTATCAATTTTTTTCATTCATCAAGGGTTGACAGTCTGCTGTTAAAAAATTTACTTGGACACTTTCCTAAAGTCTTGTCTCAAATCAGATGCCACATGAGATTTGCAACAACACAAAATTGCCCATGCAAAACTTTAAATGTTTTTGTTCGCGGGCATCTTCAAGAGACATCTTATTTCAGACAGATTTTAGGTATACAGATAAAAGCACAAATAAAAACCGATAAATCCAGTGAAANGGTAGGCCATGTTGCTGACATCCTTGGTGAGGACTCCAGTAAAGTTCTTGATGTGGCACGGTGTAGTTTCAGAGAAATACACTCTTTTGTCAATCGGAAGTTCCGTGTCAATTAGGCCATTTTTCAATGGCCACAAGAAGTCTTCAAATACAGCTCTTTCTTCAGAAAAATTCGGCGATCGATGTCTCTCCATCCTCACCAACTATCGTTCTATCGAAATCCATGAGTCGATTTATCTGCGTGCGCACGTGCTCACGCTGGAATGTAAAAGCCGCTGCTCGGTCCATTTAGGCCCGTTGTCTCAATAATTTCGAAATCCAGCTGTGTGACTGGTGAATTTGAGTGGTCAGCGGTTGTCCAAACGAATTTTCACTGTGCTGTATCAAACAAACATTATGATGACTGACATCGCTTTCAAGATTTAATTCAACTCGAATAGATATGCGGCTTCGCCGCAATTAGATTAACCCTAATCCATATGGGCTTTTTTCAAGCTACCATTTATGGGGAGGGGGGTGCTTTCCACCCCCCTCTGAAAACAGCCTTAGACTCACCAGAATCCAGTATAACTTGGCACAGTTATAGAGCAAGTAATTTGCAACATGTAGCACAATTTGGGTGTGGTTGCCACGCCCTATAACGTCACAGTGACGTCATAAAGTTAAAAATTGGCCAAAATCAGGTTCTCAAGTTAAATTTGAGTTGAACGAAGATTTGGAAGGAACTGTATGCGGTTTTTGGTCTAGTTTGTCAAAATACTTGCTGAAAAATGTTATTTTATTGTAAATAGCGATTTTCGAATGATATTTTGGTAAAATTATTCAATTCTGATGACGTAACTTATGTTATAAATTTGTTCCATGTAAAAATAGACAAAAAGAAGCGACAAAATGGTGATAATCCATCAAAAATGCATCATGGGAGTGTTTTTAATGGAAAAAGGCGGAAAATATTTAAAAAAATTGCTAATTATCCCAAAATGGCGGCCAAAATGACGTCATAATAAAAAAATGCTGACGTCATCAAATTCCAGAAACTCCGGTATCAAATTAAAGCCCTATGTTTGCTGATTCGTTTGATATACCATATAATACTTCATAATTTAAGCAAATTTTGCCATTGAAATCATCGAAAACAACGATTTTGCTGTTACCTGCTTCCAAATATGGGCATGTCACGTGACCTGTGAGTTCTATTGCTCAAATTTTTTGTCATCAAAATGTAGCTAATAGATAATAGTAAAAGTCAGGGAGACTTGGGGGACATAGCTGATGTCGTTTAAAAACGCGGCACATAAAACCTTGAGGGGGGGGGGGTGGAATCCACCCCCTCCCCATATGGATTAGGGTTAAGTTAAAGCCTCAGTTAGGCCAAGGGCGCCTACCTTGTGTGAATTGGGTTTATTCGCAGTTCTGTTTTCGTGACATAGTACACGGAGCAATTGCTGTCTTGTTAATCGGTGCATAACATAAGAAATAGAGGGGTATACAGCTTCTTCGGATAAACCAATCAGTGAGCAGGATCTCAAAAGAAGTTTATCACTAGCGCGTCTCTTCCGTTGTGGTCTGGAAGCCGCGAGGTCAAGCGAAATTGTTTACATAAGCCTTTGTTCGACCAGAACTGAAAAGCCAAGTTGTATGCAAACCAGGGGTCGCATGAAAAAGTCGATCAGCGACAATAACTACGAAATTTGATTAAATACATTTTTTCCAGGGGACCTCAAGGTGTTTTAATTGAAGCCTGCTGAGCCACCCTAACTCTCCCTCAAGCAGTTTCAGGTCGTAATCCTTTCCTCAAATAGTAATAAAGTCCTCTAAATATCGATTCGAATAAAACAGGGCTCATGGAAGAAGTATTTTCTGAGAAGTACACGTATTTTTCTATAAGAAACAGCTTATAAGATTAAGAAATGATAGGCTGAATTTTTTTATACTTAAAGAAACTACCCTACCTGAATTAAAAAACTAAGAAACTTTTTGATTTGTAGCTTTAATTTTCCCAGGTCTTTCGAAAATGTGTTGATACTGTACAATAATATAGTGGATTTTTGGCAATTTTTTGAGTGCGAATTATGCTATAACATATTTTGAGACATTAATAAGTAATTTGGAAGCCCTTCTAACAAAAATCTATTGGCTCTTCAATTAGGGCATTAACAATATAAGAAACACATAAGACACTTTTGGTAGCAAAAAAATGGCCCTAAAATTTAAGAAACTGCCTACCAACCCCGGACCTTAGCTTCTTATAAAAAAATACGTGTATCGACTTGTAATAATATAAATTAGCGAAGCAAGTGAGAGCATCTTCTATTTTGGAAGTAACGTTGCTAAATAAAACATGACATTGCTCTTCTTGCATTTACCCAAGTGGATTCCCTCCTTCATTTGATTCATTTATCTACTAGTTTTAAATATCCCCAAGTCTCTTTAGAACGCAGATGTAAATATACCTCACATTGTTTATTTGTTTGTTTGTTTTCTTTTTAGTTGTAGTAAGTTAGCTACTACTCCTTTTATCTTATCTTATCTTATCTTACGCTATGTTATATTGTATATTGTAGTAGTAGCCGTGTAGTGTAAAAGCTATTGTACTGAATGAAAAAAAAAAGAAAAAAAAATTGCTCTTCTTCGATCTTATACACACAAATGAAATCAGTAATTTAGTTGTTTGTGCTGGATGAAAATCAAAATGAATGATCGAGAATGAGCATTTCGAAGAGATTGGTGAATTTGACTTCTGAACAGAACATTGTTCTGAATGTAGTTAGGGATGGTCATTCAGTCACAGATCATAGACACTGCAACAGTTTGAAATAGTTGTTCGTATTTTCCTGTGAAGGTACTAACCCCCTAGTGGAACTTACGGCATGTTTTGGTTATTGGCCATAGCAACTGCACTGTCCACGGCAACGGTGGACGCGCTTGTGAGAATCTCTAGCAATACAGTTAGGACAACTGTCATACCCCTAAGCTTTTCTCTCCTTGCGGCGATCTTCAAATTTTCAAATTCTAGCGTCTATCTGTGTTGACCAATCAAAAAGCGCGCTGTCTGGTTCCCTGTGGTCATCATGTGGTCATTCAGGACACACATTGATAACAGCAGAAACGTTGAAGTGTTAATCCTGTATACAAATTCGTATTATTATTATTATCTCCTGTAACTGTTGATATCGCATTACATCAACACCTGAATCTGAAACCACAAAATTATCTTGCGTCATCTTACGTCTTCCGGTTCGAATAAAACGACCACAATACAGCAATTGCTGTGTGTACTATATGTCACGAAAACAGAACTGAAAATAAACCCAATTAATACAAGGTATGCGCCCTTGGTTAGGCTGAGGAGTGGACATTTTCTCAAATGAGTTTTGCAGGACGATATTTCAAATAGTAGATGCATTTTTGCATTCTCCCGGTATCCTTCCCAGTAACAATATGGTACGTACCGACAGCAACGACTGATACTCTCTCTCCAACAAAGTTTGCTTTCATATATTCAGTCATCTGAATTAATAAATTGAATTATGAAAGCGTCAGTACTACATGAAACACATTTTAAAGGTCTCTGATTAAGAAGTTTCAATAATTTCCATTTAGGCCGGCATGAAATACTCTCAGTAAGATATATCTAAATTGGCTTGGTAAAATTTGGAGATATTCAAAAACATGAAAAAAAACTGTCAATCAATGTTTGATAAATCACAGTGATCCAGATTACGAAAATTAAGGAATAAATTGCAAAAAATAAATTTTTGAAAATCCAAAGAAGACCCGATGTTCTTTATAGAGGACATCCTGAGGGTTAACATGAAACAAAAAGTTTTGAAATCGGGCAACTTAGTATGGAGAAATGTATTTTTAAAGTTGGCCTAAGTTTCACTTGTTTGTTTGCAGTGAGATTTCCGGTACAACTCTCAAAATAATGTCAATTTCAAAATGTCAAAAGGTCACCTTGCCTTTGCCCGATTTCAGACTTTTTTCTTTTAAACGAAAGTTCATTCTCTCTTCTTTAAGGTAATTTAGTTGCTGGATTCATGTAGTAAATAATTACTCAAGATTTATGCAAAGTTATGTGCTTGATATTTTTCGCAGGAGTCCTTTGTTATGATTGGAAATATAAAGTTACAAGTTGAAAACAAAAAATGCAAGCGATTGTTTGCCTTAGCGATTAATTTTCCGTTAAACTTCAGCATCCTCTGAATGTTTCCCTCAAATCTTTCGTTTTGATTCGTCCAAATAAAGTGGCAACAATTCTTTCAGAATCTTTGGTAACAGACATGATGATTATGATGAATACTTTAGTCCAGCATCTTATCAATTCCTATGTGCCGAAAGCAAAGAGAAAAGTGCAAACAATCTTCCTTAGGGTTTTCTCAAAGTATAAATGAAGTTCACAGACTTAATAAGAACAATTATTGATTGGATATGATGAAAATGAAATTGGCACTGAACAACTGTGATATCATACTATTGTCTAAAGATCCAAAAGTTCTTAACTATAAAGCTTCTTTCAAGAGAAATATTAAAAGGATAGGTTCTATACAGGGTGGTATTATCATTTATTATCTATTTTCCACTGAATAATTGAAATTATACCATACATTTTTGTGTTAATTTTTTTGCGAATATCATTTGTTTTTTTATACTCACGATAAAAAATGTTCCTGGTGCGCTANTATACAGGGTGGTATTATCATTTATTATCTATTTTCCACTGAATAATTGAAATTATACCATACATTTTTGTGTTAATTTTTTTGCGAATATCATTTGTTTTTTTATACTCACGATAAAAAATGTTCCTGGTGCGCTAATGACAAACAAATAGTATTTCCCATCAAATCGAACCATCAATAATTTGTCCCATTAAGTCTGTAAACTTCATTTATACTTTAAGAAAACCCTAAGGAAAATTATTTGCACTTTGCACTTTGCTTTCGGCACATAGGAATTGATAAGATGCTGAACAAAAGTATTCATCATAATCATCATGTCTGTTACCAAAGATTTTGAAAGAATTGTTGCCACTTTATTTGAACGAATCAAAACGAAAGATTTGAGGAAAACATTCAGAAGATGCTGGAGTTTAATGGAAAATTAATCGCTAAGGCAAACAATCGCTTGCATTTTTTGTTTTCAACTTGTAACTTTAGATTTCCAATAATAACAAAGGACTCTTGCGAAAAATATAAAGCAAAAAACTTTGCATAAATCTCGAGTAATTATTTATTATATGAATCTAGCAACTAAATTGCCTTAAAGAAGAGAGAATGACCTTTCATTTAAAAGAAAACATTCTGAAATCGGGCAAAGGCAAAATGTCCTTTTGACATTTTGAAATTGACGTTATTTTGAGAGTTGCACCGGAAATCTCACTGTAAAGAAACAAGTGAAACTTAGGCCAACTTAAAAAATACATTTCTCCATACTCAGTTGCCCGATTTAAAAACTTTTTGTTTCATGTTAACCCTCAGGATGTCCTCTATGAAAAACATCCAGTCATTTTTAAAATTTCAAAAATTTATTTTTTGCAATTTATTCCATGCTCTGGATCACTGTGAAATGGGCCAAATCTTTCAATGCATATCAGACAAATTCAATCTGTCGAGATTTCATTTTGCATGGAGCACCATCGCATGCCAAGATTATTTAATCTATATACAGAAGAAATATTCAAGCAACCTGACAAGTTACGTGGTGTAAACATTGGAGGGAAAAAATAACAAATCTTAGGTATGCAGATGACACTTCCTTAATTGCGGAGTCAGAAAAGGGTCTGCAACTAATTGTAGATGTGGTCAAAACAGAAAGTATGAAAAAAGGTTTTAAAATGAATGTGAAGAAGACAAAAACAATGGTAATCGCCGAGACTCAGAGAAACCGAAGATCGATATCACGGTGGATGGAACATATCTAGAGCAAGTGGACACATTTAAGTACCTAGGGCAAACGATTACATCTGATGGCAGAACAGATACTGCGATAAGACAACGTATATAAATCGCAAGACAGTCTTTCCTAAATGCGAGTGATGTTTTAACAGCAAAGAACATCGAGATCGAGACAAGAAAACGCTGTAGCCAGATGCTATGTTTTATCAACACTTTTATATGCAAGTGAAACCTGGACGCTACACGCTGATACATGGAATAAAACAGTTTTGAAATGTGAATGTATCGAAAAATGCTTAAGATCACATACACAAGTCAAACAACAAATGAGGAAGTCTTGAAACGTGTCAAAGAAAAAGAACTGTCACTGGAAAAGAACATAAAATGAGGAAGACGCACTATTTTGGTCATTTGATAAGAAAAGACAAAGTTCAAAAATTGTTGTTGGACGGAAGAGTATGTGCAAAAATACCAAGAGGACGTCCCCTTAAAACGTGGACGAAGAACGTCATAGAATGGACTAAACCGAAGTTTTTTTTTTATATTCCATAAAATTTTACAAAACAAATTACCTCTACTATAAACTACAAGCTACTTTACAAACACTACGACAACGATACCCTGGGGAGCAAAAGACTATGACTACCCTGGGGCCATTACATAGAAAGTTAAGAAATACACGTAAAAATAACTACTATTACTAAAAAGAAGATGACAATATACAAACGGAAAACGAAGCTACAAGTGAAGGTAGCTTTCAACCAAACAATTGCACATGAAGGTTTGGAGTTTAGAACTAAACATGGTAATCTGCAAATTGACTATTTGGTTGCAAGCTGCCTTATGACATCACATAATTACAAACAAGGAGGACTACTAAAGCAGACATTACTAAAACAGACACATACAGAAGGGATTTGGGTGTTCTGTAGGGATATGAGTAGTATTCAATCAAAGCGTTCTGTTTCGAAAATATACTTCATTGTTAAGTTTAAGATTAATTTGTTGGCTTCCAAGGACAAATGTTCATTTCCGTATAGAAGAAGTTGCAAAATATCGTTGTCTGGAGCCTCAGAATATCCGTAAGCTTCAAGTACATCATTGACACCAGCGAGAAGATTGCATCTATGCTCTCTGAAAGAATTGCAAAGCAGCAGGAAGTGTTCCGTATCTTCTATGCCGTCGTTTATTGGACACATTGGGTTGATTGTATCTTTAAAATTATGTTTGAATTTGTGAAAATTCAGTTTGCTTAGCCCCACCCTTAACTGAGTTAGGTACGCAATCCCTTTTGGATTATGAATACCATATACGGAATTAGCAGGAGGCCTAATTTGCGAAAATAATTTCTTCTTAAGGACGCTAACAGAAGGGGATTCTCTTATTTCGGGATCAAGCTTATTCCATTCAGACAAAGAGTCGGGGTAAAAACTAGATCTGAATTTTTCTGTTCTTGCTCTTATTTGCCCTACTACTGGCTGATTTCGAAAAGGGTAGTTTCTTTCATGCAGTGGTGGAATAGGGTCCCTTGTGTAATTAGGGGTCAAGTTATTGATGGATTTATAAAAAAGAATAAGACGTCTACTCCATCTTCTAGCGCTTAACGATTCCCATCCAAGTTCATTGTACAGCCTTTCCTGAGATGTTCCTCTCCAAGTTCCTGCCACTGCTAGGGCAGCAGAATATTGTACAGATTCGAGTTTTTCCATCAAGTAATTTCCAGAACAAGCGTCTCTTTGAGGCACATGATAGATTACATCGCCGTAATCTAGATGGGGTCTTACGTATAATTTATACAACTCATTCAACGTACTTCTAGACAGATATTTGGACATGAATTTCAACATTCCAATCGCTT
>REGM01000367.1:215396-246645 GCA_004194415.1 Aurelia aurita
ATTTTGTAACTTTTGCAGTGCAAGTCGCTTGGATTCCCCGCAGCTCCCCCACACAGAGCAACAGTATCGGAAATGTGGTTCTACAATACCTCTATAGATCTGGCTAAGTGTTTCCTGGGGTAGCAATTTCTTAGCATATTTTAAAAATCCTAAAGCACGAGAAACCTTAGCACGCAAGAATGTAGTGTGCTCATCCCAAACAAGATGCTGATCTAGTTGAACTCCTAAGTATTTAGTTTTCTCAACAATCTCTACTTGTGAGTCACCAATGGCAAAGGAAGGGGACTCTATTTTCTTATCGGAGATCTTTTTAAGATTTGGCCGAGATCTTACAACCATAGCTTGAGTCTTCATGACATTTAAAGACAGTTTATTACCTTGAAGCCATTGTTTCAGGCAATTCAAGTCTCCATTCATGTTTTCATTGAGATCATCGATGTTTTTGGAAAAATACGATATGGTGGTATCATCAGCATACATGGTAACTTGACTATTTTGCAGAGAAAATTGCAAATCATTGATATAGATCAAAAACAGAAGAGGACCGAGACAAGAGCCTTGTGGCACTCCAAAATTTATATCGTCTAGCTTTGAGGATACACCATTGACTTTACAAAATTGCATCCTATTAGACAGATAGGATGCAAACCAGGTATTTTCAAGACCTATGATACCATACTTTGTCAGTTTTTTAAGTAGAATCTCATGATCAACTGTGTCAAAAGCTTTTTTGAGGTCAATGAATACCATCCCTGTATACCGACCCCTATCCATGTAGCATATGGATTAGACACAATATCCTACAGATGTCAAGAAGTATGGAACTCCATCCCCTCAGAAATCACCTCAACTGCACATATAAACATTTTTAAAGCAAATATTAAAAACCTGTCATCAATTTCTTGTTTGTGCCGCATCTGCAAACCATTTATAGCACAGGTGGGCTATATAAAATAACAACAGGAAATTTAATGTGCATTTACGCAATTCAGTTATTATTTTAGCATTACTGTTATTTTTAGTATTACTGTTACTGTTACTTTTAGTATTACTGTTATTAAATTGTTGTTTGTAAATAGTTTAGATAGTTGGTTTTAATTAGCTTTCAATATAACTATTATGTAGTATTTACCAACTTAAAAGAAAGTGAAAAAAAAAATCTTTTGTATCGATGAAGTATCGTCGTAAAATTTTCCATCAAGGATTACACCTGCTTTCTCATCTCTGAAAACGATGGAGATATCTAGTTTTCTTACATAGCGAAGCAAATCCGGACAGTCAGATTCACAACCAAAGCTCGTGTTATTATTCAAATATCCATCAATTGTAGTCTCATAGCCAAGAAAGTTATTTTCGTGACCCGATTCTGCTACTCCACTCTTTATCATGTCAAGACTTAAAGACTGACGCGCAATGTTTCTAAATTGATGTTCCCCATGATTGAACATTTTTACAAGGAACGCAATTATTGTCGTCCGGTATACATCAGATACGCGTTTAATTCCTATTCCTCCGTGCTCACGTGGTAGGTAAATAATGAGCTGCGTAGTTGAACTGTATAAGTTGAACAGATTTAGAACTATTTTTGTTACAGCCGTATCCAATGCATCAAGCTGTTCCTCGGTGAGCCTTGTATTGTTAGAATGATGCAATATTTTGGCCAGAGCCATGTTATTGAAAGCACTTGCCTTCAGTGATAGTGGTAACTTACATTTTGAGATCTTGTCCAGTAACTCTCTATAATTTTCTAATATCTGATCGACTTGCTTCGGATCCTCTCCAGTTAACGATAAAGACTTCCCCAAATATTTATATGGCGTATTGCGACCACAAATAGCTAATTCATGAGATTGTACTTTCACTTTTGGTTTTAAGTCCGATAATAATAATAATAATAATAATAATAATAATAATAATAATAATAATAATAATAATAATAATAATAATAATAATAATAACTAGCAATAACAATAGTCAGAGAGTGCTGCGAACTGGGTTTACTCACAAAAATGTCCTCATGTAAGAATCCTCTAAACTCTAAAAATAGATACAGTTGCATGACAAATTGGTTGGCATATTGCCCTTTGATTAAGTCAATTGACCATGTCTATAATGCGGTATTATTTGCTATGCAACAATAAGATGTTAATATCATACTTTCAATACTGCGCATGCGCTAATTTCTGTATTGACCCGCAGTGATATCATTTGACAGCCACAACTTGGTCTCCGAAACATTGTTGAAAACATAACTTATTTATTTCGTTCCTTATTCATTACTTACTTAACATAACTTATTCATTATGACATCGCAAGTTTTCATTCAACTCGAATAGATTTGCGGCTCCGCCGCAATAATAATAATAATAACAATAACAATAATAATTATTATTAACGGCTTAGGGCCTGTTTATATGAGGAAAACTATCCCACCTTCCAGGCTATGAGCTGTCAGGTGGGATGAAATCTGCGCCTGTTTATATGTAAAATTTCATCTCACCTTCCAGCTTTTTCATCCCACCTCCCAGCTTATAATTTCAGACAATAACAATCATAATTGGTCTTTGGCGCCAGCAGCGATTAGGTTTCCTATTGTTTTATCTTGACGCACGCGCAAAACAGACGATTTCATCCCACCTTTCAGCTTTTCATCCCACCTTCCAGCGTTTATATGGAAAATTTTCATCCCACTTCAGTGAGATCCCACCTCTCGTCGAGTGGGATCCCACCTAACCGGGATGGTTTGTTTTCCATATAAACGCAAGATGAAAATTACAAGGGATCGTATAGGAGGGTGGGATCTCACCTCTCAGCTCACGGCCTGGAAGATGGGATGATTTTCCCCATATAAACAGGCCCTTAGAGATGCTTAGATTCCCTTTAAGAAGACAGGTGATGGAAGAAAGCTTGATAATTCTGAAAACTCTCATACTCTTGCAGTTGAGCAAGAAAATAGCAAGATCCGGCATAGACATATCAGCACTGTATGAAGAGATACTGTCTGGAGTGATCCCCGAGAAAGACCTCAACATGATTACGACGACAAAAGATATTGCAAAGATGACTGGGGCCCTTTACATGAGGAAAGTCAACCCGGGTGGAGTTTCACCCCGGGTTGAGTTTTGCTGGGTGCTACAAATTTGGCTTGCGTTTACATGAGAGTTTCAACCCGGGGCGAGTTTTCACTTTCTTGTGGTGTTGTTGTTGTTATTGCTGTTTTCGTAAACAATATTCATTCATTATAACAATATTATAACTTGCTTTTACGTTGATATCAATCAAGTTCCCCTCTTAAGGACTCCAAGCGTTTTCCTGTTTGCAGGATGTTGATTCATCATCTCAAATAAATATTGAATAAATAAATACGAGATCTTGCCTGTTCCACCACGAGCTTGAGTGACAAAGGCCTCTTTGGCGCCAAACCTCGACTGTAAATCCCAGAGTTCTCTTCGGCTCTTTGACTAATCATCAAGAATTCCTCAACTCGCCCCGGGTGGAGAACATTTTGTGTTTACATGCAAATTTCGCCCCGGGGTGAAATTTCCACCCGGGTTGAGAAAGCAAGTTGAAGTCGCCCCGGGTTGAAATTTTCTCATGTAAACGATTTCACCAATAACTAAGCTTTTTCTAGCAGCCGAGTTGAAACTCAACCCGGGGTGAAACTCCACCCGGGTTGACTTTTCTCATGTAAAGGGCCTCTAAGCAGCAAGTAACATTTCCTAGCTGTAGGAAATTAAAGTTTACATTTCAGATTTGTCAAGTTAATCCTTTCCTATTTTTTTGCAACAGGCAGTAATTTGTGTACAAAAGCGTGTCCTAATATCTACAGCAGATTGCCAAGCATGCGATTCAAATTTTTCAGAAAACGAACGTTTTAACACATATCAACAGCAGAGGCCCTGAACTCCAAAGGCTGACCCTAAAAACATAATGTCTTTCCCATATCTTTGCAGTATGCTCGATTAAACTGCAATTGTTTAAGGAATTTTAAGACAATGGTCCAATGTTCTAATGGTCCACACTTTATACGTTGCCAGATTTCAATACCACTTTATGAAATCGACAAGTTCCGTTTGCTCTTCCCAACTATAGTGTATAACATGGAAAATGGAGGATTACCCTAAAGGTAAATATCAAATTTCATGGCCTTCCTATGCTTAGCTCTGCGTAGACTTTTAGGAAACTAAAAAGCACTGTTGAAACTATTAGATCCTGCAAAAATCTTTTTTGTTGCAATTTGTCAGGGAACCAGACAGCACGCTTTTTGATTGGTCAACAAGTTAGAATTTGAAAATCACAGTAAGGAAAGAAAAGATAAGGGGTATGATAGATCTCCTAACTCTATTGTTAGCGATTCTCACAAGCGCGTCCACCGTTGCCGTGGACAGAGGACGTTGCTATGGCCAATAACCAAAACATGTTGTAAGTTGAACTAGGAGGTTAGCACCTTCACAGGAAAATACGAACAAGAATAACTATTTCAAACTGTTCATTTGTGATCATGCAGTGTCTGTGATCTGTGACTGAATGACCATTCAGTCAGTCAGTCAGGATTTTCTAGCTACTTAAAGCTAATTTAGGCCCACTATGCATGCCGCATCCAGGCATGGGACCCCTAGTTTAACGTCCCTTCCCAAGGACGGCGAAGTGAGTTGCGAGGTCAGTCCTCGGGTCAGGCCACCGAGGTCACCCATCCGGAGTTTGACCTCACTCGACTGAACTTAATTTAAAGTTCGGGACTCAAATTCACCAAGCTCTTCGAGATGCTCAGTCTCGATAATTCATTTTGATTTTCATCCAGCACGAACAACTAAATTGCTGATTCTATTTGTGTGTATAAGATCGAAGAATAGCAAACGAAGGAGGGAATCCACTTGGGTAAATGCAAGCAGAACAATGTCATGTTTTTATCTAGCAACGTTACTTCCAAAATAGAAGATGCTCTCGCTTGCTTTGCTAATTTACAAGTATTTTTTTTATAAGAAACTAAGAATTTCAGCCAGTATTGGAAGTTTCTTAAAATTATCAGATTGTCAGTACTCAGAGTTTCTTACGAGTTTCTTACGAGTTCCATAACAATCTTCATGCTTACTTCCTGTGCCCTCCGGAACATTTCAAAAAAAACCTTTTTCAAGCCTTTCCAATGCTTAGACATTACTCAAGTAACTTTCGAGTAATATGATACAGGAAACAAGTGAAACTAAAGTGAAATTATGCCAAGGATTTCCTTTATTAAAATAAATAGTTTCTTAAGTTACATTTTCCCAGTACTGGAGTTTCTTAATTTTTTGGCGATCGGAGGGTTGAGTTTCTTATAAGCGGTTTCTTATAAAAAAATACGTGTATATCATTAACTAGTCAATACTTTTCAGAAAATACTTCTTCCATGAGCCCTGTTTTATTCGAATCGACATTTAGAGGACTTTATTACTATTCGAGGAAAGGATTACGACCTGAAATTGCTTGAGGGAGAGTTAGCGTGTCTCAGTCGGCTTCAATTAAAACACCTTGAGGTCCCCTGGAAAAATGTATTCAATCTAAATTCGTAATTATTGTCGCTGATCTACTTTTTCATGAGACCTACATTTTCTTGAGGTTTGCATACAAGTTGGCTTTTCAGTTCTGGTTGAACAAAGGCTTGTGTAAACAATTTCGCTTGACCTCGCGACTTCCAGATCACAACGGAAGAGACGCGCTTGTGGTAATCTCCTCTTGAGATCCTGCTCACTGATTGGTTTATCTGAAGAAGCTGCATACCCCTTAGTTTTCTTATGTTATACACGGAGTAACAGGACAGCAACTGCTCCTTCATTTTCATTTAACATTCTTTAAAGTTGGTTATTTACAAATAGTTATAAGCATATATATATATATACAATAACTAATTCAAACCAACTACAAACTAAAACTAATTACATAATATAAAGTATAATATAATGTCCTATTAACAACATAATTTACAGCTGCAGTTTGCCCCCTTCCATGTTTTGATTTTCTTTTTGAACGCTGCCACATTTTTACATTTTTTTGATATGCTCACTTAGAGCATTCCAAAGGATGCTGCCACTAAAGGTTAAGAGTTGAAGCCAAAAGTGTGAGTTTTTATTTGAAGCAATTTTACTAAATTATTAATCCTCAGTTTGTATTCAATTTGCTTAGTGCTGAAGAAATTCCAAAGGTATGATGGATTCAGCGAATTCAGAGTTTTGAATACCTCTAATATTAGTTTTTGAAGATTCTTTATATGAATTTTTGTATCTGCCTCTCTCAGTAGACACATATCAAATGATGCATCGTAATCCTTATGGAGCACCCGGAGTGCACGTTTATGTGTTCGATTGATCTTTTTATTCGCAGCTTTAGATGAGAACATCCAAATTACAGGGCAATAATTGAAATTGGCCAACACTGTTGTATTACATAGGAGTCTAGCTTGCGTATTATCAAGATAGTTCCTAAGTCGTGCGAATGCACTCACTTTTCTGTTTACTTTACCGCACAGTTCTAGAATATGCTTTTCAAAATTCAGTTTAGAATCAATTGTTATTCCTTCTAGTATGACTTGTTGACACTGATTGATAATCTATCAATAATGCATCAATACGCAGACACATTTGCTGATCACTTTTCAGCCCTAGGAAAATCATTTGGAATTTTTTCAGGGTTCGCTACCATCCCGTTTTCCGTAAACCACTGTAAAATCGAACTCAGGTCATTCAAGTTATTTATCACTGCTTCAAGGGTCTTATTTGTTGCGTAGAGTGTA
Source organism: Aurelia aurita (assembly GCA_004194415.1). NCBI lineage: Eukaryota > Metazoa > Cnidaria > Scyphozoa > Semaeostomeae > Ulmaridae > Aurelia > Aurelia aurita. The sequence goes on from REGM01000367.1 coordinate 222,163, forward strand.
TTGTCGTCTGCAAAGTTGCAAATTTCCGACTCCAACTGAATTAGGAACAGGTCATTTATAAATATGTTGAAAAGCATCGGTCCAAGGACCGACCCTTGCGGTACTCCTATCTTGATTTCACCAAGGGAACTGTAAGAAGAGCCAACTTTCACTCTTTGTCTACGTCCTGTTAAATAGCTGTACATAACTTTAAGGCTATTACACGGGTACTATGTCAAGAAAACAGGGCTGCGAATAAACCCAATTCATACAAGGTAGGCGCCCTTGGTCTAAATCTAGATTTACTGGACCATAGTCAATAGAAGGAGGACGGTCTGGAAACCTATTGTTCTTCGCGTGTCGATCTTATTGTTTAACAAATGTTGCGGTCACGTGGTCATGAACGTGCACAGCGAAAGTGCACAACGCTGGCCTAGTTACTGGAAAACAAATTTGCAAGTTATAATTTACGAGTTATCAAGCTATTTTTATAGATTGAAATATGATTTAAACACGAATGAAAGTATGTGAATTTATTATTAATGATGCCGGGCGACAATTGCGCCTTTAATCAGTGTGGAACAAGCCGAAGAACCAGAGGAGTTGGACTTTTCAAGCTTCCAACTCCGCGTAGGCCAGACGATCGAGAAACCAAACAATGGCGTGAGCACTTTTTGAACGTTTTGAAAAAGTATCGCATTGAAGATGACAACTTCAAACGTCAGTTGGCTGCAAATACCCTGCATGTTTGCGAGAAGCATTTCAGACCAGATGAAATTGAAACTTGTAAGTTGTTTTTTGTTGTATTACACGTACCATACTGTAGCAGCACATGTTAGGCCGTTGCCGTAATAATGCCGGTGTTTTGGCATCGACCTTTACTTGGGTTGGGGTGCATTTAGTAAACACGAGACCAAAAATCTTCACGAGAAAGACCTTCAGGTAAAATATCTTGTGTGTGCAGCCTTTCATTTTTTCTTTTTTATATAAACTAAAAACCTTAAAACTGAGATTTTGTTAATAAGAATATTAGAAAACAAGGGCATCATTTCTTTGGAGTGTTTTGTAAACGTACCGACAGTAATGCTTGAAAAGTGAGAATTTTTTCCGAAATCTTCCACTTTTTGTCACTTATATGAATACATATAAATAATAAATATCATATGTATGCATACATTCTTTTTCTGTTTCACAGATCATGGAGAAAAGATGACGAAAAGGTTCCCCAAGAAAGGAGCAATTCCAACACAAAACCTACCAAAAAGGTCGCATGAAAATACAGCCAAAAGTATTCAACGTAGGGAAATACATGTGGTTAACCAGTCACTTGGTAACGTTGAGAAACACGCTTACTATAAATCAATATCTGAGGTGAAGTGCAGAGTCTCAAAATTGGTGTTAAAGAATTGGAATCTGAAAGATACTGAAGATGTGAACACCCTTGCATTGAATCTTTTTCAAAAGCCATTTGCATTACCAAGATTTGAAATTTAATTTGATGAAAGGCTAAGCTACACCATATCTGTTTAAGGGTGGTATATTCCTGACAGTCATTTCCTTTATAATGATTTTAGAAGATCTGTCAGAAATGTAACTGTGTCAGATCTGATTTCCAATTTGGAATCCCTTAAAGTGTGTGTTGGTATTCAAACTTTTATCGAGACTGCAATCAGACATGTAATTTCCATTGAAGTGGATTCATTCCAAAGAGAAGAAACAAGCTCACCATTCCCCTGTAAGGAATTCATCAGAGCTAAAAACTGTGAAGTTTTGATTAAAGGCCTTGATGGTTGTGAAACTTGTTCCATGTGTTGTGAATCTTATGATGAACACAAGAGAAAGGTTGACCTCAAAAGAGCATCAAGAGCTAGATTACTTACTCCTGCTAAACCTAAAGCTCCACTCAAGGGAACTTCAGTTGAGCGAATCAGACTTGCTTTAAGAGAAAGCAGGCTTAAAAACAAAATGTTGACAAAAGAAATTGACAGAATGAAGCAGGAGATTAAGGAACATATTAGACCTGTAGACTGTGAGCTGAACACAGATATTTTAAGCGTCGTTGATAAGCATGGTGAAAAGATGACCCCTTTTATGAAGCCTTTTTGGCAGCAACAAAAAGAAATTTCCTTGAAGTCTGGAGTAGGACGGCGCTATCATCCAATGATTATAAGGTGGTGCTTGTCTATCAGCACAAAGTCAGCATCAGCTTATGATGAATTAAAAGAGACCTTCAAGGACGGTGGGATGCTGGAACTTCCAAGCAGAAGAATGTTAAGAAATTATAGAAATGCTGTTACTCCTGAATGTGGCTTTAATCCAGACATTATAGCTGAACTAGTCAAATCATGTACAGATTATCATGGAACTCAACGCTACACAATTCTCACATTTGATGAGATGAAGATCCAGGACAATTTAGTATGGAATAAGTATTCTGGGGACCTCATTGGATTTGTGGACCTTGGAGATCCCGAGACAAACTATGCTACATTTCAAAATGCTGATGCAGTTGCAACACACGCTCTCGCATTCATGGTTAGAGGTATTCAAACATCACTAAAATTCATAATTGCTTATTTTGCTACCACATCTGTTATAGCATCCAAACTGTTTCCAGTTTTCTGGCAAGCTGTTGCCATTTTGGAGATGACATGCAATCTCCCTGTCATTGCTACCATATGTGATGGGGCATCACCCAACAGGAGGTTTTTTGGTATGCACGAAGATCTTGATGGCAAAGGTGACATCAGTTATGTGCATCGCACAATTAACCTCTATGCTAAGGAAAGGTATATCAATTTCTTCAGTGACCCACCACACTTAGTAAAAACAGCTAGAAACTGCCTGCACAATTCAGGTTCTGGGAAAAATTCAAGATACTTGTGGAATAATGGTTTGCATCTTTTATGGGAACACATCTCTCGTATGTACTACAAAGATCTGGAAAACGGGTTGCATCTTCTTCCCAAGCTAAAGATAGAGCACATACAATTAAATTCATTTTCTGTGATGAGAGTAAATCTTGCGGCCCAGGTACTCAGTTCTACTGTTGCGAATTTCCTTGAAACCTTTGGCCCCTCTGATGCTGCAGCCACTGCCCATTTCTGCAAAATGTTTGATATGTTTTTCGATTGCATGAATGTGAGGTCTCTTCGTGAAGGTCACAAGAAGATCAAGCCTTTTTTGCTCCCATACAAGAGTCCCCAAGATGAAAGACTGACCTGGCTGAAAGACAAATTTATTGCCTACCTTACATCATGGAAGGAGAGTACACAAGAAAGGTCTGGGGAGTTTGCTGATTCGGAGAGGGCAAAAATGTTCACTTCAAGACAAACATATGAAGGCCTCACCATTTCAGTTCAATCTCTAATAGAGTCTGTAAAGTTCCTTTTAAGAGAGGGGATGGAATATGTCCTATCCAATAGGATTTCACAAGATCCCCTCGAGGAATACTTTGGCAAACAACGTGGTGTTGGGAGGAGACAAGAAAATCCAACAATTCGTGAATTTGGTTACAATGCAAACAGTATCCGTGTGCAAAAATCTGTCATTTCTATTGAAGGCAACGTGAGGGGCAGAAAGAGTGACAAGAGTAGGAAACGCTGGAAAAAAAACAACTAATGAACAATTACCCACCAAGCAGATGATGAAAAGATTAAAAAGCAGTGAGGTGCCAGAACTTTGAGACAGAAACAAAAAAACTTTCATAGGTTGTAACATTGCAGGGATATCGGTAGGTTTCTAAAAGTAACTTTTTATTGTGAATTCTCTGCACCCATAAAAATATGTGCAGACACAATATATAGATACAGTAATAGAGACTACAAGTTTGTTTATGGTTACACGACCCTGCCCCTTTAAAATGCAGATGGGACTTACTATACAAGTTTGACTGAGAAAGTGCTCTCAATAAACATAGATAGATATATACTTCTAGAAAAAACCTTATTTTGAAAAAACAACCAAAGCTCATGTGACAATATTTGTTACAAAGTCATTTATTTATGGACTTCTACAGTACAGGCCTTGCACAAATTAACATGGTGTTCCTGCCTAGGAATGTTTTTAGTTTCCTAAGAATTCTTGTTTCAAAAACAGTTTCAGTCTTTCATGTGAGCATAGTCAAACTACTGTATGATGTGAGTCAAGAATTCTTTTCAGAATGTGAGAATTCTTTTCATATTAATGTGTGCAAGGCCTGTACTGTAATTAGGTTAATTCATGGCAATTAAAATCCAGGAAGGGTATATATTGCTTTTTGAGCAGTTGTCTAGGGCCACACTTCCAGGAAATTTTGATCTCAGAAGGCCACATATTAGGACATTTGTTAGGTCTACAAATCAATCCAGGAAAGGGAATCATTGAAAAAAGAGTTTATAGCCCAAAATGCTATCTTGAAGATGTAGGTGTCATATCTCTTCTGGAATTTGCAGACAACTATCTCCTGCACCTTTTTTGCAGATCAGGATTTATGCCTGTTATCAAAAAGAGGGTTGTCAATGCTGTTGCCAAAGATGCAGCATACTCTTTTTATGAATTCTTAGAAAACGTCCCAAAATGTCAGTTTGGGTACTTTCAATTTTGGCTCTGTTAAAATTTAGCTTATTAGATAAGGTCACATCAGTTATATATAGTATGTTATATATAGTATGTATATCATTTTTCACATTAACCACTACGATAGTATCCTTTGTTACAATACTGCATATTTAATGAAAACTGCTTTGGTAGCATTGTATGTTGATACATTTTTGCTAGAATCTGTTTTTCATCACTATGTGATCTTTTAAGTTCTGTTCGAAGAGCCTTTGTTTTTACATGCTTCTTTCTATATTTATTTACAATGTCTTTAGTGGCTGAAAATGATCTGACTCTTATATACAAACGGATGAGTTTTTCCAACAATTCAAAGGCAATTGATTTTTCAATCTCAACTTCCACTGTTCTCATCCAATTTTGGTACAGTGCAATGATGGTCATGTTTTTCATTAAAGTTGAAACAATTACTTCAATATCAATTGTTTTTTTCTCCATAATCATGCACTCATGCTTTTTAAACTCTAGCTCAACAGCCAAAAAAATCTCTTGAGTATTGCCATTAATTTTCCAAAGCTTGCCTCTATCAAGGCTGTCTACAAGTTCCTGGCTAGCCACACTATCATCCGCTTTACTTGCTTGTAAAATCATAATGCATTGTTGACTTTCCCTTTTAAGCATGGATTTTGGTTTATGAAATTTCTTGTTAAGATTGAAGACAACATAGCCACCAAGATATTGCATAGCATATTTTTCATTTTCTCCAATGTCTTTTATTGTGGCTTCTTTTATTATGGCAGGCATATTTTTCCTAGCAAGAATCTTATAAGCAATTTTTGCTGACAGTAGAACAGCATGTTGGGAGTTCAGTCCTGTGAAGTATATTTCTGCTTGTAAGGCAATTAGGCTAAAATATTTGGAATAAAATTTGTCAGCATCTGAGCCCTGCATGAATGACTTCCAAAGTTTGGAGATGATATGGTACCCTTTCAGTCTGTCTAAGTCAGTATCTTCTGGCATTTCAAATGAAAAAGACCGAAATACTTCTTGAACCTCTGTGGGGAAGCACCTATCCATTGACAAGGACCGTGCTGCCTCATTGACAATAGTGCAGTACTCCTCCAGTGACAAATTGGTCGTAGATTGTCCGCCGGGGCTAGTTGATGAGTCTGTTTCATCTTCGTGTTTAGCTTTCTTGTGTCGAGCCAAACCACCTTTGGTCTTGTATTTCTTATTGCATTGATCACACTCTAGACCAGTTTCCATTCTGATCTATTTCAAAAAATAAAAAAGCAATGAAATGAAACAGTCAACCGAAATATTACACGACAAGAAAAACGAAAAGCGTTTTACGGTAGTCTACGATATGATAGGCCTAAGGCCTAATTTCGAAATGTTTGTTTGTACACTAAATTTAACTCTATTCTCACCTCATCAGTTGCAACTACAAATTCAAGCTGAATATCATCTTGATCTTCGAAAAAATCATGCTCTAACATGTCCAAGATCACTTCAAGATCAGCATCAGAAATCACATTCTCCGCCATCTTGTTTACTTCAGTGCACGTTGGGTGTAGTTCGCTTGGGCGAATCTGATGACTCAACATACAACGCGCATCCTTTGTTTTCGAACAATAGGTTTCCAGACCGTCCTCCTTCTATTGACTATGACTGGACTAATGGTCAACACAAAAACTGGACATTGTAAAACGCTGCTTAAAAATGGTGAAAAGTTGATTAAAATTTGATGACCTTTTTGTGCTAGTTGTTCAATTTGATCAAACTAGTGCTTAAATAGTAACGGCAATATCACACTTTTAAAAAATGTTTTATTTATTTTGCTAGGACAAGCAGGTCGAGAGATATTTGAATTTAAGACTGGGAAGCCTTTTATGAGACACCCTGTTTATGTCATAGATTTGGCAGTACATACTTCCTGCTTCTGCTGCATTGCTACGAAATACCTGTCGCTGGCCTATTCNAGGCCTAAGGCCTAATTTCGAAATGTTTGTTTGTACACTAAATTTAACTCTATTCTCACCTCATCAGTTGCAACTACAAATTCAAGCTGAATATCATCTTGATCTTCGAAAAAATCATGCTCTAACATGTCCAAGATCACTTCAAGATCAGCATCAGAAATCACATTCTCCGCCATCTTGTTTACTTCAGTGCACGTTGGGTGTAGTTCGCTTGGGCGAATCTGATGACTCAACATACAACGCGCATCCTTTGTTTTCGAACAATAGGTTTCCAGACCGTCCTCCTTCTATTGACTATGACTGGACTAATGGTCAACACAAAAACTGGACATTGTAAAACGCTGCTTAAAAATGGTGAAAAGTTGATTAAAATTTGATGACCTTTTTGTGCTAGTTGTTCAATTTGATCAAACTAGTGCTTAAATAGTAACGGCAATATCACACTTTTAAAAAATGTTTTATTTATTTTGCTAGGACAAGCAGGTCGAGAGATATTTGAATTTAAGACTGGGAAGCCTTTTATGAGACACCCTGTTTATGTCATAGATTTGGCAGTACATACTTCCTGCTTCTGCTGCATTGCTACGAAATACCTGTCGCTGGCCTATTCACACTCTTCTGTGAAACTGACGATCTAAGAGGTTTGCTAAAGCTGTTATTTTTTCAGGCGATGTCATGAAACATCTTATCATTTTCCATGGACACTATATTACAATGAACGCAGACAAAGAAGCTGCATTGACATAGGAGAGTAAAGATGATACATCCAATAATACTTTTGCGACTCAAAAACAGTGCTTTTATCTTTCTACCTCCATAACAACATAGGTTTCAAATGTTGTCTTTTGTTTGACAACTCAATTCCGGACAATAGCAAAACAACAGGGTGCGCACGATATAGCCATATTTTACAAAATGAAAAGCTGCGCCAGGAAAATGTAGATTTCCAGGAAATTTTTGAAGAAACTTATTCTGCATATATTGTTACATGCACGTTCAAGTGGCATAGAAATTATCTCAAGGTTCCGAGGAATAGCAGCGTCTAGAATGTACAATGTATTTTTTCCATGCAGTTCCTTTTTTGAAGTTTATCGAACAAATTCTTCTGATGCGCATAAATAATATATTTATATACTAAATAATGCAAAGTTTAGTGTACTATCTAGAACTTTTTCGATTGGATGCTGTCCTAAATTTCGACGAACAAAGGAGATAAATTATTGGAAAAATATAAGAAACTTACTTAGCTGTCCATGAACTTCAAGACTTTCTCTATCCAGCAAACAAAGATGATGGGCATCATCAACCTGGAAGGGCAAAATTACCATCAAATTCCTGCAATAAACCTTACAAATCGTACTACCTGGTGCACCAACAAAATATCAAATTCGTTATACCTGACTACGGAACTGGATGATCCAATCGATCGATTGCAGAAAGTCAAAGTCAATTTTATTTGCTTTTCATATAATTGTGTAAACACAAAAAAGCTCTAATTTGTCTTTTTGCTTGCCATTTATTTTAAACACTCATACACTTAAATTGTTTCGTAATGTTGAAGCTTTCGCCTCACTTCTGAGGCCTCATCAGCAACTAGATGTTGGTTGTGTTCGAACTTGATTTCAGTTGGTAGATTTGTTTATGTGCATGCATGCCTTTGATAGGAGATTTTAACATTTTGTGCTGGGTTGCAAATATCTTCAGTCGATCCAAAAATAAATCAAATTCCATTTCACGAGAACTCAATTCAATCACAATAAAATTCGAGGGGATCACCCATCGCCAAAAGCATTTTTCTGATTTAAAACTATTCAATCATGTAGTCAAAGGCAAACCTTTTTTTGTCTAAAAATTTGTTTTGGGTTGCATTGCATTGCTACTTTTCTGACATTGCTACTCCATCTCTGTGATTCTCCTGCTGCCGAAAGAATTAATTGAACAAAATAAATACCTGAATGAAGTTGCAATGCTTTCATCATCACTCTGTGTAATCTAAGAATAAAAAATACCATCTGCTGAGTCAGTTCTGTGGATTAGTAGAGAATACTGCTAAATATTACTTCATATATTTCATATTTCAATTTATCAAGGAGGGTGACCCTTCAACCTAGTGGCTGATTTTCAAGGGGCCCTCCAAATTGCCCAAAAGCGATTTCCATTCTTTTATCTTTTTACCCTAATTTTTCTGTACTGGTCTTTTCCTCGTGTCTCACTTTGTCCATGATCAGAATTAAATACAATCTGTTCAGTTCATTGATTTTAAATTCCACAACTACATTTAATAATAACTTAAACAAACTTAAAGGACTACAACAGATAATAAATTAAAGAACAGGGATACACACAATACACATAAAATAAAAGAAAGATACAAGACTAGAGAATTTGTATGAAGGGGAATTGTTAAGGAGGAACTCTCTCAGTAGCTAAGCTAATCAATCTAGTGTGATTTGTTAACCAAACGCAATTTATCTTTGTGAGGACGCTCTTTTTTACCATCATTTATGGAGTCATTTTTTTCTAGAACCTTCTCCTTTTCGTTCCTTTTCCCTACTCTGTTGCAGCATTATAATCCTTTCGCACTTGATATCTCCAGTCGAAGAAGCTTCTCACGTGTTTTCAAATAATACCTGAGGTTGACTTTTTTTATACAGGGTGACTCAAAAAAATGTCCCCCTGTTTGAAAGCTCATTGCAGCAAAAATAGTTGCCCTAGAATCATAGGGATTGATTTTTCTAATAACTAAAAGATTGAAGTGATTTTTTGGTAATTTTCAAAGCAGTCGTCCCTTGGTAAATTCGAAGGATTTAAAAAATCCGTTTTACAGAACAGCCAGAAAATGGCCTAAAACGCATGATCAAATCTTCCAGGTCTTTTGAAATCCAATCGAAATCTGTTTGAGAATCAGCATAACAAATAAAATGATAAACTGAAACTGAGACGGAAATTGAAATTAATATCTTATTTATAGCTCTGAAAGAGTATTAGAAATAGTAAAACTGACAAGTTGCGTTTCTTTTATTTCGAGATGCCTTTGATCACGCGTTTTGGGCCATTTTCTGGATGTTCTTCAAAATGATTTTTGAATCTCTTGATCTTACCACGGGATCACTGTTTTGAAAATTACCAAAAAAATACAAAAAAATACTTCGATCTTGTAGCCATTAGAAAAATCAGTTTTGATGATTATAGCGCAAGTAAATTGGCTGCAATGATTTTTCGAACAGGGGGACATCTTTTTGAGTCACCCGGTATATATAATCAGCTAAAATAAACAAACTCAAAAAGTACATCTACTATGCCTATCATGGCGGGAATAGACAATAGGTCATCGGAGTTCCCACCATGAAAGGCACTTACTGTACAATTAAAAAATATCACTATTCTGAGGTTAATGTCTTATTTTGAAAAATTTGGTATTTTAGTAGAAAGAAAATTGACAAACCGTGCTTTCATTTTCAGGATCATATTCCTCATCTTCGGAATCTTCTGTTTCAAATTCCATGTCAAATATCTGAAATAACAAACTGAAGTTCAAACCTTGTGGTGTTGTTGTTGTTGTTGTTGTTGTGCAGAACTTTCTTAGCGCACTTTCCGAAAAGTAGATTTAAAAGTGCATATTTAAAAGAATATCTAAGTTCTCAAGAGAGACAGACATACGGCAGGGTCCAAAAGTCTGAGTTAACTCCCCATATTTGTTTGCTTTCATCATTTATAAAAAACGATTGATTTTAGCATTCTTTCCGAAACAAAAATTTCACGTATGCCGATGTTTTTTATGAACGATAGAAAAAAACAAAGTTTGGCAGTGGATTCAGACATCTGTACATCATCTCATGAGTATAGTACTTGCACTGATAATATCCTGTGTAGAAAGCACTTTGTCAACAATAAATATAAATTGATGCTGGGGTGCAACAAAACAAACAGCTTACTTGTGGTTCCTTTTTCTTGATTCTTTTACTCTGCTTCCATCTGGATCTTGTTAGTATTGTCTCCTGAAAAATAAATACGTCATTTGCATGTACTAGTGGTGGTAAAGCCAACGGTGCAGGGGTAGACTAGTTATTCAGCTTTCCTAAAGTTATCATTCATCTTTCTGAAAGCGCTGAAATTTTGAAAATAATCAAGATATCAAAAATGCCACAGGTAGAATTACATTAACTACCTACAGTTCCTTCCACACCATTCACTTCATAGAATAGTCTAACAACTATACATTTACACTACTATTTGACACCCATGCTGGCCTTATAACAAGAACAAATGTAATGACAAAATTTCCTATTTGTAATTTAGAGCCAAGCTTATAGTTTCTCTACACATCATTTGTCCTTTGAGGAGCTTTGCTTGGAAAATTTGTTAGGGTGGTGGTTACTGATGGTGTCTTCGGTTGATGAGATAACTGGCATATTGAAAGAAGTAAACCATTTTCTTTTTCAAGTAGCTCCAAATAAGTGCCACTGGGCATAACAAATAATGGCATCAGCTGCTTGAGATCATCCTTTGTGTATTTAGCATATCCAACAATCTAAAAATTACAAATTGTCTTTCATCTTTCTGAAGGGGTGAAGTAAGATTGGAACTGCTGGATCAAATTTTACGAAGTTTTCTTACATGATCAAATGTGCTTGCAGATGGAACATGAGGTTCTGGGGCATCCAAGGCAACTCTTTGAGCAAAGTCAAGCAGCATCTTATCTGTCAATAGGTGCTATGAATTAAAGAAAAATATCTTATCATTCTGAAGACGAACAATTTTACATATACATATTTTGCAAGCTTTCATTTACTTCTAAACATACATGTATTTTTATAAGAAACAGCTTTTAAAAAATTACAGGCTCAATTTTTCAGAAATTAATAAACTGTGTTTACCTGGATTACCTGCAAAGCTGAGGAAAAATTTGTAATTTGCAGCTTTAATTTTCCCAGGTCACTCAAAAATGTTTGACTCAAAACTTTAGAGTGCAAATTTAATACTTGTTTTGAGATCTTGTTAGGTATTTTTGAAGCCCTTTCAATAGAAATCAATCAATCGACCTATGTTTGGTATTAGAAATGTAAAAAACTCATAAGAACCTTTTGGTAGCAAAGATGTCCGAAAATTTAAGAAACTTGCTACCAGCCAAGACGACAGTAAATTTCATATAGGATAAAAAATATATGCGTATCATGAAATTTTTATAAATTTGTAAGTAAGAATGCTAAAATGAAATGAAAGATGACAGTTGGGAGCAAAAATAATTACAATAAGATGGAGCACACATATTTTTTTTAAGAAATTAAGAATTTGAGCCAGTACTGAAGTTTCTTGAAATTATCAGATTTTGAGTACTCAAAGTTTCTTACGAGTTTCTTAAAAGTTCTGTAATAATCTTCATGTTTACTTCATGTAAGCCTTTCCAATGTTTAGACATTACTCAAGTACCTTCCGAGTAATATGAAGCAGGAAACAAGTAAAAATAAGGTACAAATATGCTAAGGATTTCCTTGACTAAAATAAAAAGTTTCTTAAATAACTTGTTCCTAGTACTAGAGTCTCTTAATTTTTTAGTGATCTGAGAATTGAGTTTGTTATGAGCAGTTTCTTGCAAAACAGTACAACATGTATATAATCATTAAATCTAAATAAAGTATATACTCTTGAGAGATAAAACAGGTGTTGAGCAAAGGAGATCTTACATGTAAAATACTTTTGACATTGGTGGCAGATAGATTAGTCTTTGCAGCATTTGTGGCAATCTTATCAGCAAGCTCATTAGCAACAGAAGACAGCACAGAGTCTTTTGGATCATCAGAGGACTCATCAATGTCCCTAAGAAGAAACCAAACAATATCTGCTTGATGAGACAGAACAAATTTGGCTATGTCAAGAAATGTTTGCGTTATACCGGGTGCCCCAATAAAAAGTACTCTCGTTTAAAAAATCAACAAAACTCGATTATCAAACCAATTATACATAAAATTTTCTTTTTGATCTCTTTTGTTAAAGACAAATGACGGAGATATAAGGCGACTTAAATCAGGGGCCTGGGCAATCCAAATATAGCCTATTGTATTCTATTGTATTTGATGACCTCGAGAGATTATCGAATGTCTTGGACAATGAAGGCACTCAGACATCTTTTGTTCTATTTTTAAACTAGGCGCTATATATCCGTCATTTGTCTTTAATGATCCAAATATATATTTAAAGATAACAAAATATTTCTTTTCAATTCTTAAAGGGTGTAAAATGACTGGCTGAAAAACCATATTCTGAGCTATACTCTTTAAGCAACATCGTAAATCTTGCTTAGGAGCCATTATTTGGAGATTTTTCATTGTCCTTCAAGTCTACAATGGTAGTTTGCGTTTCTCTCTGACACTTATGACCAAACCAGAAGCTTAATTTACAAAAAGAAATTAATCTGGTAACCAGGCAGCCCTAAAAAGAGCTAATTTTGCTCATTTTAAAACCAATCACAAGATCAGCTATACCTGGGAAAATAATTTGGTCTTTGATCTATATACTTGCCAAAAAAATAAATTTAAAGATCGGCCCTGTAATCAAATTGTGGTGATTTTTCAAACAGGAGTACTTTTTTCCGGGACACCAGGTATAAATAGCTAAAATGTAAACAGTAATGTAGTGGCCGAAGAACTTCAATGCGCAATTTCAGGGGTAACGATAGAAAAACAATAGGTTATTGTTTTGAAAACAACAGACTTCGGTGAACATTTTGCAAAGATTCCAACCAGGTCTCCTCTCTTGAGGACTAGGTTGGAAAATTTGCTAAGTGCATGCCAAATGTATGATCAAATGTCTGTACCAATCAGTGTCAAGATCCCTCAAAGCTACTTTCTGATAAGCTGAAATTTCCAAAATGCCCATCAACTTTGTGCACCACACACCAATCTTTAAATTTGTGCACATGAGATTTTAATTGCATTCTGAATATATTCGGTGCACAGGACAAGGATTTCAATTCAATTTTGAGGATGGCCCACATCAGCACTACGTGTGCTGCCATTTTTAACTGACCTGAATTAACAAATAAATGTAATAATAATAATAATGGTCCAAGACCATGCTGGCTCGTTGCAAGATTGTCTGCAAACTGAAAATTATCTGAGAATGCTTTTAAAAGTGCAAAGAACTGAATTTTGTTGTTCATTCTTTCAACAATTACCCTGGTGGAATCGGTGTACGCCGTCTGCCAAAGACTTACACCAATTTCGTTTGTTCTCTTGCTTTCTCTATTGTTTAGAGTGGGTCTGTCTGCCAAAGATCTTTGGTGGAAAGGGCCTTGATTCCAAACTGGAACAGTTAGGAAAAGTCTAAACTAAAGTCTGTCGGTAAACTAAAGTCTGTCTCAAATTAGATGTCACATGAAAATGTCTGCATAAACACAATTGAACAATTTTGCATGATTAAGTTCGCATTGATTGTTGCAAATCTCACATGACATATAATTTGAGACAGACTTTAACATTGAATGTGAATAGCTGTGTTTTGAAATAAGCCAATCAGATCCATCCTCTAATAAAGCAAGGTCTAATGTTATGCCAATAATTAGGCAATAAACCACTTAAAATTATATAAAGCACGCTTCTATCCTTACAAATCATTATCCTCATCTTCCAAAAAATCTTCCATCAATCCCTCCATCACTCTTGGCTTCTTCTTCGGTCTTGCTACTTCATCTTCAGCTAAATGTTTTGGTGGCCTAACAAGATGAGTTGGCCTAGGCACCTTATTCCCTTTCTTTGGGCTCTTGTTTCTGCTCTTTTTGACGCCATTCCCTGGCGCTACCTCTTCTTGTTTGGGTGAGTCACCTTCGTCACTCATTTCTGAACCCTTCTTCAAGCGAATTTAATATTTTGGGTGCATCTTTGAGTGATTTTTGGTCGATTTATTAGAGGCACAGAAAGTTGTCCCATTTTCTCAATGCAACTTCCAAGTTTTCAACTCAACTCAACAACAACAACACCAACACCAATGCGCGCCCTTTGCTAAAGCATACCGAAGGATTCTGATTGGCTTATTTCAAAGCATTTGCCGTCAAAAAATGGTCATCGCTGATTGGTTTATTTTGATTCAGAATAAACTTTCAAATGGCGAGAGCCATCAGCTCAGAGTTGCTTGTGCGCTGGTGTGGTAGTGACGGTTTTCAACCTACAATTTTACTCAGAATATAAAACTCTGTAAGATAATTTGGAGAAATAACTCTAATAAGTAACACAACTAAAAACATTTGCCTACCAAAATACGCAGCAAATCATGAAATTACAATTTGTACTAAGGAGTTTTTTGTGAACCAAACTGAAAAAAGTTTTTAACTTAGTTGTTAATTTCCTTCCAATTTCAACAACTCCGAGTATGCAGTACGAAAATACATGCCAAAATACATTGTTTATGAACAAAAGAGACTAATGATACAATTTGTTGACCATTTACGCGATTTCAGCAAGGGCTGTAGGAAGATACTAACTAAAAACCCGATTAAAGCGACATACCTTCAGTTTTTTGTTAGCTTTAAAGGGGCTTTAAAGTTTCTAATGGCGGTTACAAGAGGTCGTTACAGTGACGGTGGCAATTTCGATTAGGATTCGATAGCAGGTCAACGCAAAAGAATGACAACCATGGTTTTATCATCAGAATGATGTAAAGAAACTTTAAAGCTAACAAAGAACTGAAGGTATGTCGCTTTAATCGGGTTTTTAGTTAGTATCTTCCTACAGCCCTTGATTTCAGTCGCAAATTAAAACGGATTACAACTGTGTTATATTCTGGATGTCAGAAAATAATATGAACAACGAGTCGAAGCTGTGGGGGAACGGCAATCAAAGGCCGCAAAGGATGCTCGTCAGTAAAGAATACTCTACATGAATACAACATACAAGGAGCGCTTCGGATGGTCATGGGACTTTGGAGGTTTCTACAAATCAAGGGTAAAACTTGCAGATAAAATAATTCTTCTCTCTATGATTTTGTTAGAAGCCTGTCATTGACGGACCAAACAAATGTTGGGCCTTCGACGCATTTAAGATATTTTTTAATGTTATCGTTAAGAACAAGGCCATGTGACAAAGCCTCGCATTGATCACATAAAAAAAGAGATGTGGCCCAGGAAAAAGT
This sequence comes from Aurelia aurita, assembly GCA_004194415.1. Lineage (NCBI taxonomy): Eukaryota > Metazoa > Cnidaria > Scyphozoa > Semaeostomeae > Ulmaridae > Aurelia > Aurelia aurita. The sequence goes on from REGM01000367.1 coordinate 237,783, forward strand.
TATGCTTGTTCTTCGAAAAATCAATTTTGGATTATTTCAGTAGGGCACAATGACAATCAAGAGTCACAGCATTTGCTGGCAGACTTTTTCTCAATAAAACGTGTGAAGACAAATACAATCTGACGTATAAGTAACATTTTAGTTGACCATAAAACTCCAGAACGAGAATTTCAGCTTCGTTGGTTTCCTGCGATATCAATGCCAGACGTTCGCTCGATGGCTGGAAATGGATCTGACGTTTGTATGTAAAAAAGATCAAGAAATATGAATTACTGTCTTTCACAGGCCTTATTTTTCACGACTTCAACAGTCAATAATCCGTTATTCGAGATTTTTTCATCATCAGTAAAAGATGGACAGTTTTTGAATGGCCTAAAAACAAACATGGATCCTCCGAAGCGAAATCATCAAAAGACTACCAAAGAGAGCGTGAAATCGCAAGACAAGGGAACTGATATTCTTGTTGACAGTGTAACAGAAATCTCCGCTGAATTAAAGCCTAGAAGTAGTGATTCTGGCCATCCTGAAACAAGCTTGGAAGAACAGCAATCAACATCGAGCAACAATTGGCAATGCACGACGGGATTGGCCTCATTTCAAACACTGGACTCGACTGGCTTACCAGAAGTTGAGGATTGAACGATATTTTGTTTGTTTGTCACCTTATTTTAATTCGATTTTTACCTAGCTATACTTATGTAAATATATACAACTAATCTAAATCGAATATACAAATGAATAAATAAAGAAATAAATAAATTAATAGATTTGTTTTATTATATTTTCGAAACTATTTAAGTTGTCAGCTGATTTTAATTCATTCGGCAGACAATTCCATATCTGAGGTCCCATGGCACTAAGGCTGTTGGGACGGGGTTGGGACCAAACGTTACTTGATTTGGCCGAAAATGATTCACGTTGTTCGGATTTCGCAACGAATAATTCGAAGTTCTAAAACTAAAGATATTATGCATGAATGATGGGTTCAAGTTTTTCAATGTTTTAAAAATTTCGATACAAAGTGTCCTTTGACGAGCAACTAGCATTGTGCATCTATTTGATTTGAGAGGTAAGTCTTTATAGGAGCTTACCAACATCTTTTTCTCCGCAAAACCAATGAAAGACTTATGTCGTTTTAGGACATTTAGTTGGGATGCAGCTTTCTTGCAAATATTCGAAATATGTTGACCAAAGTTCAATTTATAATCCAGTGTTACACCTAGGAGTTTAACGTTCTCCTCAGAGTGGATAGATTGTCCCGAAAAGTCAAGATTTATTCCGCAAGTATTTGTTTGATCTTTCTTGACAAAGAGTGCATGAAATTTGTCAGGGTTAGCAATCATTTCATTTTGTTCGAGCCAAAATAGAGCGTCACCTGCTTCCTTTTCCAAAACCTTGACAAGATCTGGCAAGGACTTGGAAAAGTAAGCTAGCGTATTATCATCAGGATAATTGTACATAGTCGCTTGTTTTATGAAGAAGAAGAGATCATTTATATAGAAATTAAAGAGAATAGGTCCTAGCACCGATCCCTGCGGTACCCCTGAAACAATATCTTGAAAAGAGCTGTACACGTTGTTTATCCGCACACTCTGTTTTCGTTTTTTCAGACAGGAATGGATCAGAAGTAATGCATTTTTATCAAAGCCATATGCATGGAGTTTAGCTATAATCAAATCATGCGGAATGGAATCANAAAACCTTGACAAGATCTGGCAAGGACTTGGAAAAGTAAGCTAGCGTATTATCATCAGGATAATTGTACATAGTCGCTTGTTTTATGAAGAAGAAGAGATCATTTATATAGAAATTAAAGAGAATAGGTCCTAGCACCGATCCCTGCGGTACCCCTGAAACAATATCTTGAAAAGAGCTGTACACGTTGTTTATCCGCACACTCTGTTTTCGTTTTTTCAGACAGGAATGGATCAGAAGTAATGCATTTTTATCAAAGCCATATGCATGGAGTTTAGCTATAATCAAATCATGCGGAATGGAATCAAAAGCTTTTGAGAGATCCATCAAAACGGATCCTACAAGGAAGTCATTATCTAATTTAGATTTCCACTCTTCCACGAGCCTAATCAAAACATGTTGAGTACTGTAGGCCCTCCTTTTCTGCGATGAAAATCGACAGAGTTTTATCTAAGAAGGGAATCTGTTGTTCCTTGAGAATTTTTTCAAAAATCTTTGAACATGTGTTAAGTACAATGACGGGACGAAAATTTTTCTCCACAGTACGAAGGGGTTCTCCCTTGTCTAGAGGGCAAACAGCAGCGGTCTTTGCATTCTGGGGAAATACAAAATTACGAATGCTGCATTTTATGGCTTTTGTTAAAGGGAGAGCTGGTTCATCACTGGCTAGACAAATAAGTGTTGGTGGAATTTGATCCACACCGGTGGATTTTCTGCCATCAAGCATTTTTAGTTGGAGCCATACATCCTTAGTAGTTACCTCGTTGAAAGAAAAGGTTTCAAAAGTACGTTCAGTGTCTTGAACAATAGCCAGGATACTTGATATTACTTCTATTAATCACAAAGTTAGTAATAATATCTGTATGAAGATGGAGAGATAGTAATAATATTTATTTTAACTGAAGAAAATAGCAGAAATCAAATAGGGTAAATGTTTATTTAAATAGCCTTGCAGGAAATATAAACCAAAGTATAATAAAAAGAAGACTTAGATCAAATGGTAATATTTTCTACTTAATAGATGTTCTTAGGTAATACAGATTATGTGTGCTAAACCAACATCTATTAATAGATGCTTTAAGGTCATACAGATTATCTGTGCAATACTAACAAATATTGATAGATGTTTTGAGATCATACAGGTTATGTGTGCAAGACTCACATATTGATAGATGTTCTTAGGTGATACAGATATGTATGCAAAACTCCCATCTATAACTATGTTTTTAGGTCATACAGAATATTTGTGCAATTGGGATATCTATCAATAGATGACTTTTTGTGATACTGATTGTGTGTGCAATTGGGACATCTATCAATTGATGTCTTTTGTTTATATCGATTGTGTTTACAATTGGGACATCTATTAATAGCTTTTTTCGGCCATACTGATTGTGTGTGCAATTGGGACATCTATCAATAGATGTCTTTTGGTCATACTGATTGTGTTTACAATTGGGACATCTATCAATAGCCTTTTTCGGTCATACTGATTGTGTGTGCAATTGGGACATCTATCAATAGATGTCTTTTGGTCATATTGATTGTGTGTGCAATTAAAGACATCTATCAATACATGTCTTTTGGTCATACTGATTGTGTCTGCACTTGGGACATCTATCAATGGATAGGAAAGATCTTGGTCGATTGGTAAGAATGACATCGATGGAGGACCTATGATTTCTTGTGAAACAAGTTTTTGACTTCACTATATTGGTCAAATCGAAGACGTCACCAAAGGACATCAGTTTTTCAAAGCCTGGATCTGTTCTATCATGAGTATCAATATTGATATCGCCCATGATAATGACGTTATCATAACTATCCAATGCAAGATTTACGGAGGAGAATAAATTTGAGAAAAATATCTCGATGTTTGAATTTGGGGGCCGGTAAATACTGTAAATAATCCATTTCTTTTTTGCAACTGTTAGTTCACAGCACATAAGCTCAAGGGAAGGAACTTCAAATGCAGTTACACGATTGCAAATAATGCCATTCCTTGAGTATTGCATAAGGCCGCCTCCAAATTCAGACCTATCTAGGCGTATTGGACTTTTATAATTGCTAATAAGGAACAAGAGCGAACAGGTCAACATTGCAATCCCGAGGGTCACCTATATTTAGATGTACACGTGCAGCTACACAAGCCAATGCCCAAGCCTGAGAAATTTTTCCACAGGCACCAAACTAAGTTTCTAAAAAATCGGTTCATGATAGGAAATTTGCTCCTCGAACCAATAAAAGATTAAGTAAGAAACTTGGGAATACTTTTATATGAAATGTTTACAAAAAGACTTATATCATTTCAGTTTTACATATGATTTTGGCCGCTGTTATTTCAATCAGCTGAATCAGATTTTCTACTTGAGGAGATGACCCAGAAACTCTCAGACCCAGAAATACCCAGAAAGTAAATAAAAATACGCCTCTGTAATTTTGTAAATTCAGGGGGAATCCGTCGAGATCAGAAGGACTTGCCAAGCAACCCAGACCGACCCAGACAACAAACACAACAACAACAGCAAAACCAGCAGCAACAACAACAGTAGAATCATGAGCACAGAAAGCAAAATGGACGCCACGGGGTGGCGAGGATTGTTTTGTTCGGGATGATTTTTTTCTGTTGCAAGGACTGGTTTTTTGGAATACACTGTTGGAAAAAGCTAATTTTAGGAGCAGCATGGTTGTCTTGTTGTTGATGAAACTCAAATGAGGTGAGTTTAGTAGCGCACACACAGTAAAGCAAGCTCAAAACGGTCGGTTGATGAACCTTCCACCAGCGCTAGTAGCATAAAGCATCTATATAGCATATTAGAACACAGTATATTTTGTGTGTCCGTTAAGGGGAGGGGTGGAGGGGGGAGGAGGTTATCAGAAGTTAGCGGCCAAATTCCGCTATCTGTGACGAAATGGATTTTTGGACGGCCCCTTATGAATAGAGCTTATATTGCCCAATTGTCACTCCAGGAATAGGAACCGTCGTGTATTTTTAGAAACAAACAATGATTTAGGCTTCTTTCCACTGCTGAAGCTACCAGGCCAAGCCTTCCTAAATCAAGTTACATTGAACAACAGTTTCTTCAATCTATTCTATTTCTGCGCGTGCGTTTATTGACAAAGTTTGGCTTGTGATATTTCAAAATATAGCGCTTCTGTACATACTCGTAAAATACGGCCACTTACCTGCTCCAAGCAACTTGAACTTTTCTCTAGAGTTCTCATCGTAAAACTTTTGTTTGAAATATAAAAGCCAAACACAACCTGCATTGCATTGAATTGCGCCTCACAACCACTAGGCCTAGCTATGTCAGTAACCGAAATAATATTTGCTTCCAAGCAAAACAATACTTCAACAAATCTTTGACTTGGCATCTCTTCCACATTGTAAAACTCAAAAACTACAACCCTTTTTTCCATGTTATCGTTCAAAAATTTATAAATGATTTGTCGCAAGCTTCTCTCTTTTTCTTTTCGATTTTCATAAGCAAAGAACGAAATGACGAATACATTTAATGACGAATATCTTCCCGCCAAAGTCTCTCCTTTGTTACGAGGCTAAACGGGCACAGGAGATCTTGCCTCCATACGTTTGTACCAAAAGTGCTCATGTCCCGTCGTATTTCTCCAGTTAAAGGGCAGTAAATAAGCTCCATTTATTCATAAACAAAAATCTAAAATTGGCAAATAATCATCATTCAATACAAATTCGCCGTGAAATAAATTTTTCCCTGTAAACTATGCTACATATCACTTTAATTTGATAGATGAGGACTCCGGTGGAATTCCATTACCTTTCGTATCGATGGCTTTTCTTTCCGATGCATAAGCGTACGTATACTCTCCAGGGACGACGTTCCTCTTCCTCTCCTCAATGTTATTTTCTGGTATGTGTTGCAATTCTCTGGCTCTGAGGGTATTTCTTGTTTCGCTGAGAGCTGTTGTATTCTGTTGTTCTAGGCTTTTCGCTTGAAATTCTAGTGGGATTTCATGCATATTCATATTCATAGATTTCCTCTCCCTTGTTTGAGCACAATTCCACTCCCCACGGACCATGTTTTTGTCCTTTACTCCTGTGATGTTTTCTTCGATGTTTTGTAAAACGCTACAGCGATTCCTTGTTTCTATGGGCTCGATTGAATTTGTTGCTGGATTAGTTGTTGTTCCAAAAAAGTTTTCAAATCTAGCTTCTTTACATCACCCCCACACCGTTATGTCTGTTTGTTCGTACCAAGATCCAAAGGTAGCTTTTAAGAACATTAGGGAGCTAACCGTATATAAATAGTGTTCTATGGTCCTTCCTCTGGATGTGCCCTGACCTCGTGATTCCTCTAGCCTGGAATTACAAAATATTGGCCTCTCTCCACACACTAGGTAGAAGTGACTGCAAAATCATCAAGTCAACGGTTTCTCCTACGAAGCATTAATGACGATTAGAAGGAAATTCTAATCGGAGTTAAAGCAACGAACATGCAGTTTCTTGTTTTTATTACGCAACGAACATGCAGTTTCTTATTCATCACAGATTTACGCCTCTGGCGATTTGAAATACCATAGGTTCTAAGTCTCTAGAGATGTATTTGGTCTTATTATCTACGTGTCGTAGATGGTCGTGCATGCGGCATGGTTTATTTTATGCAGTATAAAACAGAGTTCGATTGGAGAATTTAGTAATGTTGCACACTCATGCGGAGTGGTTGCTAATTGAATTTTCCACCCACCCGCCTCTTTCAGTTTTTGCATGTTGGATCTTCTTTCTTTTGCAGATGCTTCTGGAAAGTTTTTTCTAGCATGGACGAGGGAACCGGTTATGCGGGGGAAATGCAGGTTTTCCTTCCAACCCCACCTTTGGGAGGGTAATTTGCTTTTCGGGAGATGGGCTAGTTCCCTCAAAAGCCCAACTTGCCCTAATGATGAGAAAATGCAACCTTGTATTTGTCTGATGCTTGTGAAGAAAGAGTTACAGAAAACGGTTCAAATATATCTGAAGGGCAGCCAAGCCCCAGTAGCTTTGGGCCTATTTATGTGAGTGTAGCTTTAACTTTCATTATTACTCATACAGCGGGCATAAGCACTCTGGTAGATCATGAATGTAGAGCGCAAATACAAGCTACAGGGCTGCAAATAACTTTAACGCCCGCAAATTATAAATTATTATTNAGATGGTCGTGCATGCGGCATGGTTTATTTTATGCAGTATAAAACAGAGTTCGATTGGAGAATTTAGTAATGTTGCACACTCATGCGGAGTGGTTGCTAATTGAATTTCCCACCCACCCGCCTCTTTCAGTTTTTGCATGTTGGATCTTCTTTCTTTTGCAGATGCTTCTGGAAAGTTTTTTCTAGCATGGACGAGGGAACCGGTTATGCGGGGGAAATGCAGGTTTTCCTTCCAACCCCACCTTCGGGAGGGTAATTTGCTTTTCGGGAGATGGGCTAGTTCCCTCAAAAGCCCAACTTGCCCTAATGATGAGAAAATGCAACCTTGTATTTGTCTGATGCTTGTGAAGAAAGAGTTACGGAAAACGGTTCAAATATATCTGAAGGGCAGCCAAGCCCCAGTAGCTTTGGGCCTATTTATGTGAGTGTAGCTTTAACTTTCATTATTACTCATACAGCGGGCATAAGCACTCTGGTAGATCATGAATGTAGAGCGCAAATACAAGCTACAGGGCTGCAAATAACTTTAACGCCCGCAAATTATAAATTATTATTATTATTTGCTGCCCTCTGTTTTAAATTTGAGGCCCTCCGGTTGCTATTTGCACCCTCCTCTTTGCGTCGGGCGCGCGGCGGGCGCAAATAGCAACATTCGGGCCTCAAATTTATAACCTCGGGCCGCAAATTAGCCCAATGCCGGAAAAGCAACGTAATTGTTATATTGACGGTTACCTCACATTCAAACAACAGAGGTTCGGAATCAATGGTTCATTCAGTTCTTAGAAATGCGTGACACTTGTTGTTTCTCAATCTATGCTTGCGGTAACAACCCAGATGTGTAACTCGGGATTGAAGCCTTGTAGCTTTGAGCGAAGATCTACACACCTCAGGTATGCAACAAGGAATTGGCAAGATCTTCCGATCCTAAGACTAAACACAGAACATGAGAGAAAGGGCTTTAAATATATGGCTCTAAATTCATGGAACGATATGCCTGTTGATATACGAGAGGTCTCAACTCTCGGTAGCTGTAAAAAACAACTGAAAGCACACCTAATGGCTGATCAAAAACGTTAATTTCAAAATACGACTCCCTGGAAGAACAGAAATGTTGAGAAATTTACTTGCTGAATTAACTTTGATCTTATTTTTGTATTTTATTATAATGTACATAGGAATAGATTTTAGTTGATGCTGAAGTGTTTATTTTCGTTTATAAATATTTATTCATGTCATATCAAAATGATTGTAGTACAGCACTGGAATGGTTTGCCTACAACATTGTGAAATTAAAGGCAGAAAAATGCCATCTATTGGTCCTTGGGCAGAAATGCAATGATCCAGTTTCTGTTACGATTGGAAATGCTGATATTGATATCGTTAACAACTCTAAGGAAAAGTTATTCGCGATTCACATTGATAAAAACTTTCTTCCAACCAATATGTTTCGAAGTTAGACTGATTACATCGCGGTAGTTATCGCTATTGATAGACTGATGGACGCTCAAACAACGACTCATAGACAAACACATTGAAAATTAGGACGAAATTCCTTTACCTCCATTTCATCTCTGGATATTAAAACAATGCAACCAGGTGCCAAAAGCTGTGTGCTGCAATTTTCTTTCAAACATGAAGGAACAGTGCAATGGCGGATGGACTAAGCTGTTGGCTCAAAATAACGCTACTACTAGAAATAACTTTCGAGTTATTAACTGCGCGCAGTAAATGTGAAAAGAATACTATAAAGGGCATTAACACCCCTCAGATAGATATTTGTTGACCCTAATAAAACCACAAGAAATTCGTAGATGAATTCTTGCTACTCTTTTATGCTTGTTGCATTTGTCATTGCTCTTCGTATTATTGCAAGTAAATTGATTGCTGAGAATGTGCTGAGAATATATGCTTGAATAGATTTCCATGCAGGGATGCTGAACTTGGCTCTTACTGCTCCTTCATTCCGTATTCCATGTTTTAGGAGCACGTAGTAGACGATGATGAAGGC
>REGM01000368.1:11747-86128 GCA_004194415.1 Aurelia aurita
TGGCACACCGACTTCTATGTCCATTATATCTGAAGCAACACCATTAACCCTGCAAAATTGTTTCCGGTTGGATAGGTAAGACCTAAACCACGTTAGCTCCCGATGCTGAACACCATAAACTCGGAGCTTTTTGCAGAGAATTTCATGGTCAACAGTATCAAAAGCCTTTTTTAAATCAATGAATACTATTCCCACAAGCTGACCAAGGTCCAGCCCGTTGCACCAGTCATCAGTGTTTTTAAGCAAACAAGTAAGTGTAGAATGCAGGCGCAAGAAGCCAGATTGGTCAGGAGAGAAGAGACCATTATCTTTCATATACTGATACAACTGGTCAAAAACAAGTTTTTCAAAGAGCCTTGAAATGACAGGTAAGACTGAAATTGGGCGATAGTTGGACTTTTCAGTCTTATCTCCTTCTTTAAAAATTGGAGTGACTCTAGCAACCTTCCACGATTCTGGAAACTGGCTTGTTTCAATTGAGGTATTAAACAAGAAAGCCAGAGAGTTTTCAATGAAAGGTAAGGCAAGCTTTAAAAAGTAGCTAGAGATATTGTCAGTCCCAAAGCTCTTTGCAGTTGCAAACTTCCAGCCAGTTTTGCCGGGCTAGCCTGCTTGCCATGTAATCAGCAGCAGACGAGATCTCGGCTAACCGGGCTAGCCCGCTTGCCATGTAATCGAAAGTCTCTCAAACACTGTAACTGCTATTGACCCCGGGATCCCGGGTGAAAACCTTCACCTCGGTTAACCAGGCTAGCCCGCTCCATGTAATCGGCCCCTAAAGAAGGGACTAAGGGGGGGGGCAATTGCCCACCCAGCTAGTATGCCCTGGTTCTTGGTTAATAGAAACGGGCTACCATTTAAAAACGGAAACCCGGGTTACTGAAACGCGCCATGTTTTTTCAAAAACGGAAAAGTTTTTACCCTGGGGCATTTATACCCGAGTTAATGGAAACGCAGCTTTAAAGACCAAGACTCGGTAGCTTTGTTTGCATTTGGGTATCTTAAAAGTAATCGTAATGTGACATCGGCTTGAAATCTTTTAGTTGACCTGTACAAAAGGCTGGTCAGGGTTTTCACCCTGGCACACGTCTGTGCAGTACTGAAGAGGTCATTCAGTACAGTGGGGGGGGGGATCATTTTAGTACTGTGGGGGATGATTTCAATACTGTTACTGGCGAAGCGAACCTATCCAAATTGGTACAGTTTCGGAGGGCTTATTGACATGTGTCTGGTCGCAAAAGTCACGCAAATTTCTCGATATCTCAGAGAATCTGAGATCTTTACAATCACAAAGAAAGAAATATGTCATATTTGAAGTAAATTGCCTTTCTTTTATTTGTTCGTTAAAGCAATGGGACGAGGAACGCTTATACGACAGGTGCTGAAAGGGAATAGAGATAGCTATATTGAGTGGTCGCTATAAATAGGCTACGAAAACGCCCACGAACCCATTGTTTCTTCAGCTACACAATGAAACGGTTCGTGCCAACAGTATCAAATACAATAGACTATATTTGTAACTTGGCCCGGACCAGCTTTTAAAGTGAATGACCTGAGCTATAAGGCGCCGCCCGTCTATAAATAGGATAAAGGAAAACCAAAACACGCCATTGTTTTCTTTGGCTTTGCTTTCTTTGCCCACTTGCTGGATTATCAAATACAATAGGCTATTTATAAACCTATGAGATCTCATCTTTTAACTCAGGTTATTCCCTTTAAAGACAAATGACGGATATATAGCGCCTAGTTTAAAAATAGGACAGAAGATGTCTGAGTGGCTTCATTGTCCAGTACATTTGATAATCTCTCGAGGTCACCTCGAGGTCATCAAATACAATGGAATACAATAGGCTATATTTGGATTGCCCAGGCCCCTGATTTAAGTCGCCTTATATCTCCGTCATTTGTCTTTAACTATGTCGATTCCCTTTAATAGACAAAATACAATATTCCATGTGTTTCGATAATAGCAGATACTCTGTCAAGAAAAGTGGCTATCTATAAAAGGAAGTTCTGTCATTGCAACAAGCAATGGGAATTATTTACGAAATCATCATTGGCGAGACGAGTAGTGGTAAATCTGTCAAGGAAAGTGGCTATCTATAAAGGGAAGTTCTGTCATTGCAACAAGCAATGGGAATTATTTACGAAATCATCATTGGCGAGACGAGAAGTTTCAATTCTGTCTGAAAAGTTTTGTCGGAAATTTATGCCCCTATTAGCTTATTCAGTTCGAGCAGCTGAAATTTATTCTGTGTAATGCATGAGCGATGGGACACGAAATAAGTATTAGTGATAAATTTTCCTTTCATCAGTACTAAGCCATCTTAAAGGGAATCTAAGCATATAAAAGTGGCTCAAGCCAGTTGTGGTCAATTTCTACTACTGACGAAGGGCACAGCCCGATACGTTTAGTGATTTTATTCTATGGCGTTTTGAGTATTTACAGTTAGAGATTAACGACTATTATTGCTATTCATACTTCGCCACACGCTGTACATTTATTTGTGGTCAATTTCTAGCCTATCAGATATTAGTATTTCCTGTTGACGAAGATCAATTACCCAAATATGGCTCGGCACGTGTCACGGCCTATTGTCTTTGCATGGCTATTTTTACCAAAGGCTTATATATGCTTAGATTCCCTTTAACCCGGTGTGTATGTGTATCTGTATGAATTTCATTTCTTATTGGCAATGAGCCACCTCAAGTGCTTATCCTTCCTTGGCTTTGAAATTTTGAAATTGGAAATTTTTGGAGTTTAAAAACTTGGTGCGTTTGCTAATTTTCACTGATGCAATATACTACGCAAATTCGTTTCTTTAAAATTTTGATGCATATGAAAGGCTAAATTATTTTTGAAATGTTTTTTTTATCCAAATAGGTCTGTCCGTAATCGTGTGTCGCAAGATTCCTTTAATAGGCCTTCAGTTAGATTCATATTTGTGAAATTCTAAACTAGAACAAACATACTGTTTCTCTACCAAAAAATTGAAAAATGGCTTGTGTTGTGTTAGAGCACAAAAGGAAAACTATTTTTTTTCATTTTGTATCCCCAGGGGACTATTCATTTGACTGTCATTGGTAGTCATTGATAGGAAGCAGAAGTTCTTATCAAAATTATGCATTTTCACCAAAATAAAAAAAGGAAACAAATATCGAGCGAAATGAAGGATTTTATCAAACTTAGGGTGTGTTTGATTGGTAATTTCAAACCTAGAGGAGGCTCGCCCTAATTCGACCACCAATGGATTCCGACCCGTGGAACTGCCTGACCTGAAAGTTTGAAAACTGAAGGAGTTTGGGCCTAGTCTCTCCAAAAAACGCGCGAAAGTAGTTTGCTGATGTCACCTCTTTGATATGTTTTCGTTTTGACTGTTTTGTGTTGCTCACAAGAGTTACAATAATGTTTGGAAGTTGACCTACCTGCAACGAAGGTGTAAGTACAGTTCAATTTTCGTTTGATGTTTCCACACACCATATCTATTTTGAGTCATTTCTCGATATGTCTTTCGGTTAGAATGCAATAGGCTTCAGGACTGTTTCCTCCAACTCTTGTGGTTGCATATCCAAAAGAAAGTTCAAGAATCGCACGCAAAATGTCAGACCCAGGGCTTATTTTCGAAGAGCACTACAACTGACTTCATGGCGCCCCTTTCTGTCCACCTGTGAAACTCTGTGAGTTCTCTAGGCTATTGATGCATTATGTGGTTTGAGGTGACTGAGGTCAAGGATGAGACNGAGTAAAAAACTTTCTGAAACCTTTTGAAAAATCATCAAAATTTGATTAAATATTAATGTACCTATCATGATGATTTATTTATCTGCATTCGTGCCAAGAACCAAATTAATTTTAGACATATTGCGAAGTCTTAAAATGGTTTTGATACTGGAATTTGTGATTTTAGAGCTACCTGGTTTTGAAGCACACTCCGAAATCACAAGAAATGATTATTGATTGAATATTTATCGCACACGATCTCTTAACAGGGTTGCTTGTATCGTTCCTGAAGCACTTAAGGTATAGCTTTTTGTCTAAATAAATTTTAAAAATACAATTGCTCAAAATATAGCTTTTTCAAGCTATTAATTCATCATTTCTTTCAAAAATAAAATGTTTTAAGATCGGTGACATAATGAAATTTTGGACAATGCTTTGCACAACGCAAATTTTTAAAAAGCTATACATTTAAAGATTTAAATTGTAACCAACCAGAATTGAAATATGTAATAACAATTTGCTTACCTTGTGAAAGTCGTTTAACGTCATATACATCCCAGCAGCTGGTCTCAGCCATCCCCAGTCAGTTAAAAGTGCTCTTGTCTTGTCAATATTGGTAGAAACAGGAATTTTATTCGATCTACGAAAAACGATTAGCTTCATTTAAATAAAAATCACATCCAAAATCTAATTTTGATAGCAGTTCGAGTAGCATCGCCCATTACCACCACCAGCCCAAACAAAACTGAATCGTCACGTCGAAGCATTATTAGATAATCAAGATTTTTTATTGTTAAAGTTTGATATGGTATTACCCATCAATTTTTTTTTTATATTCAATTAAAGATTTACAAAAATGAATTACTAAGACACTACCTATGATCTACTTTACAACACTACAAGGACGATACCACAGGGAGCAAGAGACCATGGCTACCCCAGAGCCATTACATAAAGAACATGCAACTAAATTACAAACAAATATACTACTACAAAAAGCTGAAAAAGCTACACATTAAAGTTTAAATACTGATAATTACTGAGCCTGTTTCACATTGGATGCCAGGCCAGCATAGGCGATAATGCTGAACAACTGATGCCCCAGCCGATACACCAACAACGACAACAACTGCCACTGCCGCTGCCGCTGCCACTGCCCCCTGTCCAGAGTCCCCATCGCTCAAACACCACGCCCATGCTATCTGGTCAAGGTTTCTAAGTTCAAAATATTATTTAAAAAAACCCATCAAACTCAAATAGCATCAACAAGATCCATGAACGAGCCCTGAGAATCACAAAGATAGTACCAGAGGAATTTGAAGCTGCTTCTGACAGAGATATACAAAACCGTCAATAATTTAAATCCGCTAATTATGGAAGAAGTATTTGTTACCAAAGATGTACCATATAACCTTTGTGGGAATAACAACCTTGTTCTTCCTAGAGCTAAGACTAGTTTGTATGGCATTGATACTTTATTGGCCAAAAATTATGGCAGACTCTACGAAGAGAAATTAAAGAGTCATTTCATTTCATTTTGAAAAAACAATTATATTATTTTTTTTCATTTCATCTCCAATCATTGGAGATTTTAAAAAGAAATATCAAGTCGATCAAAACGTTTGATTGCAGCTGTATGTTTTCGCCAACTTAAAATATGTCTTTTCATTATTATCATTATTATTATTATCATTATTATTATCATTATCATCATCATCATCATTATCATTATCATTATCATTATCATTATCATTATCATTATCATTATCATTATCATTATTATTATCATTATCATTATCACTATCATTATTATTATCATTATTATTATTATTATCATTATCATTATCATTATCATTATTATTATTACTTACCATGGTATTAGCAAGGGTAACAAGGATAGATTTGTAACAATAGCATCAGTTGCTTATGACTGACAAGCTATTTCGAAGCGATTAGCGATTGTAGACAACGGCCGAATGATCAAGCCATGGATGTAAACAAATCAGACCGCAACAGCTGCCCTAGAACATGGGCGGGTGATTCAGTCTTTGTGCAAGCAAAATGGGGTTTTCAAGAAAAGAAATGAGTATGTATTAAAAGAGGAAGGATATATCTAAACATCTAAGGCGTCAATATAATTTATTTAAATCAGAAGCCGAGCAATAAATGTTTGATCTACACAAAAAACATAAGAGATCGTCTAAATAAAAGCGGACTTTTTTCAGTGGCAGTTATGGATGGGGTGGATGCCTGCCGGCTATTCTTCCACTGATAATCCAAAGTGGTGACACTATTGGTGGCAATTTTCATGAAACTCTGTTCTATTCGACCAAGGAGTATGCCGGAGTCTTCCACGCAAAACGGCGGGAGTTTGGGATTTTCATGTCCTGAATCTCTGAACAAAATCGGCCAAAGAAATTCCACTGACTCCAGGGGCGGATTCAGGCCGGGTTGACAGGTTTGAATAAACCGGTCAGATTTCCAAAGAACAATTTAACACGTAAACCAGTTTATTCTATCTAATGGTTCTCAGATCCCTTTCGACATTCAATACAGTTCTCTACCTATTTCTAGCATACGAAGGCGTACACCAGGAATTTCAGCTGTTGAAAACTGATATTAGCATTTGCTGTTTGTTGACGACAAATCTTAATGTCTCTTTTGTTGAACTGAATTTAGGAGACAGAGCATAATTATCTGTCGTCATACAGCATTTGTTTGATAGCATGACTCGCCAATTGCGAAATATAACAATAGGGGAAGGAAAAACCAACCCTGTGGCACATTCATTTTGAGCTCTCAACCCGGTGCCAACCCGCTCCAACCCAAAATTGATTGCGTAAGACACACGAGAGGCTCGAACTCTCCTACGCAGAGACCGCTCTGTCCTGTAGATTCACTTCGTACAGCTTCAGAGCACTTCGCATGTTTCCGAAATGGATGGAAGTGAAACCTTAAAATCGATATTTGTAAACATAGTAGCTTTGGAGAATAGAAATCAGTTAATTTTGAAGAAAAAAGTTATAGATGAAGTCAGTGATGAAGTTTATAGAGCAAGACTGAAGGTATTGAAAAGAGATCGCTTCGCTGAGGGGTTCATACCGAATGATTCTAAATATGCGGACCCAGAAACAAAAACGAAGCCCTTTATAGCTAAGAGGTAAGGATCCTTGAGATGTTTTTACGAATTTAAGAAATTTCTGGGAAGTGTGCTCCTGTCTTGCCTCCCAAAGGGTAGACATAATTTTCCGTTCATTTTTTTCATCCCTAACCGATATAAGCAACAAGAATTTATGAAATATATAATAAACCATCAAGAAACTTCCAGTAATCAAATCATGAGAATTTCAATAAACTTTCAACACTCTGGGTCAAATCAAATCAATGCTGGGTCGAATCAGTTTCTTACGAAATAATACGTGTATACAATTTTCCAATTAATTTAATTCAGAGTTTCAAATAATGTAACACCGTTAATTCAACTATGAAATTGTATTAAAAAAGCGTTTCACAAAGAAGGGCGTGGTTCAAACATTGTAAAGGAAAAGGGCGTTCCCTAAAAAATAAAGGGCGTGGCCCGAAAAATTTTCCGGGGGCATCGCCCCCGGACCCCCATTTCGTCACCACCCCATATATGCTTCACCGCAACCCAACCCTGTCACCACAAATCCTGGATCCGCCCCTGGACTCCGCCGATTTTTTTGGAGACAATCCCTAATACCCTATTCACATTTGCAAGTTAAAGCAGCTGAAAATAAACCTGGTTATCGAATGTTGCGTTCTAATTGGTCAATCCAACAAATCGAATGCATTTGATTCGTTGAAACTTAACCTGGTTTAGACATTATTATCTATGGTTTAGATAAAGCCAGTTTAACTGCGTCAGTGTGAATGGGGGTTAAGATCCGGGTAGAAGCTATGGGGAAAACATACTTTCGTCCGATATTGAATCCAGATCCTTTCATGTCCAGTTTATCCAATATTTCTTTCTTAACCCATTCTTCATAACTTGTTCCATTTAATAAACTCTCCATGGCTCGACCAAGGACAGCGTAACCTAAATTGCTGCGAAAGATAAATTCGTGAAAAAATTAACAAATTGGCAAACAATTGGGTGAGTCAAAGAACATTTAAAATCGAATCACAAGTTGTTTATTTATCGCCAATCGAACACTGTTTTATTTGCGATATATCTCTGGGACAACCAATACAATCTTTTGTAACAACCGTTGCCGATAATGTAATTATGGTAGACCAAGTCGAACCTGTAACGTTACGATAAGTTAAAGAAAAAGTTGTGTTTTCAGCCCATTAAAAAGTGTTAAAAACGAACACAACTGTGTATTGAGTCAGAAACTTGATAGTTGCTTACGTTGCATAACCAAAAAATTCTCTAAATTTATAAAAGAACGTGCTCGAGGTCAGAGGCTAAGACTGATCAAAATTTATAATCGTCTGCACGATTTTTGCCATCAATTAGAAAAAATTAACTTTTTCTAAAAAGTTTCACCTAGGTAGGGCTGTCTGATTGATCAAAGACACTATTTTTGACCAGATTTAATCTTTTGGGAGGAGGCTGTACCTGTCCAAAAATTCTAAAATAATTCTAGATTATTTCAATCAACTTTGTT
The DNA here is from genome assembly GCA_004194415.1 of Aurelia aurita. Lineage (NCBI taxonomy): Eukaryota > Metazoa > Cnidaria > Scyphozoa > Semaeostomeae > Ulmaridae > Aurelia > Aurelia aurita. Next base: position 20,100 of record REGM01000368.1, read on the forward strand.
TGTCTGAAAAGTTCCATTCAACTTCGTAANGTTTATTTATCGCCAATCGAACACTGTTTTATTTGCGATATATCTCTGGGACAACCAATACAATCTTTTGTAACAACCGTTGCCGATAATGTAATTATGGTAGACCAAGTCGAACCTGTAACGTTACGATAAGTTAAAGAAAAAGTTGTGTTTTCAGCCCATTAAAAAGTGTTAAAAACGAACACAACTGTGTATTGAGTCAGAAACTTGATAGTTGCTTACGTTGCATAACCAAAAAATTCTCTAAATTTATAAAAGAACGTGCTCGAGGTCAGAGGCTAAGACTGATCAAAATTTATAATCGTCTGCACGATTTTTGCCATCAATTAGAAAAAATCAACTTTTTCTAAAAAGTTTCACCTAGGTAGGGCTGTCTGATTGATCAAAGACACTACTTTTGACCAGATTTAATCTTTTGGGAGGAGGCTGTACCTGTCCAAAAATTCTAAAATAATTCTAGATTATTTCAATCAACTTTGTTTGTCTGAAAAGTTCCATTCAACTTCGTAATAAGCAATGAAATTTTTTCAAGGATATGTGCACAAATTTGAAAGCAACAGCTTCTTACTCGTCTCTTTCGATTAAGAAAGCAGCAATTATTTTTTCCTGGACTTAATGAGACCTTTTTTCTTCTGCTGTCCTTTTCATTTTGCAAAAAATTGTCTTTCATTGATATTTAATATTTCATGAAGCTCTAAATATCTAATTGTTTGCTGTACTGTCATCAAAATGGAGGTAGCGTAACAAGAGATGATTAGCGGGGTACAACTATATGGAATCTTCACAAAAAGGTGTGTCTTAAAGTGTGTCGAGGCTTCAGCATGTTTATAGACACGCATGCTAGGCCTGGAAGAATGACCTACAGAGTATGCGAGGAAATTTCCCACATACTCGGTGATGGGTTCGCTTACATCAAACTTAACCTTAGCATTAATTAGCTGTTATTTCAGCTATTTTATTGCGAGCCAAAGGAAAATAAACAGCTTAAACGTCGTATTTCTGCCGTGTCGAATTGAATTACATTTCATGCGACAATAATGCGGCAAAACTATTGGTTGGTTTAAACGTCACAAATAATTTTGTCACTTCAAATTACCTAAAGAGAACCTCCTCGTGGAGCAAGCGCATTGGATATGATTTTCTTGGTATTTTCTTTGTGAGTGTAAATTTAGGAACAGCCAATGCGATAATTTAATTCGACACGGCAATAATGCGACTCTCTAAAGCAAGTCACGCTCTTGGTGAATTAAGCGGCAGAGCTGGTGAACTACTGTCGAATTTCATTATTTAATGCGACGCTGAATTAAACATCGCATTATCGTCGCATTTATTCGACACTTGGAGAAATAATTTAATTCGACGCGGCAGAAATGCGAAGTTTAAACTGAGCCTAAGTTAAATATTTGCACTTCGATATAAATTATCAAAGTTTCGTTAAGCACGACGTTTTGGGTTAAGCATGAGTTCAACACGACGTTTCGAGCATAGCCCGTTATCAAGTCGACTTGATAACGGGCTAATGCTCGAAACATCGTGCCTAACTTATTTCATATCGACGTGCAAATATATAACTTTATTTTAGTTGTTGATCTCTGTACTATTACACTACAGGCAACCAGAAGAAATTTGTTTGATCAAAAGGAAAATAATTGGATAATAAATGATAAAAGCAGTCAGTATTTACAGGTATGGCTGCGGGCTGTAAGGCTATGCGCCGCTGCAACAAGGGCAGATTTTGTCACAATTCCATCAGTTGCTTTTGATTGAAAGGTCATTTCAAAGCAATCAGCCATTATAGAAGCAGGACGGAAAAATGTTTTCTAACAAAATGGCGGCAAAGCTGCGGCGTAGCTGTGAGGGCGTGCGTGCGCAGAAAATCACAGCAACTCACATGGCCGAAGAAAAGTATTTTTTTGATAAATCTTTCTGATGTTTAGACCGATTTAGACCCAGAATTTATTCATGTGGCTGCTAATTTGTGAATGAGATGGCTTTGACAAAGGAAGTTTGCTATTGCACAGCTTTTCAAACCATCTGGTGAAGTGAAATATAATGAATCTCGAAGCAAGGAACACGAGGAAAGACAAGGTAGGCCCGTTTGCAACAGTAAAGTTGATGTCAAATATCCAAACACTGTGGCAAAACTACACTATGCAACACTAAAATTTTTTCTAACTACCTTATTTACATCTCAATGATATATGTTTAATCCCCAAAAAGTTTGGGAAAATATGTGGAGGGCTAGAACGGAGGGACAAATGTACCCCTGTCTGATTTGTCTAATTTAGGGCGCCTAAGCCCCATGACTGGCCTATGACGAAAACCCTTCGCTAAACCCGAACACTGTGGCAAAACTACACTATGCAACACTAAAATTTTTTCTAACTACCTTATTTACATCTCGATGATATATGTTTAATCCCCAAAAAGTTTGGGAAAATATGTGGAGGGCTAGAACGGAGGGACAAATGTACCCCTGTCTGATTTGTCTAATTTATGGCACCTTAGCCCCATGACTGGCCTATGACAAAAACCTTTCGCTAAACCGAAACACTGTGGCAAAACTACACTATGCAACACTAAAATTTTTTCAAACTACCTTATTTACATCTCGATGATATATGTTTAACCCCCAAAAAGTTTGGGAAAATAGGTGGAAGAAAATAGTTGAAAAATACCCATGGTAGTTGGAAAATAGGTGTAGAACTAAAATGGAAGAGCAGCTCTACCCCTCTAATTTGCTTGCTTCTAAAACCTACTGAAATCGGCCCCTTGATTTTGCCAGCAATTACCCTTAACATCGTTACTTGAAAGCTTAGACAGCAGTATGAAGAAATTATTCCTCAAAGAGTTCAACGTAGATCAGGTTGCTTTGCAACAGAGTCGAATTGAAGTACTTTTTGATCATCGAATCAACATAGCTGCAAAATTCTTTTACATTTCTTTGTTCACAGTAAGCAATTAGAGCCCCAAAAGCTGAGTGGCGATGGCTGTCATATGCAATAATCTTGTCATGTAGCATGGTAATTGCAATGCTGATATTCGGGGGCACAATCAGCACGCAGCTAGCACGTTCCCTCTGCTCTTTGATGGTGTTTAACGATGTTGCTAGGTGATCAGCATTGAGGATAACTTCCATCCCTAGTGGCAAGTAGATTGGAAGCTCAGTTTGAGGTAGGAACTCTTCGACCATGTAATCTATCTGACCACTTGACTTATCTAGTATTTCATACCTAAGAAAGTAAAAAGATTTTATTTTATTTAAAAAACTAAGGGGGAGGGAAAGAATTTTCTCAGACTGACCCTGTGAGCATTTCAAAGTTTTAGTCTTTGGCATTAAAAATTGCTAAATTGCAGTCTTGTGCAAATTTCTTGTGCAGAAGTGTTTTAGTTGATGTAGTCTATCATAAATGCTAGGTTAGAATGGAAATTGTGTTCCAAATATTTTTTTGCATTTTTCTTCATTTTGGCTTCAAACGTTCATGCCTAGAGCTATTAGCGTATCAAACTAGGTTGCTCTACCAAAATGTGACATGTCAGATAGATCAACCACTATTGGGTTTATGAACAATGCCTTACCTTAAGTTGCCAATCTTGACGACATTGCAGTAACTCTGTATAAGAGTTAGATGATCGTCAAGAACATTCTTGTGCGATAAGCATCCCTTGTATGCATAAAAGCATCCAAGCATCCCTTGTATCAATATTTGTAAAATTTTGAGTACTGTTCCTCAGCAGTTTTTTTTAGAAGATTCCTCACTTTCTCATTGCTTTTTCGATGTTGGATATCCTGTGGATTCATGAACATTTTTAAGCAAATGTTATCGAACCATACCGACTTTAAAGTAGAAAAATATATATGTGGACGTATGCTTTAGATTCTTAGAAAAAACATAAAAGTTTCTTATGTAATATTTTGGTTACCTTGAGTTTCTAAATTTTTTGGTGATCTTAGAGTTGAGTTTCTAGCAAAGAGTTTCTTATAAAAAATAAATGTATTTATTTTTGTTTCTCTCCTTTGGATATGTTTTTGCTGTCATCAGACGAAAATATTTAGGAAAATTGTTCCATTAGGTACGAGTCAATCCGATACTCGGATGGATATCCCCCCCCCCTCCCCCCGGCCTACCCCGGGCACATTTGATCACGTGCATGATTCCAGGGGCGGTGCAACACCCAACAAATTTTTTTAGTTTTATCTAGAATTTTTTGCTGTGACCTGTATGAGGCGAAAATACTTATGATACCACAGGATGTATATTTTTTAGATTGACCTTTTTCGTGTGTTCTATGATCAAATTGATCATGAATTTATTACTACGATCGGATCGTTTTTGCAATTTGAATTCGTTCTATTTCAAATTTGATGACCATGGAACAAAGCAATCGATTTTGTGTTTGAGTATCCAATAAGATTTTATTCACGTGACTTTATCAAGCGCTAATAGCTGCAAGATCCAATCGGTTGGCTCTGCTGACGCCACCATGCTCCACATGGATCGAACATTTTAAAATTTGGCAGTTTGGCTTGCATTTTGATTGAGGTTGGATGTGTATAACAATATTCTCATAAAAATCGACAACCTGGGCATTGATTATTCAGTCTCAAGCATGTTCAAATTGGAGATCGATGTTTTAAATCTTAGTGGTAGCAAGCTTTTGGCTTTGAATGAAGTTTCGACTTTCGAAGTGTGTTGATATTCAAACTTTGTTTGTGTGGAGATTTAGGCGCTCAGTCAAATGCATGTCACATGGTCTGCTTGGTAAGTGCATTTATTTTATTGTTCAAAACTAGATTATGCATTTATTGCAATGTAAATAGCAATTTAGGCCCTATGATACTTACGCTTTGACAATTTTTTCAATGATCCAAACATAGAGTTGGTAGTCTCGGGTTTCATCAAAGCATCCCCGCACGGGCTCATCAATATCTCTCCATGATCGGTCTTTTGTGGTGTCCAGTTGGTTATATCCATGAAAATTTTTTTGGCTTTTTTTATCATTTTAGGAGAAGACGGTGGGGTAGGTTCACCAATATCTGATGGGATCTCGGATATAGTCTCTGTCGTTGAAACGGGGTTGGAATTATTGGTTGGGGAAGGAATTTCGAAATCTGCTACGGAATTTGAATTTGCTACGCCTACGGAAGGTGAACGTGGATTCTCTGAACAACATTGATCGGTTCGATCCAACAAGGCGCTTGAATCAGCTTGTAAATCCATTCGTGGATACGGTCTTTTTGGTCTTCTTCCTGGTCGATGTTTCTTCATTGATTTGTCTTTCTATATAGTATTGTAAAGAAAATTTAAGTTTATGTATTATTGGGAAAATGGATACACTAAAATCTGTCTGAAATTAATTGTTTGGTGAAATTTGCTGATGCAAAACTCTCTTATTGTTTTATTTGCGGGTATTTTGGCCTCATCAAATGTCAGGCAGACCAGAAAAACTCTAGATTTTTAGAAACACCAATTTGTTACAATTTGTGTGCAGATATAACGCAAATATAATATGGTACAATGTAAGTTTTTATTATATGCAGTACCTATACCAAGAGAAACCCAAAAGCCACTCCAAGTCTTACTTTTCTGAATGTCAGGATGAATTAAATACTTCTTGGACAGGCCATACAAATTTGACAGGATCGTTCATTATTTAAAGGATCGTTCATTGCGTCATTTCAGACGTTAAATAAAAATTGCGTCGAGCAGTCAGTCAGCCGAAAAGATCTTCATAATTTTTCAATTTCTGGCTTCGCTCACAATACATAAAAGTGCTTCAATAGCCTCATAACAAACTCAAAATCTTATTTAAAGAAAACTGAAGAAGAAGAATATTTTTCTTGAAATTTTGCCGCTATAAACCAAGACTTTTGAGGGACCCATCTTTCTTGTCTTCAAAACAGACTTCCTTGTTTGAATTGGTGCGTGTTTAGCGTGCTATTGGTCTGTTTTCTTGTCAATAAGAATGCCTTTTGCTGATTAAACATTATACTTTTTAAATTTAACTATATTTTCGAAAGTATTCAAACTTTGTCGCTCTTGTACGTATAATACGAAAATAACTTTATGTTCACTTACTTTTGTCACCTTTCCGTTTTTACGCCAGTGATATATCGCTCTCAAGCATGCTGTGCATAGTGTTCCTGCCTCCAAAGTACTTCCAAACGTCCCTTCTAGCTCTTCCGTCGTAAATTTGCTTGTTGAAACAAACTTTCGCGTTGCTTCATTCGTCTTGCCACAAGCCACACAACCTTCTTTACAACGAGTCGAAGGCGAACAGTTCATTAAAGAAACACAAAATAATACCAGTGCCACCGAGGCGAAAGCCATGTTGAATATTCGATATAATTTGTATTTAATTCTTTATAGTATTTTTTTAACTTTTTTAAATATTTTGTTTTTTCTTATCGCACTATTTTGTCAAGAAGACTCACCTAACAACTCGTCAACAATATCCGCCATGTTGTTACACAATTTTTTGCTCGCGCCATTCAGTTTTGAAATGCGCGCGAATTTTAGGAGCCTCGTTATCATTTTGTTGCTAGGATCTGCACAAGGTTTAAAATGGCGGATGTTGTCAAGAGTGAGGACGCTCTCGTTCCCCTGTGCTTGTTTCGCGCATGTCAAATACATTTTTCCGTCCTGCTCATTATAGACAAAGGGAATTCTCTCAAGCAGCAAATCAAAACAAATGCAGCCGCGAAAGATTCCCTGATAGCCGCATGGCCAACTGTCGCGTTGTGCACACGAAAAAGGATTGTTAAAAGAAGTTGTTCGTATGTATTGAAAAAATAAGAATAAATGTAAACATCTGAAAATTGTAAAAATAAACATGTAAAAATTCAGAAAATGAACAGTAGCCATTACAATCCTCGTTTCTTTAGGGTGCAAATTAAAAACTAATTGCTCAGCTTTTGCAGGCTGATTTCCAGTCAGTGGAATTTTCCGAGCGGGCGAAATTTTACACAATCAAAAGTCATTCAACCAGAAATTTCTATTCAATAGACGATTACGGTAAAGATGGCGTCGGGGGGCATTTGACCAAGATGCATTGCGTTCTATAATTGAGTCAACAGTGATTCTATAGAGATTCGATCATCAAACGCAGTGCATCTTGGTCAAATGCCCCATGACGCCATCTTTTCTGTAATCGTCAATTTTCTGTCATAAACAATAGAATTTCCGCCCACTCGGAAAATTCCACTGACTGGAAATCAGCCTCAATGCAGAAGCTGAGCAATTAATTTTTTAATTTGCACCATAACTTTAGATAAATAATATCCTCCCGGCAGAGGTTTAGCTTTAGTTCTCTTCTTTCGATATGTACACTTTTCTAACAATGCCTTTCTGAGTGCACAACGCGACAGTTGGCCACTCTAGTGTCACATTATTTGCAACACCGTCCATTTTCCAAGCATAAATAATGTGCTCATTAGATGTGAGGGGTGCAGACATAGTTTGCAATACCATAAACCATCTATTTTTCATAATTCTTGACAAAAGCATTGGGGAAGATTATTGTGTAAACATGTGAGTTCCCAAAATAATTTTACCCCTTAGTTTCTGACTTGGCAGGCACCCTTAACTTTGAAAGTTCTGCGAAATATGACCCTGGCATTATACAGACAAATTGCGCAAAGAGTACAATCTTTAAAACACTTCAAATGATAATGATTTTAGGCATGAGCATGAGTCAGTGTAGAATAACAGCCTTTTTTAGAAAAACTCTGTCCTAGACGCCTAACAGATTTTTAACCCTTTATCAAAGATTCACTGTCCAGAGAGATGTGCTCATTAGTTGTTTCTACAAGCCACAAGCCTTTCCTGTGGCCGAAATGAAGCTTCAAAACCGATCAGCAAATTGTATCGCTTTTGCAACACCCGATTGTAAACAAAGATGAAACCCTGTTAGGGAGGGCAACACTATTTCATATTTCATTCTGAAATTTTTGCCAGTATTTAATATTTCAAAATTACTATTTTCAAATATTTCATAAATATTGACTGATTCATTTTCGCTTAAAATTTACGATTTTTATTTCATATCAGAAAATTATCATTATTTCATATTTCAGAACTAAAAAGTTAAATGTTTATATTTTTTCTTGGAAAATCTGAATTATTTCATATTTCAAATACCCCTTATAGGGCCTCAAAGATACCTGATCTTCTGAACGATGCAAGAATATGTTGGTAAGAATAGTCTGTTCACTCAAATCATCGACCATTCCACGGTGGGGGGTTCTTCCATAGTAAAGGTACCTGGGAATGTGCTGCGCTCAAGGGTGTACTTTTTCGGACTTCTAGTCTAGGCAAGGGTATAGTTTTTGGCAATTTTCGTCCAGGAAAGGTCAAATTTTCTTAATTTGTATCTAGAAACCCCAAATTTTGGCGATTTTGGTCTAGAGAAGGTGAAAATTTGGTGATTTGTGCCTAGAAAACGGCAAATTATGGCACTTTTAGTCTAAAGATTAGTCTAGCCAAGGGTATCATTTTCACAAAAATTGGTCTAGCCAACGGTATCATTTTGAAGATGCTCGCGGCACACCCCATCCGAAATTTGACCAAGAACCCCACCCCCCGTGGACCATTCTCAGTTCATGGTCTGATAAACCTCCATTTAGCATGCAAAAAAGGTTCTACTGTATGCAATTTTTCATTCAAATACAGATAAAAGAAATGATTGGAAAGTTCTTTATAGCAAAGGATCTTTTGTGATCTAGAAATTTTTTAAAGCTGGGACCAGAAGTAAAATGTCCACTAGGGCCGCTCGTGAAGCAAGAAGAACTAAATGAACCAATTTCGTTAACTTGTCGATGAGTTGAATGAATAGACTGTAGCTCCAGGAAGAATGATATAAGCTTTCTTGATCAAAATGACAATTTTTATCGACAATTAAATTTGTCAAAATACCTGTACGTCTGAGCCTCATTTGGCCGAACTGGCAATTCGATCTGAGAGATTCTCTTCCACATTTCAGTTGTATTATATGGGCAAAAATTGAGCTTTTCTGCAGGGTGGCAAGGTGCTTCTCGAGGTAGACCTGACTTCATACATATCAGTTGCCTATAAAGCAAAAGGTGTGAAAATATCAACATCATTGTAGCATAGGTTCCAAATCTTTAAATTGGCGTAAAAAGGTCGGTGTAAAATTTTGCGACCTACTCCTTTGAATCGAATGGCTTGAAAGAAACTTTACTACCTACTTTGCTACAACTCAGCCGTTGGACTTTTCAGAAATCTTGAATATTTTCGAAATTACAGCGTATTTCATATTTCAACTCATTTGAGGATATGACGTCATCAAATTTCTAAATCGCAAACCAAAAGAGAGAAAAACTTTTGCTTGATAACATATTTTAGACCTTTATAAACTATGTTGTTCTGGTAAATTATTGGATGTTTCCTCTAAAAGTTTAGAAATTACGATAGTTTTAAGTTTTTTTCAAAATTTTTCTTGAATTCTTAAAAAAAGAAAAGCACTCTAATTCTGAAAATATTGAAGATATCTGAAAAGTCCAATAGTAGAATTGTTACAAAATAGCTAAAGTTTCTTTCAAGCGATTCCATTCAAAGAAATAGGTCACAGAATTTTACACCGACCTTTTTAAAGATTTGGAAGCTATGCTCATCATTGTTAATAGCGAAGTATATGTTCAAGTCATCGTATGATTAAGAGTGTTTGCAAATATTGAATGGACTGGCAATTACAAAGGGATTTTTGCAACTACAGCTGTTTTCCATTCACAAAGCTATGACAGATTGAAAACAAAGTGTTGTTTTACAAACGATTAGTAAGGCCCCCAAGAAAATAAAGCAAGCCACATAAAACCCACATGAAGCAATGCCCCGAAATTCAGATGGCTAACTCACTCATGTTGCATGCGAAAAGAACTCATCAAGAGAAGACTTTTGTAAATATCAAAAGTAGAAGAGTGTATGTAGACATCTACCGCGCAAATTTGTCGTATTAGTTCAAGAAGCTGAGCAGTCAGCAAAATTCCTACATATTTGTTGTGCTATTCAAACAAATTTTGCTCAACTTCTAGATTAAATGAATGCAATTCCATCATTCAGAGGTTTAGAACTATTCTTCCTTTTTATGCAGTTTGTTTCTTTGTCGGATTCTTTACTAATCGGCCATAGAAATTCTTTTGTTTTAAATAGCTAATCGGTTTGTACTTCCGTAAAAAAAAGCAACGGATGCTTCTGTTTCAAAACCCTTGTTCTTACCATAATGAAAACTGCAGCAAAAAGAGAATTGCGTCGAGTGAGGCAATTTGACAACAACAGGAATAATTTCATTTTCCATCCGTGGAGAAATGTTATGTCATTGACTTAAAGTGGAGAAACGTTATGTCTTCAATATTCTAGGCCATATGGTTTATTTAACATAAATATCTCATATATGTCAAGAAATATAACCACACATTCAAACAATTGACAGGTTTGTTTTCCCAATGAAAATCTTTTAATTTTTTTTTCGTTTTGTTTTCATTTTGCTTTCAATCTTTTCAGCGATCAAAGCAGATATATGTAGCGAACGTCGCATTCTGGTGACATATATCTGTCACGTGCGCTAGGCTCAAGTAACTTATAATCGAAATTAACTGCATACCTGAAGGTGATATGTTCGTTGTTAAATTGATTCTTTACTTCGAATCGAGGCTCATATTTGCTTATTGGGTCGTCAATACCTTTGATTAATCCGTTTTCTACAAGCTTCATTAACATGACGGCCTGAAATGAAAAAGAAAAAGATGTCGTCTGAATAGAATTGGCATACTGTATTTGGTTAGATCAACGCCCAGAGAGCATCTTATCTGATTTTCACTGTCAGAAAGGGGACGCTGTTTTGAGACATCTCTTAAAATTGTCAGACTTAGTCTTGAAAATCTGTTAGATGTCCTTGAGGAAGGAACACAAATTACAAATGGGTAAAATTTACCCGGTAAACCTTGTACGTAAGAGATGTGTTCTTGGCTTTTTTAATTTCTTTGAAAATAAATGGACTGCACAACCATTATCATATTCTCGAGCTTAGATCGAAAGAGTTTTTGAAGCATTTTCAGAGACAAGAAAGAAAATAAATTTTCATTCTAAATATTGCTCGATTTATAGCATCAGTTGCCTTTGATTGACACGCCCTTTCAAAGCGATTAGCGATCACAGACAAAAAGATTCAACGGCTGAGTAGACAATCCCTGAATCTAAACAAAGCAGGCCCAAAAGCGTAGCCTGAAAACTAAAAAGTTAGCATGAAAACCGAGGTGGCTAACTTAGTCATTTTGCGAGTGAAAAGGGGCTAGAGAGGACTCAAATTTAAATTGAAAGTAGATTTGAAGTGTTGGCGTCTCGATTTTATTTATCGCATTCAAAAGTTGAACAGCAGACAATAGACTTACGATATGATTCCTTGTATTCGTTCAATGCTTTTAATCTGATTTTTTTATTTTCAGCGATAACAATCCAATGCAATGAGCGATACTGAGACTTATGTAATGAATCTAAGCAGACAATTCAATTCTGGTGCATTTTTGTATGTAATCAAAAATTTAATGCTCAGCTTCTGAATGCGATAAATAAGATCGAGGCGGCAAAAATTTAGATCAGCCTCTTCGTTCGATATAAATTCGTGTCCTCTATTGATAACCCTTTTTCGCTTGCACAAGGAATAAGTTGGCCACCTCGATTTCAGGCTAATTTTTGTGGTCTGCATCGTTTGTATTCAGGGGTCAGCTACTCAGCCGTTGAAATCTCTTTGCCTGCGATCGGTAACTGCGTTGAAATGGCATGTCAATCAAATGCAACGGATGCTATTGTTTGCCCCGTTTACACGATACCGAATTCACTTCATATCGGATTGGCTTCATACCAGATAGGGGTTCTGTTTGCACGATCGACGCAATCCGATATGCTTTCGCTCCGCTTTTACAAAGTGAAATCACTCCGCTGGAAAGTGGTATGAAACCAATCCGGTACGTATCGGATCGGATTGTGTAAAGTGCCCGTGTAAACGCTCGAATCCTCGAATCCGGTATCAACTCGCTCCGCAACATCAGTTACACGCGCTGTGGCCTCGACTCCATGTTTGGCACGCTTTTTCAAGAATTTGTGGTTTGACGATAGAACGCTGAGGCTCTGAAACAAAGCATTGTACCAGCAGTGCGGAGTAACTGTCCTCCTGTAAACAGGACGCCTATCTGGCATGAAACCAATCTGATACAGTACCGCGAATCAGGAATCCCATATGAAGTGAATCCGGTATCGTGTAAACGGGGCCTTAGTCTAAGAGGAGCACGTAATTTACACGTCTGTAGGCAACTGTAGTTAGCAGTGATATTTTTGGATAAAAGACAACAGAGACTTACTGTTACTATTTTTGTTAAACTTGCAACTGGATAAGGGGTGTCATTGTTTGGTAGTCTTGAGGTAGGATCAGAGAAATTCCTTCGACCATAATGAAATGTCCACCAAAGCTTTCCATTATATGCAATCCCAAATGAACCAGCCTGAAATGTACCATACGGTTAAGAGACTGAAAAATTCAATGAAGATAGAAAAGGAACTATTTGTTGAAAGGAGTAATGCTTAAAATGCCAGAAATAGACTAATTCTAAGGTTGCCGTCATTCTTCTAAGTTTAGAGTATATCTCGATTTGAACGCATTCTCACTATAAACAATCGAACAAATACATTCTACGTAAGAGCACACTTTCGTGAAAGAATTTAGGAAAATTTACTTCAGAAATAATTTTGTTGGCAAAGGTATTACACAGAAAAATAACTTAGATTCACTTAAAAGAAATGCAGTTTATGCAAAAGGAATCTTAATGCCCATTCACTGCCTGATCAGTGTTTGGAAATTGCATGTCGTACACTGGATTTTTAGTAAATTTTTGAAAAAAAATACTCTGATCCAGGGTAGGCATTTTGCAACTACAATAAACAATGATCAAAGTTGACAACTGAGCGTCAGCTATGGTTTGCAAAAATATAAAGCTGCAATTGGTCATTATGTGGCTTCAGGCTTGGGTTAATTATTTCTTGCCATTTCGTTCCATTTCGTAGCATGCTTCAAAATCAAAATCAGGAAGCAAGAAATCAAATCAAATTTCTACAATGTAATGCTCTCTCAAATTGATGTAAAATTGTGTGCACACCCAGTTTTCAACTGATATGATTGGCTAACTCAACGGCAATGTCAATCAAAACAAGATAAAGATCCAGAAAGAAGCATTGTGATCAGAAATTTACCTTCACACCATACAGCTGCGCCTTCGCGGTGATCTGAGCTTCAAGCTTTGGCAGCAACATCTTCACTTCCGGTGGGATAGAATCAAGTACAACATCGGGTGGATACTCCCAACAATTCTTTTTTATGACGGCCTGAAAACAGTGAGTAATTATATAACAGATAACATTAGAGATTCATGCCTCATTTAGATTGTGGAAATTTTAGCACGGCCCAAATATAACTGGTAATCTAATCAGAATTCTCCGTGCTTGGAGCAATGGAGGGTGGTCCTAGTGGCGTGGCCACGGGGGGATGGGGCCTTTGCCCCCGCCCCACTTTTGTCAAAGATAGTCCTCGAGATTTTTCCAAAACGAGAAGAAACTGGATGGGTATATATAGGTAGGGGAGGGTAGGAATTTTTCCGAGAAATGCGGGAATATGTGATTAGGAGAGGCTTCTATTTTGTTAAGGCTTCGATTTTGGGGAAATTTTCTACCTAGTAACTACAAGTTTTTTATTTTAATTGGTACTGTATTTATGGTCCAGTGATCCCCGGTGTTGACCACAAAGGTACAGTATTCTGATACTGATTATAAAAACGTTAATTTGTATACTTGTGTTGTAAGTAATCGAATTAGACTAGTTACCATATTGTAGCTACTCTCGAGTCCGGAATAGACGGGGTGGGTGGAATAACGGGGTGGATAGAAAATTTTCAGAATCCTATTAAATGAGGGGTCTGGAATAAACGGGGTGGGTGGAAAATTTGATCTGCAGTTCTGTAATGGGACGAAACGCACAAGATGTCAGGAAAGATGACTTCACATGTTTCGCATTTCAAGAAGCTCAAATGAATAAACGGGGAGCTCTATCTGGAATAAGCATGTCCTGGGTGTCTGGAATAAGCATGTCTGGAATAAGCATAAGATTGTCTGGAATAAGCATGTCCTGGATGGATATTTTTCAAAAAATTAATAGGCGAGGGGAGACGTTTATTCCGGACTCGAGAGTAAAAACGATTTCGATTAAAAATAATAAGACACACACACACACACACACACACGCACACACACTGGGTGCCGGACATTTTTGTACCTGGTACTTCCCCTTGGTACATTTTCTTGATGCTGTGGTTCATTTTACCTGTCACTATTCTCATATCTTGGCCTCTTGTGAATCATTCTTGGGGAATTTATTCAGGGCTCGTCTCTCAACACCCTGTCTATCTTGGAAACATTTCCAATGAACTGTCATTGATATTGGGTCAATGACATTCAAGCGCCCACAAAAACTATCTATACTGGCCCCCTCTTGCAACATGCCCTTGCACGTTCTTCCTGTTTTACGTGGAAGAGCAAAGTCGATCTCTTATTATGTAGGCAAAGTTCAAGTTTCAACAGGATACTTATAAAAAAGATCTGATCGCTAAACATCAGGACAAACTTTAAAAAAAGGAGTGCTGTGATATTCTAATGATATTGAATTTAGCCACCAGCTGAAGATGCAAAGACTCAATTCGCTTTTGGATTATCAAAATTCATGTTTGCTTAACTTAGAAGATCAGTTGATTATTTTAAAGCAGGTTTATTGATTATTTGAATGGAAATCACAGAGACTTCAAGTATATTTAAAGGTTTCATTATGTGGAAAACCTTACTGTAATTTGAATGCAAATGTAAAATCAACATAACTATCGAGAAGACGAAATTGGACGCCTTTTTAGTTAACCGAGAGAAGCAAGGAGTCAGAATATTGGTGTTAGGAGAATGGTAAAGTCCGGAAGCTGCTTCATGTAACTGGCACGTGACGGTAACGTGTTTTTGAAAGAAAAAACTTTGGTCAAGCATTAAAATTTTAAAGTAATTTGTTATACCCGAACTTCAGTCCTTCGATGATTTAATCTACAGAAGTTGCTATGTTAAAGGAGTCATTGGAGTTCAATATAAAGATAAAGAGAAAAATAACATTGGAATAGAGATAAAGGAGTTGTGAAGATTGATAAACTCCGAACGGCTAGAATTCTGCTTCGTGTGACTGGAAAGTCATGATTAATTGCTTTTGAGAGAGAAAAACTTTTGGCAAAATTTAAAATTAATTTGTTA
This sequence comes from Aurelia aurita, assembly GCA_004194415.1. NCBI lineage: Eukaryota > Metazoa > Cnidaria > Scyphozoa > Semaeostomeae > Ulmaridae > Aurelia > Aurelia aurita. The sequence goes on from REGM01000368.1 coordinate 35,471, forward strand.
GGCCTAAATGTGGTTGGTACGATACCAAGCTATCAACTTTGCTACCTATTTAAACTGACATCAGCGAAGACATATCATTCTTCAATTTTTGAGGAGAAAGCATCTCTGTACATCTTTGTATAAAGAGAGCATCTCTATACATCTTTGTGGAGAGAACAACTCTAGACGATACAGTATTTTCAACATGACGAATATCGACAAAAGCTGCTTAAAGTGGCCTTCAACAGTAAACCTCGGAAACAAGGAACGATGGATTTTAGGAGGGTGCTACATATTCTGTAGTATCTTTGCAGCTATTGGCAACTCTCTCGTGATATATGCTGTACTGAGAACAAGACGCCTTAGAACGAAATCAAACTTATTATTGGTAAACCTTTGCATAGCTGATTTGTTGGTGGGGGTTGTTGCAGAACCGTTGAGTTTGTATGTACTATGGTATGAAATCAAAAGACATGGCAACTGCACGTTTGACTCCGCAGTAGCGTTTGCAGTCTCGTTTTCCTGCTCCGCATCTGTATTTCTCCTTTGCTTTCTGAGCTTCGATCGTTACGTAAGAATTGTTCGCTCAACTAAGTACAATTCAATAATGAAGACGCACACTACTATCATATCTGTGTCCAGCTTGTGGGTTATGGCATGCATGATTGGCATTATGTTTGTAACAAACGTCAATCATATTGATGTTGTGCTTGTCGCTATCGCTCTAGCATGTTTTGCAATAATGGTTTGCCTCTACACCCGTATATTCAGGGCGGTATACAAGCATTCTCGAACTGTGATGTCATACAACGGCGACGGCCCTTCAAGTCTGAATAGCCCTAACAGGCCCCAGACACCAGATCCTAGGCCTAATTCTTCAAAAGGTAGCAAGCGTGCACCATTTCAAGGATCAAAAGGGATTGCGTTTCAAATACATGTTGCCAAGAGCCTGCTCATTGTTATCGTCGCATTCTTTGTGTGCTGGATGCCATTTTTGGCTGTTCTTGCAACAAGAAGAGTCCTCATCGGACAGCATTCCGACATCGATACTTCAGTGTACCACTGGTGTTTATGTGCTGCCTTTTTCAACTCGGCTTTAAATCCAATATTATACAATGCAAGAAACAGAGGAATTAGGGGAAGGATCAAGAAGATGTTTAGATGTGTTGATGTTCCTATCACTCATGCTTAACCAATGCAAAGAGCAAGCAAATGCATGGCAGTTTGTTCGGACCTACAATCACTTGCAAAAGTGTTGGACCCCTGTTGAAAAAATCGAATTTTTGCCCCTTCCCCCTCCTGCCGTTTCAATGTTGATTACAGTGCAAAAATGGTTTTTTCATGCATATCCACCGAAAGAAGATTCGCTCAACCAAACAATATTGATGTGGGGGAGGGGGGAAATAATTCCGAAAAACGTAGATCTTTGCAGGGGTCGAATACTTTTGTAAGAGATTGCAGAACGCAAAATTTCGTACGAATGACCATTTCATCTCCGTTTTATCGTACATAGAAGCTCCAATTTTTAACGATGATCTGCACTTAACAAACATACTTTGTTTCTAGACTTATTACATTGTAGTAGTTTCGCTTCTCGCCTGATTTGATATTCCGCTACAACTGCGACTCGTGATTTTAATGTAAGTTGAGACGACCACGTAGATAGCCTACGCTATCTGATCGAAAACAACGATGCTAAACCGCTCCTAAATGTGGGGTTCCGGGACTTGAACACAAAGAAACTGGTTAGCAGAACTTAGAAGAATGTTTGTTTGATCCAAAAAGTTATAAATTTTTAAGCAATAGTCTTCTTGTGTAGAGACAAATTAGATCCGGTAAACCTGATCAAAGCTGCAAAAGTCACCGTCCGTCAATCAGAGCGCGATATTTCAGTGCTATTCTGCTATATTTGGCTCTTAACGTTAAATTCTGCCCTCTGATTGGTGAATAACAAAGTTATCTCAGCTGGCCTCCTCAGCGAACAGTTAGATTTTTAGGCTACTTTGCTTCTGGCTTCTGGGGTGTATAAAAATCGTTTCTATATCACGTTTTACATTCGCACTGAGGAATCCCAAAGATATTGGTCGTGCGAAAAGTACTACGACAGATCACTGCGGAAAAATCAGTGACCAAATTACTTAGTTGGTTAGAGAATTGACGTGCAAAGTTAGACTGATGATACGAGTCTAAGTTTTGCTCCATTGAATTGAATTGTTACTCATTGCTATAGTCATTCCGCGGAATGGTTATTGTGGGGAATGCCTAGGTGGGAATGGAGCAAAAACAAGGACTCATGTAATAAGTCTAGTACAAAGTCACAAGGTCTTGCCTGGTCAGATACCTTTTGACTGGAGCAAGAGAATCTCACGTAGTTTGAAAATAAGATCAGGCTAGGCAAGACCATGTGACCTTATATATAATAATAATAATAACAATAATAAAAAATCTATTTAAAGTTGGGTACGAAGCATAGTTTACTCTAAGAGTAGGGCGACTAGCTAAGACCAACTATTTATAAAAATACACTATTTACATTTTCAGCTAATTAAATATGTTGCATTACAATTGCCTCCATTCCATGATTTGATTTAACATTTGAACGAGGCAATACATTGGCTTGACTTTAGATCCAAAGGATACTGCCTCTAAAGACAATGGAACTTTAGCCGTATAAAACGCTTCTAGCTTAATGTCGGATTTCGGCAGTTTAAAGACATATAGACCTCAGTCATTAACTGTGAAGGTTTTTCACATGGACTGTCTGTTCATTACTTCTTTGAAGTAGCTCTTCAAATGAGGCTTCATAATCATTGAAGAGTATACGTAGGGTACATTTATTGATTTTCTTAATCTCCCTGTTGGCGGTGATCTAACTAACATGATATGTCGATATGTCGATGATCTAACCAACATGAGATCGCTAAATTTTTGACGACATGTAATAACCATTCCGCCCACATTTAGGCTTGACCTGTTTCCAATCTTCGCTTCTGCTGGGACACCTAGCCCCACAATCTTGCTAGACTGACTTCACTTTTACCGGCTGAGTCAAAAAAGTTAAAACGTTTGCAAGCCTATAGCTTGCTAGCTACTTAGCAGATTCCTTAACAATTATTATCATTGTGTGGGACACATGTCAACTTAGACAATAAAATTTAGTTGGTTAAAATCGGTCAAAGTTTTCTCTAGTTACAATTGATTTTATAAAGTGCTTTATCTTAGAATCCTTCAAAAGAGGCCTAAACTTTTGGATAAAATTTTCCAACATTTATCCTCCACAGCGATGAAAATGGAACTTAATCGGGCTATCTTATTGCCGAGGCAATCAGTTGTGTAGATACAGAGCCAATCCTACTATTCTTTACACTTGGAAATTATTTTTAGCCGTGTTTCAGACAGTTTTTGGTATCGTCATGCTAAATTGTTAGCAAATTTGATCAAGGATTTTAGGCCAGGTTTCAAGGATTCTGAGCTAGAACAATTTTCTAAAATTGCTCACAACTTGGGAACAATATGACCGATTTAAACCAACTAAATTTTCTTATCTAAGTTGAGATGTTGCCTACACAATGATAACCACATATAAGGAATTTGATGAATAGGTAACAAACTACAGGCTTAGAAACGTTTTAACTTTTTCTAACCCACACGGTTCATAGTATCTTAGTTTAGTTAATAAATAATTACTGTCGTTCGAAAATCATCATTACTCACCGAGGATGCTTTGGCAGCTTTCGCGACATCTTCTTTGTGTTTGTGATTACTGAGAACGTAGAGAGCTGTCATTACCAATACACCAACTGACAATAAAAGAATAACAACAAACAGTATTTTGTTGGATCGTTTCGAAAGCATCGTCTTTAACTTTCCACGCTTTGAATTTTTGGGGAAATAAGTCGTCGGTGAGTCTTCGATCAGATCTTGCGAGCTTGTAATGCTTGTAACTGCAGATTCCATACGAGCAAGGACTTTCCTTTTCGGCACACTTGAATTGGATTGCTTTAGATCATCCTTTGTCGCCGGATTATCCAGTGCTCCTGTCATGAGATTGATGAAGATTAACGTCAAATCGTGATCTCGATTGTGAGGTTTATGGCCTTAATCGTGATTAGTTTCCGTATTTTTGGACTCGCATTGATTAAATCTTTCAAAATTGATATTGCATGACGGCATCTTATGTTAAGCTATGAATGCAGATCTTGAAATAAAGTTTGGGATTGAGAAACTACAAGTTTTCCAATTCATAACAGATTTCGAACTGCTACCATCAAGCCTGTTCCGTTTGGATTTACCGACCAATGTAGTGGGGGAGGAGACCGGGGCTAGTTGTAACAGGGGCACGTTGTAATATGTAAAAGCTGTTCTCACCAGCTGTTGTGTTAATGAATGTCTAGTTATTACCTTCAATCCAAGTATTGGTTCTTATTCCTGCTATTTGTTACTATTTCCATAGTCAATATTTCCTAGCATGAAAATCCTAATATTTAGGCCCAAAAGTAAATTTTCAGATTTCTAAATATTTGTTTTAAACCTTCGCTGCATTGGTCTCCAATCCTATATCAAGTTTAGTCGTGTAGTAAGACATTCTGATGTCTCCCCCTAATCACTTGTGGAAGCAATATATCCAACGAAAACGAATACTTGAGATGTGTTTTCGGACAATTTGCGAATTTGAATGATAAAACATTACATTTTACGATAAACTTTGTTATTGAAGTCTAGAATATGCGTTTGAGATAAACGAATTTTGAAGATAGCCTGAAAGTTGCAGGCAAACCTTCGAAAAGTATTTTTATGGCTTGCATGCCTATGCCCGATGTTGTAAGTTTCTTAATTCAAGGGATGTATCGACATCTCACTCTGTAATTAGTTTATTAATAACCATCGTTTGCTTTGTTCTATTTGTGTTGTTACAACTTGCCCCAGTGTCTGTTACAACTTGCCCCATGCCCGGGGGGATCTGCTCGTTGCTTGTAAGGAGGAAATTACCTTTTTCAAAAAATGTTACAACTAGCCCCGGTCCCCCTATTTTTACAGAGGTAGACTAGTCAATCTGAAATTGTAGGTATAAGTAAGTATTTATTTTACCAAATTAATAGTGAAATATTTCGAAGTCTACTAAAAAGATTAGTGTTCTTTTAGCATTCCCCCATGTTCGAATTCTAAAGAGCTCCAGAAGGAGTTTTTGGTGACAAAAAATAGTCGTTTTATTGAAATAGAAAATTTCCCTCAGCACTTGCCGCTAAGTATTCAACAGAGTATTTGCTTTTCATCGTAGTTCTTAAACGGTACCAGGTCCCCGACATTGGAGGTATAACAGATTTGATTTAATCCAGCGATGATTTGATAACGTGAATCAATCTTCATAATTTTGGATAGTGGACCTTTGACACCTTATTTGGCTTTGTTGGTGGATTTCTTGCCGAGATTTTTATGTTTAAAATGCAAAATCGTGTTCAGCTGTGAGTAAGAAACTGCAGTAGCCTCTTCCAGAAAATTAAGAAACTATACTAGAAACGATCAGAGGTCAGTTCGAAGTAAAGATACTTTTCTTATTTTTGCTTATGAGTTGCAAAGTGTTTCAAAAAGTTCATTACCAAACCAAAAAATGTACAATTTTTTGATGATGAGTTGTTTCTTGTAATTATCTGGGTTCAAAACGCCTTATCAGTGTCCTCAATTAATTATGATATTAATCAAGTAATTGATTAATTGTGATATGTAAATTAGAACTCAACAAGAAATATTTACCATATGAATTCGAGCCGAAGTTAAAAAAATTAGTGATCAAAGCGGAACTTGTTGACTCATGTGGCATTAAGATTGGCTGCAAATCGAAACGTTTCAAAACTGCCTGAAATTGAAATAATCCAGTAAAAATCTTGACTAATTCAATGTACTTTGTCAGTGGTGCTTTTCTTCACTTTAACTGCTACTACAAGGTGATGATGTGCCCACTTCCATAGTCTATTCCACACAAAAAGTCCGTTGGTATTACATGGAAGTGAGCCAGCCCGGTAGGTGAGCTGGCTCGCTTTGGTGCAAGCGGGCTGGCTCGCCAAACGGGCTGGCTCGTCTCCATGTAATCGCGTCTGACCGAGCCAGCCCGGTAAGCGGGCTGAAAATACACAATGGAGCATGCGCAGTTTGCTTTCGTCAACGTGTTACAACAACACAATGCGCAGAACTGTGATGCGCAGGCAAATACAGCTGAGTTGGCCCGCTTGCCGAGACAGCTCTTTTCACATATAATACCAATCTAAATTCTATCTCGGCAAACGAGCCAGCCCGTCTTCCGGGCCAGCCCGCTTCCATATAATCAGGCCCTTACTACTGACTAATATTGGACTTCATAACTACTCTTGAAAGTTGAAATTTCCAAATATTGAAAAACATCTCTGGTTTTGCTTTGCGAATATCCAAAGGAAGGGTGTGCGTGGTCGTAGGTGGGTCGAATATCTACCAGTCCATTTACCAGTCCAGAAAAAAATTAAAACACTTGAAAGTCGTTAGTTTTCACCCGTTCGTCAAATTCCTTGATAAAACTGATAATAACTGTGAAGTTTACGTGTCAACTTAGATGATAAAATTCCTTTGGACAAATCATTTTAAGACACATTTGTTTTTTGCCTCTGATGATTCCTAAAACAAAACTAGGAAAACTTTCAGCTGATGTTTTAAGGAGCTTATGGGCATTATGACGCAGTACTTTCAAATTACAACAAGGAAATGAAAGAGTTCGATTGAAAAGTAGACTCTGTGACAACTTACCCCTGAGACGACTAGCTCCACTCTCACTTCTTGAGGACCAAAGCTATTAATTTAGAGGCTAACAACGATTTTGTGGGGATAATATTTTTAGGGTGCTTTCGTTCCCTTTCGTTCCAACCATGCCTTGGCGTTCCTTCTGCAGAGAATGACAAAACTGGCATTTGATTGCAAATCCAATATTAATCTACATCGCATTCGCATGCCCATCGAGTGCCTTGACGATGTCATCATCAAACTTCGCAATGGAACAAAAGCATGGATAGCAAATCTGAAAGCTGTCATTCGAAGGAAATCAATACTTGTATGCTTGCTATCCCAATCAAATTCAAGAAGAGCTGGTTTTTGTGGGAGTGCCACAAGTTTACTGTTTACTGAGATGACGTATTAAAATGATAAACACGTGCTTTTCGTTATATTCCTGTCGATTGAGTCCAAGAAAAAATATTCCCAGATCCCACCATGCAATCACCATATGGCAATGTGTGAGTAAATCGATCATGCACTGTTTTGAACTTTGTTTTTCCTCTTTGGGAAAGCTCTATACCTACGTTATCACTGCGTGCCTGACTGACGACAAGCGATTATTCCAGTTCACAGGCTCTAATTCTTTTTGGAAGCATGTGTAAATGGCTATTACATCTTTCTTTGGATTAGATTGCCTGAAAGGAGCTTTACTCCTGTAATTCTACCGTGACAGTTTCGGATATCTTCGTTATCAAAATTATAGCGTTTTTCAGCTTTTGAGAAGAATTCAAGAAGAGTTTTGAAACAAAATCAAAACCATCTTAACTTCTAAATTAATGAAGGAAAAATGTTCCTCCAATAATGATGCAATGCAAAATCAAAGAAAAACGACATTACAGAGCGTAACAACAATGCAACATCATTGATTCATGCAGTGTCCTAATGCTCATGCAAGGACTGGATTTCCTTTAGCTTTAATCTCTACGGCGACAACTACATCAGAAGGGCCAAAGTGCTCAGTGTCAAAGTGCTCAGTGTCAATCCTAATGAGTAATATTCACCTAAGCTGACATTGAGCAATATCGTTGATGATCAACAGAAAAATCAATGAACCCATATACAAGAAGGTTTGCAATACAGTAGTTGCAAGAGCTGGCTTTCCCTGGGCTCTAGAGTCCAGAACCTCCAAGAAAATAATCGTACTTCTGTAGCTAATTATCTGGCTTTGTGGCGCTTTGTGGTGTTTTAGATCTGCTTGGTATCATTAAATTCTTATTCTACCATAAAAAAATAATAGCAAAAATTAATGCCGGTGTTTGCTAATTGTTTAGCTACAAACCAGTGTTCAATAGTGTCCTTTCGCACATCCCTTGTCCTTTTCTATGAGGTGTATTTCTGTTGCACTTCAGGTTTGGTCTTTCACTCATCAGACTTCATGCCCCGAACCCCGATACTGGAAAGCTTTCTCTGGAAGCATACTATGCTGGATACCACGGAACGATACAACAATGTAATTTGTCGTTGTATTAATGAAATTTATTAAATAGGCAGAAACCTAACAGATAGGTCTTGTTAGAAATGCGACGGAAAAAAAGCATGGAAATTATTTTGGTCTCATTTTGAGATTTTGTCGCCGCCTTTGAAGACTTCCTAACGCATTGCGATGGATCAAAAGATTGAAACAAATGTAAAACTTGTTAATAAGATAGATTGGATTGGAGATCTCATTCTCCATGAAAGGAATACGTAAACTCTGATAATGATTTAGAGTTCACTGTTACACCCAATGATTTATTACTATTATCATTAATTCTTTCATTTTAAAGTTGGTGAAGAAATTATTGCTATAATTGCTAAAGGCTAACTATTTATAAAAATACATACAATATTATACAATTTACAATAGAAAACCTAAACTGGGACAAAATTTTTTACATAATCTGCAGTTGCAGGCTTGGCATTTATGGGCTTTAATGAGTCTCTTAAAAATCTCAAGGGAGTCATAATTTTTCAGTTCTAGAGGTAGTAGGCTATCACCGATACTTCTCCCCCTATAAATCTGACCGTATCTGTTCCATGACTCATTAAAGCCCATAAATGCCAAGCCTGCAACTGCAGATTATGTAAAAAAAATTGTCCCAGTTTAGGTTTTCTATTGTAAATTGTATAATATTGTATGTATTTTTATAAATAGTTAGCCTTTAGCAATTATAGCAATAATTTCCTCGAAAAGTTACTTCATAAAGCTAGGATTTAGATTAGCTTTTGTTTTGTGAATCTCTACTATCAGCAACTCTGCAGGTTCCTCTGATGAACGATTATCCATTTCCTCCAGTAAATTTTCAAACCTAGAAACGTTGTCATTGTATGCGATTCTTAAGGTTACGGTAAACGTTTGTAGCACAAGATTGGGTTTTCTCTCCCCAAAAGCCAAACTATTAGCGGGGTCTAGTTAAACTATACATCATTCGATGCGTAAGAATGTAGGGATTCTAACCATATCAAAATAATTGGCAAAGCTTGTAAAAGGATATTTTCCAGGCAACTTTATTGCTTAAGAGAGTATACCTCACTCAAAAGCTATTTTTTACCCTTGCGTTTAACATAACAAAATCTAACTTCTATCAACAGGAAGTGCAGACTCTAAGCTACCAAAGCGTGTCTCAGATTCTTTAATGTCCTCCTTCCCTTGATAATACACGCTGTCATAAATTTGGAAATAACTTCTCTGCCCTCGTACAGTTGTATTTGGCTATAAAAGGCAGACCAGAGGACATGCGAAGGTTCTGAGACACACTTTGCTTGCCTGACGCCTGCTCTGGTAGTGTGCAAAATGTGGAGCCATTCGATTGGTTCCTAGGGTACAAAATAGCTTTTTCGTACCTGTACCTAGTGGATTTTTAAGTCCTGAAAAAAGGGAATTTTACTGATGGCACTTCGAAAGTAAACACCAAGGTCGCGTAAGCCACACTGTAATCCGGGTCAAGCAATTACCGCTTAAAAAGCAATCAATCCATTTAAACAAAGGAATCGATACATAAAATGTGGTTTCATGTTTGTTTTGTAACACACGACCGACTTAATAGGTCAAAAAGCTAGGATTATAATTTAAACCACACAGAAAAACTTTGCGTGAGAAGTTGTAGCATCCTTCCTTCGATCAAGAATTATAATTTTTCAACATGTCTGTTACTTCCAAAGATGGTATCTTTGTGTTTCTTAAAAGTTGGGTTTCTGAGATTTGAAAAAATCCGAAAATTGGCTTTTTCGGCCTACAAACGTTTACCGTAACCTTAAGGCCTTTTCATGTATTCTATTTGTCTTATAATTCAAATTTAATGGACTTACCTTGTGCTTGCCAACATAGACTTTGTGCAAGTATTGCGAATTTCAAGAATGGTATAATATTTAGTAGAAAAACCTGTGTTTTGTTGGATTTATCCTTTCATCAAATCTTCTAATCGATGTCAACAATTCTAGCCATGAGAATGTTTACTGTATACCTACGTATGTTTGTTTATGTTTACAGCAGCTTTGCTCTGCATGATATGGTTTCACTTTCCGCTTCTTCTAATAGATTTCTAATGAACTCACAGGAAATCCCGGGGGTTTTCTAATGAACTTTACGGACTCACTTTTGTTGTCCCAGTTTCACAGAGATCTTGTGAAATCTGTTATTCCATGGTTATTCAAATAATGATATTGGCTTGTCTAGCTCTTTCTTTGTTTAATTTGTTTATACTGAAGTCGTTGGGACAACAAAAGTGACACCAATCACACAGACCATAACTCATAACCCCCTCTGGTTATGGTCTGTGACGCATGCTACGGGTGCGGTGCCTGCGAATGGGGCCTCCTGGAACAAAAAATCAAGGCAATTCGCTAAAGCCCATAGTTCTCGACTACGTTCACACGATGCCGGCACATTTTGAAAACGGTGAAAAATGTGACGGATAGGCCTCCCGTTCACACGAAAACGGCACATTTTTTGCCGGCAGATTTTGAAAACGGTAGATTTTGAAAACGGAACTCTAACCGGCACATTTTGAAAACGGCATCGTATGAACACTTGAAAACGATGAAAACGGAACATTTTTCGACGCTTTCAAAACGAGGCTGATCGATTCTTAAGGTGTAGGTACATTTCTTTGGCATTAAATTCTTGGGGAGGTTTCAATGAGTTTGTTGCCGTCACATTTTTCACCGTTTTCAAAATGTGCCGGCATCGTGTGAACGTAGTCTTAGTTTCTTCAGAACACTTTTGACCTGTTCCAGAACAAAGTAGTGCTATTTACATACCTATCCCGATGGAACACAATTGCAAAGGTATAATTCTGTCCTTGAAATTTCAACTGAAATTAGGACCCTATCCGCAGGCATGCTCAATGAGCAGACCCCCGGCCAGGAAATTCTACAATTCTTCTTCAAAGACCCATTGCTAACCATTATCCTTTGTGGCACCAAAGTCGACTTAGGAGTCGTTTCTGGCCAACGTTCTCTTTATGTCTTGCTTTTCATTCGGCGCACAAAGGATCATGGTTGACAATGGGCCTTCAAGATAAACTCAAGGAGATTATATCGTTTTTGAAAATTTACTCCGATACTCCTGGACCTGGACAAATACCCTGGGTACCAGACTCTAAAAAAATTATCAAAATAGCTTTTTTGAGTCTTTGAGAGTCTGGTACCCAGGGTACAGGACAGAGTGCTTCTACTAATTATCCAGCAGTACCTCCCAAAAATTTGGTAGATCAAGTACTTTGTCGGGACTTTGTCGGCTTTTCTCGGATTTATAGGTATAATTTTCAGAAACTTTTCAGGATTTCTGGGTGGTAATTTTATGCTCTGTGGTACAGCCCCATGCCATATAAAACTTAAGTTTCATAATTCTAAGTTCTGAACGAAAATTTCATTGTTTTGGTGAACGAAAATAAATTTTTTGGATCTCGCGATAGGGACCCATGGACGGCTTTTATCTTCTCTTGGACCACTACTAGACGCTTTTCACTGACAGCACAGGCGTCAAATATTTTTAAAAGATTGGGAAAATGGTCATTGAACCTTCCTTTTGATTTAATGGCTCGAAGGGAACCTCAATCAGACACTTTGCTGCTACAATTCTATTTTTTTTTTTTTCATACTTTATTTAACGTTGGTAAATAGGTAAGATAGCTAATTACAATACATAAATGCAAGAATCAGCTAATTAATACCAACAAAAAGGTAGTTTTGATATCTTGATCAACCAGTTTGAGGTTGTGACGTCATTAAATTGCTAAATCGTAAACCAGAAAATCAGAAAAGCGACAGATTTCTGCTTGCCACCATATTGTAGACCTCAGGACCTCTTTTAAGGACCAGGACTGGGGGGGGCAATGAAAGGGACGATAGGGCTATTGTTTGAAAAGGTAAAACAGTAGATCTAAAGAAGGGATTAGGGGGGCAATTGCTCACCCACCCAGCTAGTATGTTAAAACCTTAATAAACTGTGGTTTTCTTGAAGATTGTACCATTCTTCAGGGCCGTAGGAAGCATCTTAAACTTGGAGGGGCACGACACTTCAAGGGCACTTTTTTCAATACGCTAAAGGGGCATTTCCTGAAGCAAAAGGGCACTTTTTTGTTTATTTCAAAATCTTGGGGGCACGTACCCCCAGTGCCCCCCGGTTCCTACGTCTCTGCCATTCTTCCTCAATTGATTTAGGATTTACGATGATTTTAGTTTTTTCAAAACTTTCAGGAATTCTTTCAATGAAAAGAAAAACGCTATAATTCTGACAAAAATCAAGATATTAAGAATCCCAAAGTAGAATTATGCCAAGTTCCTTTCGAACCATTTAATTAAATCAAAAGGAAGATTCAATAACCTATATTCCTCTTATTCGTCCCAAACATTTGATGCCTACGCTTCGACGCTTCGACGCTGGACGCTGCGCACTGGACCCAAGGGAGGCAAAAAGGGCTGCCTCGTTTATGCAGTCATATTCCATTTCGAGAAAGGGCAAGGAAGTTTTGGCTGATGTTGTGTTTGGGCGGTGAAACTTATCCTGAAAGAATTTACAAGGTTAGAAAATGTGCACCATGTCAACGAACCTAGAGTAGCAGTTCTAGTTCATGAAGAAATCTGTATGCAGCCTACAACGTGGTTGTAAGTATACCTATGAAACACTGGCAGCTGATAAATGAAACTCCCTTGTCATTTTCGATGGGCCTAAATTTAGCTACAAAAAATGCACAAATCGAAAGAGACAGGTAAAACAGATGTGAAATACAGCAAAAAGATTAGTGTAACTTCAGCAAAGAAATATCGTTATATTTCACTCACATGATAAAATGATAAAATGATCTTTTTATCCTTAAAAAATGTGAGTGAAATATGATGCAACTAACTTGAACTGCAGCAAACAAAATGAAATGGGCTAGATTGTAGACAGCCTGCGTTCAGCTCCTGAGGAAAAGGTATAGTCTGTGCAGCGCAGCTCAATTAACTGATTGTTGTAACAGCCAATAACCCAGTTTGCATTCTTTGTAGAGTGCGCGGGGAAGATCTTCCCCGCGCCACTTCGACTGCTTCCAGCCGCACTTGCGCCGAAATCCGAAAACTTCCCTGCGCCAAAATCAAAGAATGCAAACTGGCCAATAACATCGCTTTCCCGGCGGAAAACAGAGAAGCAATCAGATTTGAGAAACTATATGATCACAGCTGAGATTTCACTTTGTGGGCCAAGCAAACATTCTCAATAAGATAATACGCTGGAATCTTCAGTACCCTAAGAAGGCAGACAACAATAGACGCCAAGCACAACGGCTCATTCAAACTGTCTAAGAACAGATTGCCTAATGTTTCGGGAACATTTTTCAATGGTTTATGACATACCTTTTGCTAGCAGAGTTATCTCTTTATTCCACCAGTAAGAATTTGATACAACAAATTCCGTATCAATTTCCCTAATATTCTATCGATCAAAATCCACTCTCCACCCCTGAGTCTCAGCAAATCTTGCATGGAGTTAGAGGCTACTCCTCTCCTCTAGCTTTACAAGCTATAAGTTGCATGCAACCAGCCGCTAACACTCTGTAGGTTTTCTACAATAACCCATAAATAGATAGATATTGAAATGAATGCTAACTTGTGCAATACATGAAATTGTGAAATTGTGTGGCATTGCACAGACTAACCATTTTCTTTGAGTAATCTGCTCAGGCTAGATTTTAGAATATTCCAACTTTTTTCTAAACTTGATTTTGTGCTGATACATTCACAGATATGCAGTCACTGGAAGCAGCAATATTTTTGTGACACTGATCCCAGGTCAGAAGCACACCAACCATTTCATCTTTCACACATAACTTCCATTGGATGTTTTAGGAGGGTGCTGAGGCATATGTTATGACAGAGGCTATGCCTATGGCTGGAGCTTGGCTGGAGCATCAGGCCCTTTTATTATATATATTTCTCGCTAGCCCCGGCCTGATCCAGCCAGCTCCGGCCAAACTCTGGAAATTTTGCTCCGGCCTATGCACAGAGCTCCCTCCTATACCCTTTTTGCAATTTTTTCACTAGCTCCGGCCATGCTCCAGTCAAGCTCTGGCCATAGGCCCGAGCCTCTGCACCCTACTGATGTTTTCAAAATACCCTCCACTCCTCCCCTAGAAACATCCTATTGAAAAATAACTTAACAACTTATGAGACTTTTCATACTGTTGTTTTGGCACTTCTCAAATTGGCCTTAAGTGATGATGAAGTCATCAAGGCAGCGACAATGTTTTCTGTGACCACAACAATAAAATTGGCAACATTCATTTGTTATGCAATATTCAAACTTGCAATATCATTAGAGAAGCCTCAACCATCAATGAGTTAATAAACGTGACTGACTGTAAGCCATGCTTAGTTTTATTTTCCAAAGGTTACTTACGAATTGCTGGGTTATGAACTTCAACTTTACTGTATCTTATCCAATTTTCTTTCAGGAGCACTCAAAGGTATTGCCACACAGAGTAATTCTAGCCAAGATCAGGGGCTTTAGGCCACAGAAGACAGCCATAAAATGTCACTGAAGCCAAAGGCTGTCAATTTTAATGAAACATGGAAAAAGATAGAAACAACACTGAATTCTGTCATCACATTGGGAGAGACTTCAAGTGCAGAGGAAATGGAGCAGAAAAGGGCTGATTGGAAAGACAGATTCTCGTATCCTTTTCCAGAAATTCTTAATTGTAAGAACTTGTTTTGTTTAGGATAAGCAGGTAGATCGATAGGGAAGTACCTATATGATAATTTCCTTGCTCAATACCAAAAACCAAAAAGTTTTGATTCCAAAAATCAAAAGTTTTGATTCCATGTAGCAGCGATAACACACTAAGAATGCGTTTAAAATGTGTTTAGAGACTGCACTCACATCCAAATCTAACACATTTGTACTCTATGTGGCCTATGCAAACAAAGCTTGAAAACCTCAACTGATCTTCTTTGTAAAATTAAAATTAATGGAAGGGAGAATAGAATGGAAGGAGCTGCGATATCATTTGTCCTTGCCTCACTTGAACAACATTTAGTGTATCATTTCTGTTCTCCAGGCTGAAACTTTCACTTTGAAGTCCCATTCTCTCTTGGGATTTTGGATGAAAAATTTGAACCACATGATTTTTCGTATATATCAAGCGTTTGGGCTGGAGCCCCAGTGAATGTCAATGTTCGCCAACTATTATTCAAAAGGGAAAGACAAGTATATAATCATGCAATTTTTATCAGTTTATTTCATATAACAAGGTATTTCTTCGAGATTTTGATACTCTATATTCAAAAATTTCCCCGAGAAGCCTCTCAATATCACGTTATTTTTAAACTCATTTTTCAGTGAGTTATTGCTTCAAAATGGAATTAAATCGTTTTGATTCCATCCAAATGCGGTAGGACATGTTTGCAAAATCTCAAATTGATGCAAAATTTTGATGCTTTTTTCCTTCTAATGCAGTTCTTACGCGTTTTTACCCTAGTGTTAACCAAGCCTCATCAATGTAGAATTTTGCGCCAAAGGGCCGTTTTCCATTGATTTGAAGGGTGTGGTCTGAACAATTTTTGCTCGCACTGAGGTTTAACCCCCTCCCCAAACTGTACGCCATTTGTTTCAGCAAGGATGTCAAGGAATCGTCATTATTTGGTTCTAACGACTAACGCAATGTCTAATGAAAGAATTAGCTTTGGAAAGCCTTGGTGCGTTGTACAACAGACAAAACAGTTACAATGGTAAACACAATATCATTCAAGGTTTTTAGGTTGGCCTAGTGGTTAGCGCTCTCACCTACTGTTAGGAAGGTTGCGAGTTTGAGCCCTTGGCTGGCCACCTGGTTTAGTACCACCGCTCATCCTAAAAAGTTCTGACATGTTTTCTCCTCGTAGAAAAGCTTAAATTCCTTGGGATGAGTTGCCAGTAGGGGTGGTCTGGTTGGCTTCGGTAATAGACTCATTGTGGGTCCTTCAACCCAATTCAACCAGACGATATACTGAAAAATAATATCAGGCCAAGAATATATATACATTTATTTAAAAACTCAATTTTGTGTTGAATTCAAATACCCGCTTGGGGCTTATTCGAGGGTGTGTGGGCTTCTTTGTTAAAACATGGTTTGTAGTGGAGGCTTATTCTAGGGAGAGCTTATTCGAAGGTGGGGGCTTATTCAATGATTTACAATACTCTTATGCATGGCATGCAAGCCTGATTTATATATCTGCAGACATATTCTCAAGAAAGAACTCGCACTATGATGTCAATTTGCTCAGATAATGGTACCCCCTACATTGTCTTCAGTTTTTTAACTAACCCATTGCATTTGAGGAATTTGAACATTCAAATAAAAATCTAGACTTTACACATTTTAATCCTTAACTGGGTTATTTAGAGACATCTATGCCCTTTGCGTTGCAAGTCCAGAACCTTTCACACCCCAGCTTTATGAGAAGACGATGACGTTCTTCAAAGATCATGTGCAAAACTTGCATGAGGTATGTATTTCAAAGTATTCTACAAGGTGATTGAAAAAATGTTCCCCTGTGTATGATATCATCGCAGCAAATGTACTCGCACTACCGGGTGAGTCAGAAAAAACGTGTGGTGTTTGCCAATTTTAATTGATGCAGTTTAATTTGCAAATTTGTTTCTTTAAAGTTCATTGCATAGAAGAAAAGCTAACTTAGATATGAAAATTTGTTTGGTCGAAATCAGTCTTTCCGTTCCAGATTTACGAGCAATTTTAGTAAAATGGTGTTTTGCAAGATTGCTAAAATAGGCCTTCGATTAGATTTATATTCATGCACGTGTGACCTTCTAAACCATGACAATCATATTGTTTCTCGACCAAAAACTTGAAACAAGGCATGCATTGTGTTAGAGCACAAAAGGAAAAATCAATGTTGCTTATGTTGTATCCCTAGGGGACTCACCATTTGATTGTCATTGTTAGCAAGCCGAAAGTTCTTTTGCTAGCGATACTTTTCACCAAAATGGCTATATCACAAAATCGCAAATAAATAAGGAAAGAAATGACCGATTTTAACAAACTAAATTTCTATAACTAATTCAATCTTTCTCCTGCAATATAAAACTTCAACACTCCCGATTTGACTTGTTTTTCACCAGAATATGGCTTGTTAAACGCCCCACGTTTTGTATGACTCACCCGGTATAATCAATAAAATTGCTTTTTCTTATAGCCAAAAGACTGAAGAATTGTTTGCATTTTCTTGGTAATTTTCAAAATGATATAGTCTCTTGGTACATTCAAAATATTCAAAACATCAGTCTGGAAGTACAGCTGGAAAGTGGCCTAAAACACACGATCAAAGGCAGTTTGAAACCAAAAAAACTTATCAACTTCATTTGTTTTAATAATTCTTATTTTACAGCAATAAATGAAATGCTGATTTCTTTTTCAGTTTCAGTTTAACTTTATCATTTTATTAGTTATGTTAAGTCTCAAACGATTTCAAATGAATTTCAAAAGATCTGAAGGATTGATCATCCATTTTAGGCCTTTTCCTGACTGTTCTGCAAGACTGATTTTTGAAACTTTCGAATTTACGAAGAGATTAATCTTTTAAAAATTACCAAAAAATACAAGAAAATACTCGAAAAATCAATTTATATGATTATAGCTGAACTACTTTTGCTGCAATGAATTGTCAAACAGGGGGGAATTTTTTTGAGTCACCCAGTATATTTTATTATTTTTGACTTGGCTTTAAACAACAAGGATACATTTGCCAATCCATGCAATTTTTAGTTAAATTGGGGCTTTTGTGGACCATATCTATTATCACCTGAAAAACTTGCAATATTCTCTTGAACACATGCCAAAATAGCATCCTATGGGTATTTTATTTTTTGTAGAGAAAGATTAGCAACGCAGCTGACTTACTCAAAGATTACCATTGTCATTGGAGCCAGTTCAGCAGGGGTTCTCATTATATAAATTTGTTATACAGGTATGATATGTTCTCTTACTGCATTGTTTTCATTTAACTCGACCAATTTTTCTTCATATCTTCTTCTTGAAGAACCCCCTTTGACCAATCTCGTCCCTCCCTAATGGCACCACATTGAAAGGGGCTTTAACCTCTACCCAGAAGGGAAAAGCATTACAGAATTTATACGATGAAGGAATAAAAGAATATTTTGACAAGGAGGATTGAAATGACAATCATATTAAAAAAGAGACAGTTCCATGATATTATTGATATTTGATGACAATTTCAAGTATTATTAAAGACATTTCCAGTCTATATTACGACAATTCCATGTTATTATTTGAGACATAAACGGCTGGACAATTATTCTTGTAAGGATAACTGATAACACATAAAAGATTGCGAGCAACAAAATAATGATTTAGACTCCTTTCGTACAATAATGTTCCTTTTTCCGCATCCAAGAAACAAGAACTTAGTTGAGTTAAAGCTGCAATTGAGACACGTGCAGCTGCCGATTTTGATCGATTTGATTAAAAATTTATGGTGTTGTTTTTGTTTTTTTGTTTTTGATATGCTCATAAAAATTACAACGAACAAACAATTACACTACGATACCAACAGGGAGCATCGAATTTCATAGCAACCCTGTGGCCATTTAAAATTAAATCAAAGTCTGTCTCAAAATAGATGCCAGGTGAAACATTCAGGGAACTTAAATTAATATCAAGTGTTGTTTCCTGAGAGTTTCGTAGTTTGGAGCAAAGATTGCTAGTTGAGAGAGAAAGCAAAATATTTTTCTTTAACACGGCTCTCAGACTATTTCGCAAAATACTGCGGAATAACATCGAACTCGTTTGCAGCTTTTTTCCAAACAGCTAATGGAGTATTATCGCTTCCCAGAAAAGTTGGGGCCGCTTGTCAGGGTTTTTGAACAGTGGGATTATGAGTCATAGTTAGAGTGGATAGATAAATTCAATTCAATAAAGTTTGGTCACAGGCTGTAGGAAACATTCGGATTTGTCTTTGGAAAATGTTGTGGTCATAGGTTGCGGCTTTTAAGATTAAAATAGCCGCGATGTTTTCACAGCGGCTTCCTGTTATTTAGTAGCCACTCAACGGTTTTTCCGATGATTATCGGGACTGAAAAGAATCGAAAACATGCTGCAAAAAAAACAGGAGTTTCCGTTTGAGTGGCATAATGGCTCTAGGTCACGTCAATCTGCCACGCACAGCGTCTGCTGGGTCAGCCGTCGAGTGGCTACTAAATAACATGAAGCCGCTGTGAAAACATCGCGGCTAATTTAATCTTAAAAGCCGTAACCTATGACCACAACATTTTCCAAAGACATATCCGAATGTTTCCTACAGCCCGTGATTTGGTGTGGAAACAACGAACCAGTTCATAAGTATAAGCGGTATACATAAACACAACTTAAATCTAAAGGCCAAACCCGTATGAAAGGGTTCTGTTAGAAGTCAGCAGTGTTTCCGTAGTGATTTAGCTGAAAAACAGTTGACTCTAATATTGGAAAACTTTTCACAGTGTGTTCAGAATAATTTTCCTGCGTTATCAGCGTCCTTGTGGGAACCGTAATTTGTTATTTCCTTCTGTGTTATAAAAATGAAATTGACGATACAAGCTGAACAGCGAAAGTTATAAAGATGTTTTCTAGCAGTTGAGAACTTTTCTCAAACTTGTAGAAGATGCTGACATTTTTTAATTCGCAGCAAGTTGAAGTGAAAGAGATATGACACAGCCTTTTCTAGGTACTTTAAAGTCCTTTCTTAAATACTAATCCTAATTGTGAAGTGCCCTGGATTTTTGCAAATAGATCTCCTGCATTTCAGTTGTCCCGAAGAGGATCCTGGATAGATACGCAACTGACGATTGCACTAAAGTTGTCATCAGGGAATTTTTACAATGATGCTTTGCGTCGGAAAGAATTTCGATTGATTTGATTGGTCGATTTATCATGGAACGCAAAGGATCATGGTAAAACATTCGCTGACGTCATCTTTGGCGCAATCGTTCATTTTCACGACTGATTTTTAATGTCGCTTCTTGCTCGTTGCTCATAGACCCATATTTTTTGTTTCTGTGAGTCTCATCAAATCCTTTTCTTGAAAATTAACGAACAAACTTTATACTTACTGGCTGGAAAGTATGCGTCCATGCTAATGCCTTCTCCAGTTGTTGTTAAATCAGCTCTTGGTTCTTGCTTGCAGAAGCAGGTGATCGATAAGGATGCTACGCCGCTAGCTTTTACAGCACAATAGCAAGGAGTTTCACAAACTGTTTGAATATCGTTTGAATTGCAAGATCTTCAGGAAGTGGAAATTGTTGTTTTGGAGGATCTGTCTATAGAACGACGAGTACAGCAGTTGATTCCGATTCTATCCTTGTGCACAGCCAGCAACCAAATATTTAGGTTGCTTTACTTTTCTCCTCATGCAGTCCTGCTCAGCTTAGCTCAGCTCAGTCACGTAGTGGTCGTGAAATTCCTTGAAAGTAGAGCGTCATGTCTGATTGTACTCTCTTTTTGTCAGCACTTTCATTTGCTCCAGGATAGAGCTCCCAGGCCTTCGCATTCGTTGATAGCAAAGCAGAATGTGATCTTCCTAGCTTGGGAGAATGAAATAAATGCTTGTTTCAGTGGCTCATTATCACTAATCTGCAAAATTGTGCAGATCTATTCTCCAAAATTACCAAGTCTTATTGTGCAAATTGCCGATTGTTGAATGTTGGTTAGGACTTTGTCTGTTTCATGCAGTGCCCGGCTCCAATAGTGCTGCTCAACTAGTTGTTTTGCAGAAACCTAATCTTTAGAATACGTGGTATACAAGGGGATTGCATCTGTCTTTGGATTCAATATCTTGGAAGGAATTTTAAGTACTTTGTTATAATTCTACTGTGCAAACTTTTGATATATTTTAGAATTACGGGGTCTTTATGTTTCAACTAGTTTTGAGGTTGTGACGTCATCACATTGCTATATTAGCAACTAAGACTGCGTTCACACGATACCGGCACAATTTGAAAACGGTGAAAAATGTGACGGATAGGCACGCGAAAACGGCACATTTTTCGATGCTTTCAAAACGAGGCTGACCGATTCTTAAGGCGTAGGTACATTTCTTTGGCATAAAATTCTTGGGGAGATTGCAACAAGTTTGTTACTGTCAAATTTCCTACCGTTTTCAAATTGTGCCGGTATCGTGTGAACGCGAGCAAAAATTTTGCTACCGTCACATATTTCACCGTTTTCAAAATGTGCCTGCATCGTGTGAACGTAGTTTAAATAAGCGACAGATTTATACTTACTGGCATATTGTAGACCTCCATAAGCCATATGGTTTTCTCGACAATCCTACTCTTTTTCCTATATTAATTTAGAATTTATGATGTTGAAGTCTTGTCAAAAAGAAAAAATCAGTTAATTCTGAAAATAAGTAAGATATAAAAAATCCGCAAAGTAGAATAATAGCAAAGTACGTAAAATTTCTTATAAGCTATACAATCCAAAGAATAATGTAATGACCATTTATTTCAACCACCTTTTTTAAAGATTATTTTTCTTTGCTTTTGCAACATACGCTTTGCAGGCACTATTCATTTCGCAAGAATAGTATTGTGATTATCATAGCGACTACTCAGGAGCTCAGCGCTCGGTAGGACATAAATAAAAGACACCTGTGCACTCTAAAGTTATTAAAAAAATCCCTTGGAAGATTAAAATCATATATCACGAGCTGTAGGAAACATTCGTATTGGTCTTTGGAAAATGTTGAGGTCATAGGTTGCGGTTTTTAAGATTAAGGTAGCCGCGATGTTTTCACAGCGGCTTCTTGTTATTTAGTAGCCACTCGACGGTTGACCCAGTAATATTCTCGCTATCCCCCTTTGAGCAGTGATTAAATAGTAGCTGTCCAAAAACTCTTTTATCTATGTTTGAGTAAAAAAACATGTAGCACATTTTTTGGACGCTATATGGTGGCTTATCAGACCATGAACGGAGAATGGCCGATGAGTGAACAGGCTGTCTAGACTTCTAACCTTGAGTCCCTTGTTTCCCTGTGTTCTTTGATTTGTTGATGTCATTTCATTTGGGGACTCATAACATTACTATGAAATTTTGGGCACATTTGTTCAAAATGGCCTAAACTTGCGAACGTTTTCGTACACCAACGTCCTGCCACAAAATCACTTCAAAGTCGGTTTAGAGTGCTTGAACATTGGAAAACAAACTGTTAATACAAAGAATTGTGCGACCTACTAATTGCAAAATACATACCTTTCAAACAGTAATCTTCCTCTGTACAAACAAAATGAAACCATCGCAGCTACGAGAACTCAAATGATTTGAAGCGATTCATGTATGCAACAAGAGCAACTTCCCGAGTAGCGCCCCCTGACGGGTTAAAACCTAAATTCTAGCAATTTAATTGGTGCGTACGGATCCATCTGCGAGGGCCTAAAGTGTGCCCGAAATTTGATAGTAATGTCATGAATCCCGAAGTGACAAATCAAAGAACACAGGGAAAAAAGGGACTCACGGTCATAAGTCTAGAGGCAGTCTATACCTATGGCTGTTTACGTACATTTCCTTTCGAGTGTGTATGATGTTGCATTTCTCACTTGCAGTTATGTGAATAACAACTACTGTAAAAAGAAGAAGCATGATTTTGGGGAGCATCAAACACAACTCATGTATCCACAGTCGCAGTCAGAAAACAATATGGAAATCGGACATGTAAGTACGATACCTCGTTTTCTTATTCAACGACAATCAGCCTTGAATATTGGAGTATTGTGCGGGATTCGTAGCTTTACCAGAAGATGAGAAACGCACTCTTTCTGTCTGCAGAACAATGTTTTTCTGGCCCTTTTATGTGGACAAGTTTCAAAATAACCACTTCTATTGTGAATGAGGAACCCAGACCTGACAGGATGGGCATAGTGTCTTGAGCGACTAGGACTCTGGAGGGGGAGCAGTGGCGGTGGCAGTTGTTATCGTTGTTGTTCTCTCGGTCGGGTTTCTGTTGTTCAGCATTATCGCCCATGCTAGCCTGACCTCCATCGTGAAAGAGACTCTAGTATTTATCAGTATTTAATCGTGTATTTGTAGCTTTTTTTAGTTGTATTTTCAGTTTAAATTCAGTAGTTGCATGCTCTTTATGTAATGGCCACGGGGTGGTCATTATCTTTTGCCCCCTAAAGTATCGTCCATGTAATGTTATAAAGTAGTTCATATGTATTGTCTTAAATAATTCGTTATTGTAAAATGTTTTAATTGAATATGAAAAAAGTAACTACTGCAAATAACCTGACGACTTTACACTGCCAAATGATCCGAAACCCGTTATCATTATTTACTTGAGCACAGTCTGGGCTCTCCAATAAATCTCTCGTAATTATTAAAGGATTGGTCAATCATCTACCGGGTGAGTCAACAAAATTAAAACGTTCACAAGCCTGTAGTCTCCTAGCTAGTCATCAGATTCCTTAAAACTGATTATCATTTTGTAGGTAACGTGTCAACTTAGATAACAAAATTTATTTAGTTGCTTTAAATCGGTCATATTGTTCCCTAGTTATGAGCGATTTTAAAATTTTTCGATCTCAGAATCTTTGAAAATTGACCTGAAATCCTTTATCAAATTTGCTAACAATCTGCCATTACGATACAGAAAACTATCTGAAAAACGGCTGGAAGAAATTCCCAAGTTTAAAGAATAGTAGGGCTGGCTCTTTATCAACGCAACACAACTGATTGCCTAGGCAATAAGGTAGCCCTATTAAGTTTCACTTTCAGCGCTGTGGCGGTTAAATGTTGAAAAATTTGATCCAAAAGTTTAGGCCTGTTTTGAACGATTCTGAGATAAACCCTTTTATAAAATCACATGTACGCCGAGAAAAAACGACCAATTCTAACCAATTAAATTTATTATCTAAGTTGACATGTTACCCACACAATGATAATCAGTTTTAAGGAGTCTGATGACTAGCTAGGAGACTACAGGCTTGTGAACGTTTTAATTTTTGTTTTACTTACCCGGTAGTTTTTTTTTATATTCCATTAAAAATTTACAAGACAAATTACTAATTACGCTACCTACAAATTACCCTACGAAACACTACAAGGACGATACCCGGTAGTTCATAAGGTCAGAAGAGATACTGTGCCATGAAAAGGGAGGGTTTGCTCTTGTGACGGCACATATTCGAAGAAACATGGCATGTCTCCGAATGATTGGACTGGTCTGGCTTTTCGACCATTTTCACCAAGATGCAGCCACGCTTTCCCATGGGAGAGTAATCCATTACGGTATCATCTACTGGGTGAGTCAAAAAGGTTGCAGTGTTTAAAAAAATCACCGAAATCCCAAAATCCCACTGATGTTAAAACTTTGTTTTTGAGCTGTTCCAACAAGCATCATTTGATCGATGCTGACTTCCAGTTTGGGAAATTCTCAAGTTTGGAATCATATCATGAAATTGCACAAGACCCTCCTTTTTTGTTTATCTGTCTCATGATCACGCACAAAACTAAACTTAATTTAAAATCATAAAATTAAGAGCCTTTGGTAATATAAACGATGCTTCATTAAACAACCTGCTATTTCAAAATCTTTTTGTAGCCGATGCATGCAAGTATTTTTTTCATAAGAAACTGCTTATAAGAAACTCAACTCTCAGATCGCCAAAAAATTAAGAAACATGGCAAAAAATACTGGTAAAAAATTAGTTAAGAAACTATTTATTTTAGTCAAGGAAATCCTTGACATATTTTTACTTTATTTTCACTTATTTCCTATGTCATATTACTCGGAAGGTGATATTTTTAAGAAACTTTCAGTACTTGCTCAAATTCTTAGTTTCTTATAAAAAAGATATTTTAACGTAGGTAGCGAAACCAAATTTTGCTGATCTTTCACATGTCAGAATCTGATTTATCCAATGTTAGCCAGGTTATCATATGGATAAAAAAATGAGTAAAACATGCTTTGCAAGTAAAACACCGTTTATCATCCCATCCAGGGCTCAAAAAAATATGTTCCTTCCTGGTAGCGAACCAAACACCACCTAAACCTTCCTTTCAAAATTGTTCACGATACAAGTCACAACATCTGCAACTGGTGCAGAAAATATGTTGCTTTTGCTTTAATCTAATACGTTGAACGTCTAAGTCGAACAATTGCGATTATGATTGGCCAGCAATTGTTATTGACACTCATCTATTAAGATGTCGAAGAGTAAACAAATGACATTGTTCAAATTTTGAATGCAGCAGATCACAGACTGTTTAATGCAAACCGGTTGCTTCAAACGTAGGTTACGAATCTTGAAATCGTTGATTTAAAGTCAGGTGTCAGTCATCCATTGTTAGTTACGTGTAATACTATGATATCCCTATCCTTTTTACACCAACTAAAGGTAAACAAAGGGAACATTCAATTCATTTTGCTTTATCTTCTTAGTTGTCATGCTAACTGAGCATATATCAGTTTGTTCCTCCTTTGTAACAAAGTGCCAGTCTTTAGATACATGTTGAAAACCTCTTTTACTATTGAGTCACATCTGCTGTGCATTGTAAATCTTGCCTTTGAGCCCAAAGTTGTAGCATTTCTTTATCATTTAAGTATCTAATGATAGTGTGCATTCCTTTCTGACATTTGCAACAAAGTAGAAGCTAACTATGGACAGATAAATTAATCTGGTAATCATCTGTGCATTTTGCAGTATGCTTCAAATGCAGGCAGCCCAAAAAGAGCCAACTTAACCAATCAAAAAGATAAGCCATACCTGGGAAATGATTTGATTCTTGATCTACGTGTCAAAAAATATATTTGAAGATTGGCCTTGTAATAAAATCTTGGTGTTTTTTCAAATGTTGAGGTCATCTTGACTGCTTGTAGGATCGTCTTGATTCCGTACAGCCCATTCTCCTCTCGAAAAGACCTGGATGTTAGTGCTTTGCTGTTGGTTTCTGCAAGTTCTTTATATTCATGCTTCTTTCATGATTTATAAAAGACAGTGCCTCACTTCTCTCAGCTCTCGTGCCATCTTCAGGCATGTTCCACGCACTTTCAATTGCTAAGATCACTTCGCCTTATCGTGTTTCTCTTTTTTTTTTATTTCCTGGTTCTCATTCTCCCCGTGTACTGTCACATTTTCTTGTCTACATTTTCTTTGTTTCTTCCTAATGTCATTTTCCTATTATTCTGCCCAATCCTTTCCTTTCGTTCTTTTCCCTTCCTTTCCCCCTTTTTTCCTTTTACCCTTCTTCCTTCCTGGGAAATGTGAGCATCCCAGTTACCTTCCTGGCAGCGCCGCTACCACGCTACTTTGTTTTTTTAGCCCTGATCCCATCAATGCTGGAAAATAACTTTGACCTCCTACGAAGCAGTATCACTATTTTAAAATATCCTTCTTGTATCACTAGTAGGCGCAGCAGTTGCAAAAACGAAGCAACTTCCTCTTCGATCGATGATTTCATATTTTCTTCTAATTACTTAAAATCAATCACAAAACTTTTAGCATAGAAAACAATCTCTGCCAGCATAGGTTTCAAATCTTTAAAAAACTTTAAGAAGGTCGGTGTAAAATTCTATGACCTATTTCTTTGAACTGAATGGCTTGAAAAACTTTAGCTACGTTGCGATAATTCTACTGTTGGACTTTTCAGGAATATTGAATATTTTTCGAAATTACAGTGAAATTGATATTTCAACTCGTTTTAGCACGTGACCTCATCAAATTTCTAAATCGTAAACCAGAAGACTGAAAGACTCGTGCTTGTTACCATATTGTAGACATTCATAAACTATGGCTTTCTTGAAAATTAAGCTATGTTTCCTCAAAAAGTTTAGAAAATTACGATGTTTTTAAGTTTTTTTTTTAATTGTTCTTGATTTCTTAAAAAAGAAAAAACCCTCTAATTCTGAAAATATGAAGATTTCTGAAGAGACTAACGGTAGAACTATAGCAAAGTAGCTAAAATTCCTTTCAAGCAATTCAATTAAAAGAAATAGGTCATAAAATTTTACACCGACCTTTTTAAAGATTTGGAACCTGTTATTTCCTTCTTTTTTTCTGCTCTCCTTTTTGTCTTTTCTCTCGTAATTACATCACTCGATAGTTTTCCTTTTGAAGTTCACCCCTTTTTGCGAAGGAATTTCGCGACTTCCTGTATGTTTTCCAGCACTGCATCCTGTCTAAATTTTCGTTCAATATTTCTTGCAGCTCGCCTTGGACACATGGAAAACAGCAATGATTGAAAAGATACAGAATTCATTGATAAAAGCAATAGTAGATTCAATAAAGAGGTGAGGCATTTTAAATCTAAATATACAGTAAGCTGGAATTCTACGGGGTGAATAAATAGGCCATCTGTTTGAAAGGCTGTGACTTTTAGTTGTTGGTACAGCATAGCCTCCAAATCTTTAAAAAACATTGCACGGATGGTTAATGCATCTTTTGTTTGACTTTATGGCTTGAAAGGAACTTCAGGTAAGTTGCTATAATCCTATATGTAAACTCTCTAATATCTTGATTATTTTCAGAATTACAGCGGTTTTCTTTTTATTGAAAGAACTCACGAAAAGTTTTGAAAAAAATTAAAATATTCGTAGATCCTAAATGGAAATATGAAAAACGGTACAATCTTCAAGAAAACTATAGTTTATAAAGGTCTATAATATGGCTGCAAGCAAAGATCTGTAGCTTTTCTAGTTTACGATTTAGCGATTTGATGACGTCACATTCTCAAAACTGGCAACAGCAAAGAAGACGCTGTAATTCTGAAAATAATCAAGATATTAGAGAGTTTACATATAGGACTATAGCAAAGGTCTTGAAGTTCCTTTCAAGCCATAAAGTCAAACAAAAGATGCATTACCCATCCGTGCAATGTTTTTTTTAAGATGCCAAAGATTTGGAGGCTATGCTTGTTGGTACAAACTTGATAGTTATAACATTTGATAACAGTTTTTACCTCAATTTTCAAGCTTCTATGCATGTTAACCCCATGATTTTTAAAAGCGGATTATAGCGTCTATATTCAAGATCAGGTTTTCATTTTATTTCATCTTTACTTTTTATGCACGTTAACCCCGTCAGTCCATAAGGACTGCTTTTTAGGGGGCCGTGGATTAAGGCTCTTTGGTCTTTCGTCTAACTTCTTAGGGACAGGGTAGGGTTATATATATATATTTTTTATAAACCAATTCAATTAAATTACAAACATTGTACCCTACTTTACGCTAAAAGAAAACTACTCTACAGTGAATACAATAGATGACTGCACTAAAGATGACACAGCTGGAAACTTTTACCATGCTCCCAAATGCATCTCGCAATAAAAGAGAAAGCTCATCCACCAATGAATCAGGGATTCGTTTTTGGCGGTATCGGGATTAGGGTTGAGAGAACGCAAGGAATCTTGTAAAATTTCCCTGCCTCATCTCTAGAGCAGTCGACAATTACAATCTAATAAAAAAGCTCACAAAAAAGAATATATTACACTATAATTAGGAATAACAACAAATTTACGACAAAGAACAATATATTACAATACAAGGGATTTATTACCATTGAGCCCGTTTATTTTTCCGTTGTTTTTAGTATCCATCCATCCATCCATCCATCCATCCATCCATCCATCCATCCATCCATCCATCCATCCATCCATCCATCCACCCACCCATCCATCCATCCATCCATCCATCCATCCATCCCTTTCTGAGATCGAAACTTAAATGAGATCCTCCTCTCGACTGAGTTCTCCCCAAAAGCTTGGTTCACACTAGAGCAAAATTGCGCTAGAACTGCATTCAAAATGCGACGGAACAACCCATCGAAAGTATTTTATTATTTGATAAGGTCTGATTCCATTTGGAAGCGATAAGTTGCTAAAAATGCGTTTAAAAAGAATTTAGAAAATGCGTTATCCCATTTCCAACGCATTTTTACTCCAGTGTGAACCAAGAGCCCCAGAAAACACATTTTATGCCCCAAGTTGCTAGATTTTGACAACCATTGATTTGTTTCCAGTTTGAAAGGTTTATGCTGTTTTTTATTACTTTTAGAAGTGATTCATCTTGTCGTCACAGTTGCTCGTTTCCCGGGGGGGGGGTAACTTCAATAGGGAGATGACGGGTGTGTGCCATTTTGACATGTGAAATCACACCCTAAAATTTATAAAATTTTCCAAAAACCATACCCCAAAATTTACAGGCCATGCAAAATGAATACCCTAAAATTTAATATAATAGATCAAAAACACAAAACTTTACGCTAGAGAATCATGATACCCCAAAATTTATGATCATACCAAAAATGATACCCCAAATCTATGGCTATTTATGATGTTACCAAAAATGACACCCTAAAATTTATTTTCTGTCTGAAAAAGGCACTCCAACAAAATGGCACATCCTGTACCAGTATATATGGAAGTGACACACCCGGGGCCTCGTTGGAGTGTTGTTTCTCGTTGCTAGCTATTAGATGGGGGTAATAAATTGATAACACAATTTCAAGCAATTTTAACGATAGTAGTATAACGGAAGAGGTTCCCCTTTTTAGCTTCCTGTCAGTCCACCCCTTCTCCCCTTCGTCCCTAAGTAGTTTGTTTTGATTAGCTTAAGATCAATAAAGTCCGTTTGAAGTCACTTTTAAGTATTGTTTGCTATTTTGAGATCTAGCTGACCTCTCTCTTGTTCCTATTCACAGAGACAGAGATGGAGAACCTCCCTCAGAAACCGATATACATGAGATCATACGATCGTTCAGTAAGTTCCGTTTAGTATTTATTTTTTCCTCTTTCAATACTCTTTGCAGAATGCTGTCAGTTTCAGGCCTTCTTTTATACTCATTACATAAGTCTCAGTATCGCTCATTGAATTGGATGGTTATCGCTCAAACTGATACTTAGGACCAAACGCATAAAAAATGGGGACTAATTGCAGGATCTCCGCGGGTTTTCCCGCGGATCCAATCATATCAAAGATATGAATCACATGACATAATCCTCACGGAATCCTGCATTCTTATTGGATATAGATGCTCCTTTTCAGGGTATATGATGCATGTAAGCATCTTCCAACGTCCTGAACCTTGTGTTTAACGAAAACGTGCTGGGGGTCGTGTAGGAATTTTTGCTTCACGAGGCATTCGGATTCAATCAAATTTAGTCCCCAATTCGTTACTGATTGGAGGTGAGTCCTTATATGAGAGGAAATAAAAAATCAGATTAAAAATATTGAACGAATACAAGGAATCACGTCGTAAGTCTGCATTTTCCGATAGTTTGCTCTGGTTGTTCATTAAAATGCCAACGAAATGCCTCAGTGTACCATTTGCCCTCCCCAATTTTGAAAATTTAAGAGTTATCCTCCCCTTTTTTATTCCTGGCGCCCCCATTGATTCTGCTTGGGAAACTGGGGGACTTTAATGTGTTTTGCTTTGGATCAAAGTTGTATGTTGGTGAAGTTTGACAAAGAGCCGTTATCTTATTTGTAATGTTCCAAAATGGATACATGTTTCCAATTTCAACGTAGGAACTTTCTCTTTGCAGTTGATGTTGAAGAATACGAAGTCAGGACACCTTTAAAAGTTAGTTTTCCAATCTTCTACATTTTTGAATGCTGCTTTGCAGGTCCTTCTTGCTTTTAATGACATTTAGTTGCATAGCTTATCGTATCGTAGACGAAAGCAGTGTATGCCAGCTCCTTTGCAGGTCCTTCTTGCTTTTAATGACATTTAGTTGCATAGCTTATCGTATCGTAGATGAAAGCAATGTATGCCAGCTCCTTAGTTAACACTCTTATAATTCTAAGCTTTAGCACTTAATTTTTCGCATCTATCGTTTGGAGTTTGAGTTAGTTGAAACTAATCATATAGGTATTTCTATATGCTCTCGAGTCTGGAATAGACTCCCCCCGCTTATTAGTTTTTTGAAAAATTCCACCCAAAACATCCTTATTCCAGACCCCCTTGTATTAATTTCGAGCTTCTTGAAATAAGAATTATATGAAATCATGTTTCCCGAAATGTGACTCGAACTGCATCTTTAATTTTTAACAGTTTTTCGTGATTCGTAGGGTGTGTTTGATTGGTACAAATTCTGAAAACGGTAGACTTGGTAGACTCGGAATTCGCGTTTGGTTGACCCCAAAATTCTGAAAACGGTAGGTTTGGTAGGTTTGGAAGGCCTTCTGAACCTTCTGCTCCAAAAGTCAGAAGGTTTGGTAGACTTTGGAGAGATCCTCGTTTTCATTAGCAAAACTCTGGTGGTGAATCCGAAACCTGCTGTTTTGAAGATTTTTGTGTTTGATTGGGAAATATATTCCGTCTCTGCGAAGTCTACTGTTTTCAGAATTTGGTAGGTTTGGAATTACCAATCAAACACACCCTTACATTGCTTTGATATTGTTTAGAATCAAAACAACTTGTTTGTTTCACCTGACTACAAAGCTGCAGATTGAATTTTTCACCCATCCCGTTTATTCCAGACCTCCGGACTCGAGAGTAAACGAGAGTCTGATCCATGTTACGCCGGTTATATAACGATATCAAACTGCTAACAGAAATGGCTTTTGGAAAGTGAAGGGTTTTTGTATCCGGATTTTGAATGTTTCAAATGTTTTAAAATCAATTTCTATCTTAATCTTTACCGCAGCTTGTGTCATTATACTAGACGGCAAAGATGTTGAGATTTCACTTTGGTTAATGTATTATGTGTCATTGGTCAAGTGATCTGGTTCAGCTCGGCGCTTCCTGCCCAATACTATATTTGGCTTAGTTCACTCAAAAGACAGTGGACTTGCCCAAGTCTCCCCCGTGTACCTAAAGCCCTAACGCCCAAAAAACCTAAGAAATCTAAATACTTAAATATATAATGGCCTATGCGAAGGAGGGAGAAAGAAAACGGCAGAGACTTGTATTAGTGCCAGCTGGAAAAGAGGTCACAGTAGTAAAGCATACAGAGGTGGGCAGAATTCTGCCCACCCAGTTTGACCAATACCAGTCAAGCATTTTGCTTTGCACAAAGAGATGATANTTCGTCAGTAATTATTAGTCAGTAGTAATGTATGGAGTAAATGCGAAGGAGCCCGCCTCGTTTTCAATTTTCGCTCCTTCGCATTTACTCCATACATTACTACTGACGAAGAATTACTGACGAAGAAAAGAATTAGACTTGGAGCAAGTCTAAGCTTTTAGCTAAGATAGTGTGCATTTGCTTTCCGGCTTCTCGTGTTCTAAATACTTGTAAGCGCTCGGTCAATGACATATTTGGTATTTACGACTAGTACTCAATCAATCAAAATTAAAAGGAATTTTTAACATAAGTGATACAGTGAAATGTTGGTAATTTTTCAAGAAGGTGCAATTTTGTTGTCGACCCGATATATTCATTTTAAAAAGATTATTGATTGCCTAAAAAGATTTTGGGCAAAGTAACTTGCGATGTCTTCCTAGTTTTCATTTTGATCATCAACGATGATGTGAATAGTTTGCTTCTTTCTCGTAGCTTTATCAAGATGTATTTGAATCAGAGCTCCTACTGGAAACGAGGCAATATTATCAGTCAGAGGCTGCACGTCTTTTAGAGTGTTGCGATTGCTCACAATTTATGCAAAAGGTGAATTTTATGCAAATGCATTTATCTCTCAACTAACATCTTCAAACGATTGAAGAAAGTTGGTTTCAGTTTTCTATGAATGCAAATTTTAGGCGAAAGTCGAGGAAGACAGTTTCAATGTCATGAAGCTCCATAATATCAGATGAAAAACTCAGAACTAGAATAGAACTAATGCAATCAAATTTTCAAATTTGAACTTAACTTCAAGTTTGCTAAAAACTTTGATGAAATATGAGAAAGTTAACAAAGCCAAATGGCAAAGTTTTTTTCTTTTTTAGCTAAGCTAAATCCCTGCGTTCTGCCCTTGTAAAATTGGCAATTATTTTTGGCAAAATTTGAGATTTCCTTGCTAAGAATGGTTTTCTATTTTTGCCTTGTCTCCAAATACTGCTTTGTGAACTCAATCAATCAGAATTTGTTCGGTAATGGTTTTGAAAGTTTCAGAAACATTGTTAGCTTGTAACAAGCAAGAAATCTTTTTCAAGCAGATGCTTGCAACATAGACAGAAGGAAAACTACTTTGCTTGAAAATCAAATCTCGCATATTTAGCTGAAATATTTGCTCATTTTGCCAGTGTTTTGACGTAGTTATACTTAGCTCTTACTTGTTTTCTATCTTTTGATGTTTATTTAGGTCGATGCAAGGCTCGAAGAAGAAACATTTCGTGCTCGAAAATACCTTCATCCATCGTCGTTTGAAAAAGTAATGAATGTTTGTCAAGAAAAGCTGGTAGAAGCACAACTCGACTTATTACAAAGTGAATGCCGCGATATGATTCACCGTGAAAAGTTGATAGGTATGAACAACCACAACACATTCTATTTAATTCATCTATCTTGCCTCGTAAATGACTGACAGAGCAGACCATTTATTGCTTTATGCGTTAGTGTTTTGTTATTTGCTGATGCAAAAGGATTACCTATAAGTGAACGGCAAGGAGCCAGGAGGATAGTGTGTCAATGGGAAGGCAAATGAGCAGTAGCAGCTATCGAAGGGCAAGTCATTGTTCGACAAGAACAGATACCAGATTTTTATTTTGGATTTTCAACAATTTTCAACAATTTAAAAGAAATTTTGCCAAAAGCGTATGAGGTCTTCTGAAAGTTGTGCCCCTCGTTGGTTATTTAGCCAATTAGCGTTTGAATCACTGTCATGCTTTCAAAGGGATAGCATTTTTAAACTGACTGCTTTGTAGGAAAACTGCCGGTGACTTCGAAGTTTGTGTTTAGCTGCAAAGTTGCGCAAAACTAGTGTATGGAAAGAGTTGACCAAGGGAACACTAGTCATTTTCCCTGAGGGAACAAACCCTACATTTGTTTCAAGACTTGGGTTGTTTGAGACCACGTTTACGCCGTACCGGTACAGTTTTGATCTGTTACAAAGTTTTTGCGGTTCAAGAGCGCATACACTGCTCTAGAACAAGATTTTTCTATAGATAGAAGGAACAAAAGTGTTACTGACTAGTAGGAACAGTGTACACGAGAGGTTGATCCGTCACACTTTTGCTACGGATCTAAAGTTGTACCGGTACAGTGTAAACGGTGTCTGACTCAGCAGTGATCTTTTTAGTTAGACAGCCATATGAATCAGGAGAATTCATTTCAGTTAAAGGGAGTACAAAGACCAGCATGCTTTGCGCATAGTCAGCGACTTGCTCTGCACAGCTTCCACAATAACTGATTGTACGAAATTCACAAAAACAAAAACAAACGATGGCAAAGGCTGCTGGTCTTTGTACTCCCTTTAATGTTTTCTTGATATTTACATCTCGAGCTTCTCTATCTGCTTTGAAATACTAACTTTCTTCTCTTGCTGTCTTTACGACAATTATTGTTGACAAAGATTTTGTAACGAGTGTGTCCTCTTTGAAATTTCAGATTTATCAAGAATGTACAAGTTATTAAAACCACTACCGAAAGGTTTGGATTTGATGCTAAAAGAATTTGAAAAATACATAGCCGATACTGGATTAGCAAAGGTTAAAGCATTTTACACCGAAAACGTAAGTATTTCAAGCTGACTAGTTGTGAAATTGCACAGAATTGTTATCAGCTCCATTTCTTTGACTATTCATGGGAGGAAGAAATCATCCGGAATAATGCTGTTATGTTCCCAGCATGACACTTCCATCCTCCCAAATGGATAACACGTGCTAAAGCATGTAAAAGCCATTACTGTAAGGCAGAAATATTTGGAAAATTCGATCGTGATTTTAGGTCTGTTTTGAAGGTTTCTTAAAGGGGCTTTCTCGAGAAAATCGCTGATAATTTCAGAGCGGAGTGGCTGATTTCAGTCAGGTACATTTTAAAATCGATTTGAATATGTCCACCATTAAATAATATATTTACCAATATTATTGTCTTGATATCAAGGGACCAGTGGCCTTGCAAATGGGGATTGTTTTTATTGACTTACCCGGTAGCAAAACCAAATTTTGCTGATTTTTCGAACGGCGAAACATTTTCCGACTCATGTAGTGTGAAATAACGTCTTGATCTTTTGGATTATTGCAAAGCCGAAATGTGGATGTTAAAGGGGCTGTATCAGCTAAACTTCCACAAACCATAACTTTCTCTCCCTAAAGCAGGCAAATAGCAGCAGATACGTTGCAAATGAAGATATTTTCTATAGGTTTGAACTCCATAGAATTGGCCAGTGCAATCAGATTTTTCACACCATCAACGATTGTGGAGATACAGCTGGATTTCGAGCCACAGGTTTTTGATTTGTTTAGCCTAAACACACGAAAGCCCACTGCAGGCTGAACAAGTTCTATGACACTCGCCCTTTGTTTAATAAAATCTTTGTACAACCCCTTTAATATTATCTAAAGCGTCTTCCAAAGAATCTTCTTTTGAACTTAGAAATGGAAGCGATTTATTTGCTAAACTGTGTTACTGCAAAACGGCACTTTCGATTTTGATTGATTGTATTCTCATCTTTTCCTTAAATTTCACAGGGTACTGGCCAGTTTGTAGACGCCTTACTAGGAATACACAAGAAGTACACAGAGATGATCGAAGACACGTTTAAGAATGATCAGGCCTTTCTTGGTGCACGTGATAAAGTGAGTTCGATATAGATATTTGGTTTACGTATTGGGGAAGATTTACACTGAAAACCCCTGTAAGAATTAAGCTAGTTTTCGATTGGTGCTAGGCTGTAGTTGAATCCTTTAAAAATGGGCTGTTAGTAGTAGGATGAAATGATAGTTCGTTGTCCCTTCCCTGTAATATATTTGCGAGGACAACGGTAGCTGCAAAGCTGGCATTCGGGTGCTTTAGAGACATCTTTTATTTTTTTAATCATTTGCTAGATTAGGATTCTTATACAATGTTGCATTCCCTACTTGGTAGTAATAAAATGCCATTATATTTAACTTTTTTCTCTCCTTGCATTCTAGGCTTGCACTAAAATTGTCAACCACAAATTAAGTCCGAAAAAGCAATGCAGATCTCCAGAGATGGTTAGTTAAAAAAAACGTAGATTTAATTTTGATATTGATTTTATAATCTTTCAGGAATTATAGTAGCAATTGGCAAGCACCTGCTACCTGCCGGGTGTCCCATAAGAGAGGTTACAGAGCCTTTATATGCCTTCACCAGAACCTTTAATGAACCTTCGATAGTTGACTTAAACTTTGATACTTTAATTATCATTATTGGAATCTTGGATGCCAAGATTTTTAATTTTGAAAGATGAATTTGCAATAACCCACAAATGAGAGCTGTAACAAACCTACTGAAGCAAAGGATAAAATATTTTAAGGATTTATTGCTGTTTTTTATCTCTTTGATCGCTTAGATATTGCTATTGTTTTTCCAGTCGCAACATTGTCGTCTTATCGTGAATGAATCTCTAGCTTTACCTCAGAAGAAGCTCGTTTTCAAATCCTTTACCGTTACAAATTGTGTATGTTGTCGTTGTAGATACGTTCAATATTTGTAAGTCTTTTCTTCCTCTCAACCAGTTAGCCAAATATTGCGATTCGTTGCTGAAGAAGAGTACGAAACATCTAAGTGAAATGGAAATTGACGATAAATTGAATAATGTGGTATGTTATTTTTCATTGATTTGTTTTATCAGCAAAACTATCTAACCTTAAGCATACTGCCAAACTTCGACACAGTTTTGAAGACAGTTTTTGAAGGGCAGTGATAGCTTAAACTGACTGTTCACACGATGCCGGTACAATTTTAAAACGGCAAAAAATGTGGCGGTACCAAAATTTTAGCTATTGTTCACAAGATACCGGCACAATTTGAAAACGATAGAAAATTCGACGGTATCGATCGCTTTCAATCTCTGCAACAAATAAGATGGATTTTGACGACAAAGAAATATATCTAGGCCTAAGAATCAATCAGCCTTGTTTCGAAAGCGCTGACAAATGTTCCGTTTTCATCGTTTTCGAGTGTTCACACAAGGCCGTTCTCAAATTGTTCCGGTTAGAGATTCATTTTCAAATTCTGCCGTTTTCAAATCGTGCCGGCAAAAAATGTGCCGTTTTCGTGTGAGCGGGAGATTGTTACACAATCTCGTTTTCGTGTGATTCAGCCTATCCGTAACAATTTTATGCCGTTTTCAAATTGTGCCGGTATCGAGTAAACGCAGTCTAAGGCGCATCTCAAGAATAACGATGCTGCAAATTGTTTTTCAGAAGAAGTTGTTTTCAGGGAGCTCTGTGCAAACTGTCTCACGTAGCTTTATTGGATGTTCCGGAAGGTTTCCCTCAATCGAATTTCATGTTTCTGTTTATTTTTCATTCAATAACAATTTCTGAAGTAATTTTTACACCGATTAGGGAATGTAAGATGTAGGTAAGATATCATATGTAAGGTGTTCTGTTAGCAACTATCTCGCAAGAAATGCCTTGCGAATAGTTTTTGCGTCTTTCAATTTTGTATGACTACTGGAAAATAATTCTTCGGCTCTTTTTGTCAATTTTGATCGCTTTTTTGTCTTTCAGATCGTTATTTTCAAATATATCGACGATAAAGATATTTTCCAGAAGGTATGGTACAACGTTCTACATCTTACAAAGCAACACGTGTAATTAATTTTCTTAGATATGACAGAGGTTCCTGCTCTTGATCATGATGAGGATGCTGCTAATCGTGTGTTACCTGTCAGTAAGGCTGTCAAAACATTGACCATACAATAAATTCCCGCATATAAGAACCTACAAAAATAAGAACCCACAGGCTCTTTTTCCTAAATTATGCACCTCGTAATTAAGAACCTGTTTCAGTTTGATAAAAAATATGTTCTTATTACAAGGGTAATAAAGTTAATTTTTTTATCATCCTTGTTAAGTTTATTTTTATCCCAGTTGGCTGTTAAAATCTGAACCTCCTCCCCTGCTATTTGTACGCTTAACATTAGTTATTAGGTCCTTAATAACATTGCCAAAACTAATAACATGGTTGAACATCTCTTGATAAAAGCTCCTAAAAGGTTTACACAAGGGACCCTTCGAATAAGAACCTTTACCCTGAAATTGATCTAAGTACCTTTGAAATAAGAACTTAATTCAGCCTGGCTCTCAAGAAAGTAGTTTCTTATATGCGGGGATTTACTGTATTTGTATGCCGAAACCTTAATCTCCTTACAACAGATGCAGGAAGAGTTTCTGTTCCTTTACATCTTTCTTTTCGAAGGTTAAAGACAGTAAGCTAAGCTCAAACAGAACGATTAACCAACAATGAAAATTTAGATTTGAAGGAGTCTTGACAATAGGACGATATCTGTGTCACAGAATCAACAATTAATCTATCGGTAATAGATTTTTTATGAATTATTTTTAGCATCATTTTCCTTTCCTCTTCTGCGTATCTCTTCACTCGCCTTATTCCAGCTACCTCTTTATACCTCAGCTTTGATACTAAAATGTTTTATGATATTACTCCGTGTTACGACCAACTGTAGCTGCATCTTTACCTTCATTCATTTCTTGCAGTTTTACTCAAAGCTACTGGCTAAACGATTGGTTCATAACATGTCAATATCTATGGACTCTGAAGAGAGCATGATTAACCGGCTCAAGGTATGTTTTCATTCTTTTTCACCCTAGTGATATGATGAAGCATTAAAGGGCTAGTCTGCACTTTAGCGGGCCAGCTTTCAATGTGGGCAAGTTATGTGTCATGGGGTAAAGGTTTAGGTGAGGGTTAGGTTTTGAAAAAGGGGTTTTTAGGGTAAGTTAGGGTAAGTTAGGGTTAGTTAGGGTATGGTAGGGTTAGTTAGGGTAAGTTAGGGTAAGGTAGGGTTTAGTTAGGGTTAGTAGGGTATTTGTTCAAACACGTTCCCGAGAGATATGACATAAAGCTGGTCCGCTAAAATGCAGTCGTCCCCATTAAAGTACATGTTAGATGCTTTATTTCATCCAGTTTGCGAGGATTTTCCAATCTCGGTGGCAAGTGCCAATTTGCCAAATCGTAGACCCAGAATCGAGATGACTAGCATGTTCTAATTTGTATCATTGTATACTCGATGCAAGTTAGTCACCGCTGACAAATGAGCTTAAAACGCTTCTTCTTTCTCTTCTTCTTCACGCTGTGTAATCCCCTGTTGGCAAGGGGTCAGCTGCTCTTGTCAGCCGGCTCCACTTCTTTCGATCTTGCGTGTCCTCAACCGCCAGGTGTCTTTCTTTTAGATCGTTTTTCACGCAGTCTGCCCATCTAAGATGCTGTCTATGTCTGCTGTGGGTGCCTGTAATAGGCATATACAGGGGTGGTTCTAAACGTACTGAGATAGCCTAAGTATTGTCCATTCAAATCCTGATTGTTTTTCATCATCCAGGGCCTCATCTGACTCATCTTTTTATGTTTTCTTCTAGCTGGCATGTGGCTACGAATACACAAACAAACTACATAGGATGTTTACTGACATGAAAGTCAGCGAAGACCTCAACAATAATTTCAGTCAGTTTTTAGATACAAGCAAAACGGATGTTGGCATAAATTTCTCGTTACTTGTTCTGCAGGTATTACCCTTTAACATTCGTTTTTATGAGATATATTTGATAGGAAGGCAGAATTAGGGAAAGTCAAGGTTTGAAGAGAAAATGTGATCAATTCAAACGACCATAGCGGAGTTTATGAGATGTTTATTACGCATCTTCCTTTTGGACGACAAAACATTCTCAGTAATTTTTATTCCTTGATGGAGATCGTTTTGCCGAATTGAGAAATTCTAAATCGCTGGTATCTCAAGTACTTACTTTTTAATGAGAAGGAACGAGGAATGTTAAGATTTGAACCTTGAGGTTTTGCAAGCTATATATGACTCATGAAATTGTGCTGTAGGTTGATTTAGTATCCCTTTACGAGACAACAGAAGACAACTTTATTGGCTTGCAGTGGGTTTTTAAGGGGAACCGTTTCTTAGACATTAGAGTTTAATTCCAGGCACAGTATCATAGGAACTATAAATGTAACTAATTATCCTTGTTTATTGTAGTCAGGAGCATGGCCTTTGAGTCAGTCTGCAGCTTCAGGTGTTTCATTACCTAGTGAACTTGCAAAGAGTGTGCAAATGGTGAGTGTATTTCATGATGCTTCTTCTAATTTGATTTGACTCGACTTGATGAACTAGAATTGAATTGGCTTGACTCAGTTCGACTGGAGTCGAGTTAACTTGACTTGATTTGACTTGACTTAACTGCAAATGGTATGTTGCTACAGAGCAAGGCAAGTTACAATATCGACAACGTTATCGGAAAGAAACTGGACTAAGACTTAAGCTATATAGTTTGTATGAACTTTAGACTGAAATAGGAAGTCATTATGAAACAAAGAAATGTGCAATTAGAGCTGAACATAATGACTCTAAAGGGAAACTAAACATTGTTACCTAAAGTCTAGAACTGAAAATCAATTTTGTCAGGATTTTTTGCATGATGAGTAAACTTTCAAGGCAAATGAATCAGCGCTTTCGCTATCAAAGGGGCTTTCGAATGTTAAGATTCAAAATTGCCATGCATCGGTTGTGCACAAATCAGTATGACGAGAATTTGAGCTTGGCTACCCGGCTTTGGAACTGCAAATACTCAGTTTGCTGGCATCTGCATTAATGTTGTCTGCATTAATGTTGTCACTAAACGTTTTCCTTCATTCATAACCAGAATCTCGGGTCGATCACTTTTAAGGAGCTTAGCGATCTTGGTGATCTGTAAATCAAGACTGCATGTTCAGATCGTGTGTGCTTCCAAGGTTATAAGCCATATTTAACAGACAGGTAACAGATAATTTTGTTAAATCTTATTAAGTGTAGAGGGGCAGTAACCTGCACTTAGGGTTCAATCTTTGGTAAATATTTCCAAAATTATAACACGATCAGAAGAACCGAGTATGAGAGCCCTTTTATAAAACAGCCCAAATAGTTTCCAGTCTGGACTTTAGTGAGATCGACGGTTTGACTGTTGATATTTTAATTTTTATTTTTTATGTATTGTGTATGTATTTGATATGTGTGTTTGATTTTTTAGTTTGAGACGTTTTACAATGGGATATTCAACGGCAGGAAACTTACCTGGCTTACGCATCTCTCAAACGGTAAATCATCATCAGAATTTATGCTCATCTTTTTTATCGTAGCTTGCCATGTCATTGTACATCGAGCCTTATTTAACATAGAAACTTCAGAACAATATTCGTCCTATTATTCATCAAGGACTATGACTTAGGTACTATTATTCATTAATATTCGTCCTATTTATTATCCATCTAAGTTGCCCTTTCTTCTGAACAGCAAGTTCTTTCTATCATATCATTTGACCATTGCGCAACGGTTGTTTTACGTACATTGTTTGATAAGCCTACAGCAGCACTGGAAGAAAAGCGTAAAAGACCAAATCAACGCCTGTTTCTTTGAGTAGTTAGGCCCTCTTCTAACAGTACACTATATGTTTGATCAACTTAAATATATTTCATACCTTTCTCAATTGATAGGTGAGATGAAAATGACGTTTCAAAAAAAGACATATATTGTTACAGTAACAACTTACCAAATGGCGATTTTACTTCTATACAATGATGGAGATAATTTATCATTTGCGTATGTAATTTTTCATTGTGTTTAAAATCTTTTAATGTCTCGTAGCTCAACATTTTATTATCTAGAACGCAATACTTTATGATATCTTCTGACAGGCTGGCCTAGACGCGGATATAAGGGCATCTAGTCATCTTGAATGAAATTACAAGGCTGCTAGATGACCATAGGTTCCAATTCTTTAGAAGGGTCGGTGTAAAATTCTGTGACCTATTTCTTTGAATTTGGCTTGAAAGAAACTTGAGCTACTTTGCTATAATTCTACCGTTGGACTTTTCAGAAAGATTCAATAATTTCAGAATTATAGTGTTTTTCTTCTTTTTTAAGAATTCAAGAAAAGTTTTGGAAAAAACATAAAACCATCGTAATTTCTAAACTTTTTGAGGAAACATGGAATAATTTTCAAGAAAAACATGGTTTATGAATGTCTACAATATGGTATCGAGCAAAAGTCGTTCACTCTTATGGTTTCGGTTTAGAAATTTGATGACGTCACATCCTCAAATGAGTTGAAATATAAAATATTCTATAATTTCGAAAAATGTTGCAGATTTCAGGAAAGTCCAACGGTAGGATTATAGCAAAGTAAAGTTTCTTTGAAGCCACTCAATTCAAAGAAATAGGTCACATAATTTTACACCGACCTTTTTACGCCATATTAAAGATTTGGAACCTAATGATGCATTATTGGTACTAAATATCATTAAGTCTCGCTAAAAAGTCCCAAATAAACTGCTTCCCTTGCTAACATAGACAGGGATAAAAATCTTACAAGGGCATACCCAGGTATGCGAGTCGATTTGGAAACATAGAAAAGGCTATTTCTTATATATATTTTCGGTTAAAGGACACGCTCTTCTATCGGCGGCTTTAACGTTTCAATTTTGTCAACCAATGGCTTTTTCGGTTATATCCTGCATAGAAGTTGACATTTAATTCTCAGTTTAAAAATGTTTATTTGTGTCTACAGGGATATTCGAAATCAGTGTCAGTTGGCAGATAAAGAACTAACGAGAACTATGCAATCTCTAGTCGATGTAAAATTGTTAATGAAATCACCAAGAGAGGTATACATACACTGGGGTCCAAAAGTCTGAATCCACTCCTCATATCAGTTTGTTTATACTATTCATCAAGAACCATTGATTGTACCATTCTTTTTGTGAAACAACAATTACTCCACTGGTGCCAATGTTTCATGACATATCCTTGACTACACAATACTACATAGAAAAAGTTTATTGTTCGTTTGTGATGAACGATAAAAACAAATTTTGTTAGTTGACTCAGACTTTTTCACCTGACCGTACATTTTCTATCTTTTATTATCACTGACGCATCACCATCTTAGCATCTGTGACTTCGAATGTAAACATTATCTGTAAAATTCACAGATATACCTGGAGGGTTGCGGAATTTAGCAGCCGTGACTGTTGTCGGAAAATAGATTCTT
The DNA here is from genome assembly GCA_004194415.1 of Aurelia aurita. NCBI lineage: Eukaryota > Metazoa > Cnidaria > Scyphozoa > Semaeostomeae > Ulmaridae > Aurelia > Aurelia aurita. The sequence goes on from REGM01000368.1 coordinate 78,807, forward strand.
TTTCTTCCTATGTGAATTTCCTCCAATGTAAACTTTTCTGCCTTTGGCGAATTTTATACCAGAATACTGTGGACTGTTTTTAAAACTGCGTGCTACGTTTGTTTCGAAGACAGCAGACAAAAGATTTTCAAAGATCTTCAGCGATAATCTAACCAATCCTTGTTGATATGGTAGGTGCATAGGACGAAAGATTGTGATAAAGGCTTTCCTTTCTTTCCTTTGCTGAATTCTTAAAGGACAATTCCGGGGTTTGTTAAATTAATGTTAGAAAACAAACTTACCATCCCCTGAATCAAATGACCAACATTTTTCCACATTTAGACTTCTGTTTCATCTGTCAATTCAATAAATATCTTCGTAATTTAGGCCAAATGTCACTCCATCGTTCTCCATTTTGTCCACGAGTCCACGATAAGTTGGCTAGTCACGATTCAGAGGCGAGAAAACAATAGGGCAGCTTCTTTCCCAGAGGGCTTTGACGTCAGTTCGCAATGGTTACTTTTTTATGACGTCAATTCGCAATGGTCGCTTTTTAATACGTAATTTCGCAGAGAAAAGAGGAAAAATAGTGGGAAAAAGTACGATACACCATTCATAACAGCATAATCTTTCATTTTATCATGAATTATACCAACCCCGGAATTGTCCTTGATTGCTTTTTATTAACTATCAGATAACACATAGATCTCATTATTTGCAGACTCCAGATTTAAGTGACTGCATCTTCACGTTAAACACAGAATTTTCGAATAAAAGGACGAAATTCAAAATTACTGCAGCTGTACAAAAGGAAACCACTCAGGTAAAATGCTTTGAATTCTACCTGATCTTTTCTAAATTCGTGTTTATTTATTTGCACATAGGTTGAAAGCGTGGTTAGATGTACGCTAAGCGATTTTCTTATTCTCGTAGGAAGTAGAACAAACGCATTCGGCAGTTGACGAAGATAGAAAAATGTATATACAGGTAAGAAAAGAATTTGCTCCTCGATGTCAGCCAGCGACAGAGCTTCCATGATTTATTGACAGAAAATTTGCTGGTCTGGTGTCCCTAAACTACAATAAACAAAGGATCAGCAAATCGATTGCTTTTCCAAGTTGTGGCGCAAAGAAAGTTAACCTCTGAAAATTGTTTTTCGTGTTTCTTTCTTTCAAACTATTTGCATTAATAAAGAACTTCAAAAGCAATCTGAAAAAAGGATTTAAATATGTGTTTCTGATAATTTTTATGGATTATTTTTTAATTTATCACTTCCTTATGGAAGCATTTGCCTTTTAATTTTCCGAGAAGTATCACAAAAAAGTCATAGTTTAGATTCAGTGGTGATGGTTATCATACACAGCCAAGACCAATAAAGCCTTAGTTTCACTGGGCGGAAAATAGAAGGATGGATTTAACACTCTCTGGTTGTGATACCCATTGTCTTTACGTTAAAGAGTTTATCTAGCTCCTGCGTTTGCAGTGGCTGTAGCACCCCTTGCGTGCCTCCTATGAAAAATGTTCGCATTGATTAAAGTACTCTTTTTCGAAATCTCAAGGATCCATTTGTCTTGCAGGCAAAATCGACGAAACACTGCTATTTGACTAGTTGTGACTTTAATTGTACTGCTTCAATGGTCACAATTTCAAATACCCTTATGCCAAAAATTTTGTGCTAATACTTACAATAATTTCTTGTTATTTACTGAAGGTGCCTTATAGGCAGTTCTACATGTCCCGCTTTGTTGTGACGTTTTTAACTACGTTTTTTTCATGATTTTGCAGGCAACAGTGGTGCGGATTATGAAACATAGTAAACTACTGAAACATAATTTTCTGATGCAAGAGGTAGGCTGTTCTCGTGATTCCTTGCTTGTCGTATTTGTACACGCAGGGCGGGCGGTCAGTTGTGATGCATAGTTGCTAAAGGCTAGGGGACATTAGTTTCGTTAGAAGAAAATTTTGAGTACCTGCTGTTGTAAGATCCCTCAGCATCATCATTTATTTTAGTTTATGGGATATCAATAGCAAGTTAGTGAATACATAGCCTGCGTCACAGACCATAACGAGGGGAGTTATGGTCTGTGTGATGGACTCACTTTTGTTGTCCTAGTTTCACAGAGATCTTGTGAAATCTGTTATTCAAATAATGATATTGGTTTGTCTAGCTCTTTGTTTGTTTAATTTATGCTGAATTCGTTGGGACAGAAAAAGTGAGTCCATCAGACAGACCATAACTCTCCCTCGTTATGGTCTGTAAAGCAGGCTAGTGAATACACCGTTAACGACCAAGCCCTAAATTTGCCTTGTGTAATAAAGTATTCCTATTGAATGCTGCATTTTAGTTCCAGCTACATTTTCAAATGAAGAAACCTCATTTGAGGCATATCCGAGATATTAGGTGTGCCAAAAAGTCTTGTCTATTTGTCTGCTCACAGATGATGAACTACCTATTTTCAAAATGGCATCATTGTTGAATGACATACATAACTGTAAGTTAGTTTCTGGCTGCAAGAAAATGAAAACAAATCTTCGAAAACTAGTCAAACAATTTATTTTCTGTAAACTTTCAAATAGGCAAAGAATTTTTTGGCACACTGCTGCAGACGTCAATCCTCGGATAGGTAAACAGTACTTTCATAAGCTGATTTTCTGTTGTGATGAGCAATTGTTGCTTCAGAATAAATGCATCTCTTATGTGAATCTCTTTACCTCTTTACCTTTTTTGCCAACATGCTTTCAAAGCATGTTTACATGTTTTTGTTATTTTGAATTTTTCTTAATTGGAAATTTTCAGAATTTTTCGAATCCTTTTGCCGAGATATCTTTTAATTTTCAAATTCTGTTGCAGATTGTTAAGCAAGTGCAGTCAAGATTTTCTCCAAGTGTCGTTATGATTAAGGTCAGTTTCCCAATAACCTTAATAGAAATATATTACAATTAATTTTGCATTTCATCCATAAAACTGGTCGATTTGATTAAGATCATTACAAACTTCGTTATATGCCACCACCTAGTCCCCTTTTAGTAAATTGTCTTTCATTTTGTAGTAATTTTTGCGTATTTTTGTGTATTGTAGTTCTAATTTATTTCATTTTAATGGCCATGGGGTAGACATGTCTTTTGCTCTCTGTGGTATCGTCTTAGTAGTGTTCGTGTAAAGTAGTTTTAGGAAGAGTAATAAGTAATATGTATTGTAAGTTTAAAAAAAAATAAAAAATAAAGTTCAGTCAGCTAAGCTAAGATATTGTTTATTTGATTCGCGTAAATTTACAAATAGACTATACACATTTTGACAATTCGACAATACACAATTTGACGTTATGGTGTTCAACAATTTGGCCATTAGGTCCGACACTGAAGCAACTTTATACCCCATTCATACTTGCAAGTTAAACCAGCTTAAACTAAACCAGGTTGCCAAATGAGGCCTTCTAATTGGTCAATCCAAGGAATCGAATGCATTTGATTGGTTGAAATTTAACCTGGGTTACATAAAGCTGGTTTAACTGAGTCAGTGTGAATGCGGTATTAGTCATTTTACATCGATGTGTGTAAGCGGTATTTTTGAAACAGTATTTTACCTGCATATTACGTGGCAAGAATGTTAATTCAATCAAAGCACTTAAAGGCATTGAGTCATGTTAAATAGACTGCGTATACCCAATTTGCAAAAATTGCTGACTCATGATGATAGCTTACGCCAATCTGATTGGCTGTTATGCAAACTGCACACATGAAACACTCGAGCCGACGTTGCCTCGTATTGGTGAGGTTGACGTCTGATCACATGAAAACAGACTGATCACATGAAAGCAGACAGACCCCCAGCGGAGAATCGCTATTCAACATGACTCAATGCCTTTAAAGCAAAGAGCTTGTTTAAAATGAGTGATCGACAATATTGTATGTCTGTCATTGAGATTCAAAGTAAATGCGAGAAATAAAACTACATTTTCAATTTTGTAAGAGATGTTTCGATAATAATTTTCAGTTACGNATATAAGCTTTACATGCTCTAGACAACGAGATTCAAGGAAACAAAAATTTTGTTTATGATTATTTATATCTGAGATAATCGGCATTCCAGGTTAGTGTTAGAGGCATTGAGTCATGTTAAATAGGCTGCGTATACCCAATTTGCAAAAATTGCTGACTCATGATGATAGCTTACGCCAATCTGATTGGCTGTTATGCAAACTGCACACATGAAACACTCGAGCCGACGTTGCCTCGTATTGGTGAGGTTGACGTCTGATCACATGAAAACAGACTGATCACATGAAAGCAGACAGACCCCCAGCGGAGAATCGCTATTCAACATGACTCAATGCCTTTAAAGCAAAGAGCTTGTTTAAAATGAGTGATCGACAATATTGTATGTCTGTCATTGAGATTCAAAGTAAATGCGAGAAATAAAACTACATTTTCAATTTTGTAAGAGATGTTTCGATAATAATTTTCAGTTACGAATAGAATATGATATGAATTGCAAGTTATTTTTTAAACCTAAACTAAAACCTGCAAAAACTGAAACACCTGTGGTTGCAAAAGTGTTGTGTCATAATCGGTCAACATATATTACAAGTAAATTCATATGTACATTCTCCAGAGTCTCCTCGCTGAGATCTTTTAAGCTTGGTTCGACGCTTTCCTGAAGACAGAAACTTGTTTGTTTAAATTTGAATGTCCTGCTGATTTCACATTTTCTATTGATATTTTCAATCTATTCTTTCAGAAATGCATCGAATCGTTAATTGACAAGCAATACATCGAAAGATCACAGGGAACCAAGGACGAATATACGTATCTAGCATGAGCACGTGATACATTTTATTAGAAAAGGTTCTTTGAGTTGGAGATATTGCGATAACAGCAATCATAGTTTCATCAGTACACGACATTGTTACTCAGCTACAACCCATTGTTAGCTATTAGAACTTTTCTTGTTGTAATTATGTAAAACCAATAATAATGAGCTTACCCATTGCCAAATCCCTGTTGAAAGCCTCATGATAGTTAAGCTGTAAGCCTAGCATACTATCCGTGCCAAGTTAGGTCTGTTTCCTCCGCGCCATTTACAGGTGATAGGATCATATATGATCGAACCGAACTTGGCAGAGATTTCTAACCAGCAAGAATAGCGGATCGGACACAAGCGATCCATTGTAAAAGGAAGGCTGCTTTGGGATCGATTCCGTTCACAATGGATCCCATGTAAAGGGATGTTGTCTCAAATTAGATGTCACGTGAGATTTGCGATAACGTAAATTAATGATGCAAAGCATTTCAATTGTTTTTATTCGCGGACCTTTTCACGTGACATCTAATTTGAGACGGACTTTAATCTTTTGGTCTCCTGATACTGTGGACTGCTACTGCTGGAGAGCAGAAGAATTAGCTGATCGTTTTGCTTGAGTCTGTGTTAGATTAATCGTTAATACATTGGTAATATGCAGAAGTAACTGTAATTACTACTTACAAATGAATATCAAATTCGTGTGGCTTGATCCACAATCCATAATTATGTAGTAACAGATATATGTCCAGTGGCGAACACTTTGCCAAATATAGTGGGACGAAGCTATTGTTTCAGTTGAAAAGCATTGTTTATTGTTGTTGTTTTCCAACAAGTGGCTTTGTTCTACCCACCATTGTGGTGACCGCACCCCCTTGCCCCCCCCCCCCCTAGTGTCCGCCACTGCAGATGTCGTTACTTTTTGTTCCTTTTAGGCCGAATACAAGCCTCCTATGCGTATGTAAAAACCTGTATTTTCTGCTTTTGATATGAATGGTATCCCCCTTGCATTGATGCTCTTTTTTCATAATCTACGTTCTCGTACAACTTTAAGGGTGTGTTTGGTTCGTAATTCCAAACTTACCAAACTCTGAAACAGTAAACTTCGCAGAGACGGAAATATATTTCCCAATAGAATACAAAAATCTTTAAAACAGCAGGTTTCAGAGTCACCATGGCGAAAACTAATGAAACCGAGAATCTCTCCAAAGTGTGCCAAACCTTCTGCTTTTTGGAGCAGAAGGTTGAGAAGGCCTCCCAAACCTACCAACGCTACCCTTTTGAGAGTCAATCAAACACAAATTCCAAGTCTACCGTTTTCAGAATTGGTACCAATCTAACACACCCTATAACAACGTACTCTATCCATATCTCAATAAGTTTCAGAAGTCCTTGTCCACCGGGTGAGTCAGGAAATGTTAAAACGTTTCCAAGCCTGTAGTCTGCTAGCTAGTCATCAGATTCTTTCAAACTGATTCTTATTGTGCAGCTAACATGTCAACTTAGATAATAGAATTTAATTGGTTAAAATCGGTCATATTGTTCTCGACTTACATGTGATTTTATAATAGTGTCTCTTATTGGAATCCGTCAAAACAGGCCTAAACTTCATGATGAAATTTGCTAGCATTTAAGTTCAATAGCTATGACAATTAAACTCAGTTGGGCTATCTTATTGCCTTATTTTCTATCAGTCAGTTTTAAGCTAGTTTTCTGTATTCTCAGGAGCCTGAATTCTCAGCTTTTGAAGGATTCTTAGCTGAAACATTTTGTATACAATCGCTTGTAACTCGAGAGCAATACGACTGATTTTCGCCAACTTAAAATTTTATTATCTATGTTGACATATCACCTACAGAATAAAAATCATTTGAAGGAATCTTACGAATTTTAGCAAACTACTGGCTTGCAAACATTTCAACTTGTTTTTCTCACACGGTAGAAACAAGTTTCGGCTTTTACCTAAATGTAAAATCATGAATTATCAACCAAAAATTCATTTCATTAAAATTGATAATTCGCTCTGAAGTTTATTGAACATTTTATTTGAAAGCTGTCCTGAAAAATAATGAAATAGAATTGTGTTGTGTACCAAGTTTCTCGTATTGATTTGTTTAGGGACCGTTCGTTATTCAGCCAGAGGTTTGTACCGAAGAGAAATTGGCACGGGGGGGGGGTTCTTCCATAGTAAAGGTACCTGGGGATGTGCCGCGCTCAAGGGTATACTTTTTCGGACTTCTAGTCTAGCCAAGGGTATGCTTTTTTGCAATTTTAGTCTAGGCCAGTCTAGGCAAGGGTATATTTTTTGGCAATTTTCGTTCAGAAAAGGCCAAATTTTCTTAATTTGAGTCTATAAACCCCAAATTTTGGCGATTTTGGTCTAGAGAAGGCGAAATTTGGTGATTTGTGCCTAGAAAACCGGAAATTATGGCACTTTTGGTCTAGAAATTAGTCTAGCCAAGGGTGTCATTTTCACAAAAATTGGTCTAGCCAACGGTACCATTTTGAAGATGCTCGCGGCACACCCCTATCCGAAATTTGGCCA
>REGM01000368.1:100995-136093 GCA_004194415.1 Aurelia aurita
CATGAAGTTGCTTCGGATCTCAGAACACTTTTGAGAGAGTTAATCATCGATAACTTGGCTCAAATTGAGTTACGAATGTTACAGTTTATACACAGGCAAGTTGATTCGCCTTCTGGCCTTTTTCTCGTTGTTTTCGTTCATTGTTAGCTGATTTTGTTATGCAACAGTCTAGGCCCATATTTAATCAAAACACAGCGATCTCTCAGCAAATCTTTTCCACCGTTCAAGTATTTTGAGGCCGTCGCCTGATATGTTCTGCCCAAATTCTTTCGATATGTGTATGCAGGCGTATGTGTTTTCCTTCTCTACCGTTTTATAATTTTATCAATAATAATATCAAAATAAAGTTTCTTTTCATTTGAATACGACGGTTGAAAACAGCAAACTTCGAATCGCTAACTCGCAAAATGAAACCCTTGTATGCTCGCACTTTTGTTCTGCAACTGTTAGACAGCAAAATCAGCTAACAATGAACGAAAACAACGAGAAACAAGGTCAGAAGGCAAATAAAACTTGCCTGTGTTCGTAACTCAATTTGAGTAAAGTTATCGTTGATTTATTCTCTGAAAAGTGTTCCGAGATCCGAAGCAACTTCATGCCACAGCTAGCAGTGTTTCTCCTGAGAACGGGGGTCATGCTTTTGTTTTCCTTCATAAAATTTACCAGATTTGGACGCTCGATCCAAACCTCTTTTCTGGCAAGTAAAAAGGTCTATTAGTGGAGGCAAAATTGTTCAAGTGCCGATAAGACCAAAAAACTATTTGAATGCAAATTGAAATTCATGGTGTTGGTAGTTGCCTCGACAAAAAGTTACGGTTTTTGAAAACATGAATCCCAAGATAGTCTTCAGATACGAAAGCAACCTTTTTTCTTCCAAACTCTGCAAAGTGCCGAAAGATCATGAAAAGGCAACTCTTTCTGTGCTGAAGACTTGCTGGCAATTATTATTATTATCAATGTATTTTCAGTTGATCCTCACTTGATAACGAGTACATGCTCGAAACGTCGTGTTTTATACATCTACGCTATTTTATGGTACTACAATTATTTATCTATTATATTTTTGTATTTTCAGTTGGCTTACAATAAATTTGCTAAAATAACAGCTAATTAATGCCAGCGTTAAAAGTATACACAAATGTTACATAAGTAAAAGTGAATAAAACCTTAGAAGTTTGTTACAAGAATACGGTATAGAAATAGAACTAAAAACGTTAATTCATAAAAAGCCCAAATTCGGAATAAAAACACGACATAGCTTGCAGGGGCAACTTTCTCCTTGCCAATCTTTTATTTTTACTTTAAACTGACCAATTGATTCCGAGGGACTATAGCCCCCTTTGACATTCGGTACCACCACTCCTGGTTGTTGCTGTTATTATTGACTGTCACAGTGTGTTGTCACATTGTCGCAATTTTGCGACTTGATGATGACAATAATAATCCATTCTATCACATTAGCAATCGGAAACATGCTGTCGGCTATGTGCTGAAGAAGAAATATAATACAATAATACTGATAATCCAGCCACCTCCTCCCTTACAGACCCGGGTTGCGTAGACTGGATAAATGAAACTACAAGTAAGACACCACATTTAACATTTAACATTTAACATACATTTAACATTTAACATTCAACATTCAACATTTAATAAATGATGTGGAATCAATGATCTCAGGTAGCAAGTCTAGTACGTTTTTCTGCTTTTGAATCTTGTTGATGAAATTGAAGAATTACCTAAGACCATTTGTTTGTTGTTATGCTCTCAAACTCAACCATGCTTCAGTGATTTGCTTGATAAACAATCATATGGTTCTTTAACAGGTTGTATTCCCATTAACAGTTTAAGTGTTGAATCTTAATTTATAGGACGGCAGGATTGGGAACATCAAGATTGAAGATGCAAAATATTCGCAGTTGGATTGCCCAGTGCTTCTAAACGCCATGACGCACGGGTCAGCTTTGTAGGGAACATGTATGCCGACATTGTTCCCCAAGAATGTTGAATTGTGTGTATGTTTTGTATACTGTTTCAAAAATGTAGGCAACATGTTGAACGAGAATCAACATGTTCACTCTAGGCAACATTTTCGATGATTTTGAACGGAATTTAGCCAATCAAGAGCGGTCTTTCATATCATGTGATCCCTTGAGAAGTGATGATGAATGCGTGTTGAAAAATGTTGAATGAGTTTGTCCACTCGTGTGTATTAAGCATGAACAACAAATGTGGGGAACATCTTTTGCCAAAAAATCTTGCCCACAAATGTTGGCCACAAAAGTTGTCTTGGTTGCAGTGGCCTTAAGACCCATTGTTAACCATGATCCTNTTGATGAAATTGAAGAATTACCTAAGACCATTTGTTTGTTGTTATGCTCTCAAACTCAACCATGCTTCAGTGATTTGCTTGATAAACAATCATATGGTTCTTTAACAGGTTGTATTCCCATTAACAGTTTAAGTGTTGAATCTTAATTTATAGGACGGCAGGATTGGGAACATCAAGATTGAAGATGCAAAATATTCGCAGTTGGATTGCCCAGTGCTTCTAAACGCCATGACGCACGGGTCAGCTTTGTAGGGAACATGTATGCCGACATTGTTCCCCAAGAATGTTGAATTGTGTGTATGTTTTGTATACTGTTTCAAAAATGTAGGCAACATGTTGAACGAGAATCAACATGTTCACTCTAGGCAACATTTTCGATGATTTTGAACGGAATTTAGCCAATCAAGAGCGGTCTTTCATATCATGTGATCCCTTGAGAAGTGATGATGAATGCGTGTTGAAAAATGTTGAATGAGTTTGTCCACTCGTGTGTATTAAGCATGAACAACAAATGTGGGGAACATCTTTTGCCAAAAAATCTTGCCCACAAATGTTGGCCACAAAAGTTGTCTTGGTTGCAGTGGCCTTAAGACCCATTGTTAACCATGATCCTTTGTGCACCGAATGAAAAGCAAGACAATGACCTAGGCCACAAATGACTCTCAGATAATAAGAAAGTCGACTTTGGCGCCACAAAGGATCATGGTTAGCAATGGGTCTTTAACTGATAAAATTGTGTTTTGTTGTCGAAACGTTGACGTACATAACCGTGCATGGACACAGGTTTGATTCACATTCTTCTTCTTCAACCTTGATAATAGACCTATTAGCTATCCTACAAAGAGTCTGGATCGAACGATATTTTGATACATTTTGTAGATTTTTCGAATGTGCAAAACAGTAATGGAAGCTTTAACTCCACTTAATTATATCGCTCGATCGAGACTCGTTTGTAGAAGAACTAAAAGGTATATTCTGGATTCTCAAATTTAGAACTACAGGATGTAGAAAACTAAAACCCAATTTAGGAACATCAGCAAAGAAGAATATTCAACGCACACCCACATTCTGGAAAGAATAAATTGTCCTCTTTTGAAATTTCACAAATCATCTGCAATTTTTCTGAAGTAAGAGCTTTTAGACACGTTGATAGCTTTTTAGCTCATCTGACAGCAGCTTGGAACAATCTTGATACCAGAATGATTTTAATTTCGATTCGGTTAAAAATTAAAGATTCTCGATTTTTTGTCAACTTCAATTTTGGCGATTCTTCAAACACGAGAACGTATTATTGCAGTCGCTACCATGATTATTCTCTAAACTTTGTGATTTGCCTTTCTAAACAATTGCAAAGCATGCCTCATATTAATTTTGAGGGAGCCCTCCTTTAAGAAATTCCCCCGATTTGAACATAGCTCTTCGTGATATTTAGTCTGCCTACATTTATTTATAAGTATCATATTGCATTTTTGTAATGCTATACGTTGTCTTTAATTTCAAATTTTATCATTGTTTATTAGATAGGTGTGTATCCAGAGTAATGTAGAAGGTGGAATTTTCAAAATGGAAAAAAATGAATGAACATAATTTTACAATTTCAATATCCTAGGCCAAACCAAAACCGGAAACGAAACAAAAATTGGAAACAAAGCCAGAAAAAGCATGGACGTCAGCAAATATTGATAATTTTTGCAAAGCAAAAGAATCAGGGATATATTATGCTGACCCAACAGATTGCAAATACTTCTTCGATGTTCTAATTCAAGAACATATAGAAAGAAGTGTCCAAATGGGTTATTGTGGAATGACAAGATGAAGACATGTGATCGTCCAGCTCCGGTAAAATGTTTCGCTCAGATAAAAAAGGAAGCAGGCTCTCGGAGACCATGTCCAGCGAAGCGGAAACCGGAAGCAAAGATATTGCAACCAACAACATCTGGAAACAAAACCAACACCAGCAACAGAACTAACAACAACAATGGAACCAATACAACAATATTACTAAGACCAGATATGAAAGGAAACCAACAGCAAAACCCAAACCGACAACGAAACTAAAAACGAAAGCAATCCCGGAAATGAAACTTACTTCAACGATGAAACCAACTACCGAACCAAAGCTGGAAACAAAACCCCTGCTAGTAACGGAACCAGTAAAAATGCAACCAATAACAGCAAAAAAACCAATAACAATAACGAAACCGAAACCGGAAACAAAACCAACAACAAAACCAAAACTGAACAAGAAACTAACAACAAAACCAACACATAAGAAGTAACCAAAACCTGAAACAAAATCAAAACTGGAGCAGAAACCGAAACCTGAAACGGAACCTAACAAAGGATGGACGTCGGGAAATATAGACGAATTTTGCAAAACGAAAGAATCAGGGATTTATGGTGACCCTACAGATTGCAAATATTTCATTCAATGTTTGAATTCAAAAACATACAGAATGAAATGTCCAAATGGGTTATTGTGGAATGAGAAGTTCAAGACATGTGATCATCCTGCTAACGCAAATTGTGCAGCTCAGAAAGAAAAGGCAACAGGCTCTCGAAAACCAGGTTCAATGAAACCAACAACAAAAGCAAAGCCAGAAGCGAAACCAAAACCAGAAACGAAACTGAAACTGAAACTGGAAGCGAAACCAAAACAGGAAAAGAAGCCAACATCTGAAACAAAGCCTGTTATTGAAGAATATTTTGACAAATTTTGCGAAATAAAAGAATCAGGGATTTATGGTGACCCTACGGATTGCAAATATTTCATTCAATGCTCGAATTCAAAAACAAACAGAAAGAAGTGTCAAGGTAATTTGCTTTGGAATGACAAGATCAAGACATGTGCTCGACCAGCTTATGTCAAATGCGCCAAACAAAATGTAAAGCCATTCAAAGAATGGGGAATTGTTGAAGATTAATTCAAGATATATCTAAACAGTGTCAACACTGAACAGTCTATATTGCAAACAATAGGTTTGATCCACTTGATATCATTATTTCATTATCTATTCATTGCCATTTTTTGTTTAATATATATGTTTAATATACTATTTATAAATAAGCATAATTATTTTATTGGAGTCCCATCAGGTTTGCTCGACAAAAATATGACTCTTGTCTCATTTAAGGAAAATAGAACGATATACTTTTAAATGCTTGTATAAACAAACATTTATATTCTTCCAACTCTTCAGAATCTCCCTCTTTTGCATCCAATGTCTCATCTGCAAGCAACCGGTCCCGACTGTGGTTAACAGCGGTAAAACGATGGATTATCCCCCCTCCCCGGATTACGCGCTGCACTGCAGAACACCAAAAAATTGCCGCAAGTGTGGATTTAGTTTTAAGAGAAATAGTAAGACATTCTACCGAATGTCCCAAAATGATGTATCGGAGTTCACCAAGCATTTTCAGCTGTGATAAGATGAAAATTGCACCAATTATCTTCTTAAGAACTTAACTAATCAACCCATGTACAGTGCATGTGCAATGTAAGAAGCACATCTTTTTCATCAAGTTTTGCTCGTTGGAGGATTAGCATGCTCGCTTTCATTTTTCGAAGCTGAAACTTTGGAAAAACGTTATCGAAATTTTTAGTTCTCTTTGAAGTATGTTTAATAATAAACCCCAAGAAAATTAACCCGTATCTCTATAATATTATAACCGATTTTAGTGAAAATAATTTCTGCATCTAAGTTAGGCTTTCTGCTAAACAATGATTGGTGTTTCATTCAAATCGATGCATGATTCATGATAGTACACTTTGGCAAATGCTGATGCATCATTATGCGACACCCGGTAGTCTGGTGAAGAGTTTCTATTTAGACTATAGTACAATATCTGTGATTATCTTAGCATCTTTATCGGCATACTTGTATTAATTACCCTTAGGCTTGCTAAACTCCAGAGTTCCAAAGACGTTTGCGTTACCACCATTTTCCATTCGCCATTTTCCAAGTTTTCTTACTTGAAAGATTCCACTGTATTTCTTGAAAAATATTTTGGTTCAGCTATGCTTCCAGTGACTGTTCAATACTGTTTCAAGAGAAATATCCCGACTACATCTTAGCTATATTTCAATGATATAATTTATTTCCAGCATTCCCTGACTTTTACAACTTCTTCAACTTCCAGCACAATTACATAATAAGAGAGTTTTCAAAAACGCGATTTCGTTGCTTGGAGTTGATTAGCCCAACTAAATCAAGCTTGATAGTGCTCACTGAGTTTTGTCCAAACAACATTTCTGTGCAAATCAAATCGATGAAATGAAATAATTGCTGGAAGGGTAAAAATGAATTAACTTAGTTAAGCAATTTTCAACATTCTAAAAGTTTGTAAATATTTAATAAACGAAGTGATGTCAAATAAGATTGAACATGAACTTATACAAACACAGGAAACAAAGAAGATATGATATACCCTGGATATTCGATTTTGGTTTCAATATTGATCGGCTGGTCTTTTAGATTGCAGCATTCCGAGGTAAGGCATCTTTAAATTCCTTCTTTAATTTATTACAACATATTATTAATATCCCCTCCTCTTCTTTTTAAAGTTCGAAAAGTACATTTTAAACTTTTCTGCCTTGTGATTCTTGAGAAGATTGCTTCGGTATTTTTTTTGCAAGTGTTTCAAAAGTATTCTGTTGGTCTCTGGTATTCTGTTGGTCTATCACTGGTAAACAATAAGACTGATTTTCCTCACTTCAAATAATATATTACTTCTTAGAATTTCGTAGCCAAGTCATGGAAATCTTCTCTAAAGTTTACCCACGGCTGCGTGATTCTTCATCACAGAAATAGGCCTAAATTTGCAGCAGGAGAAACATGCAAGACAGGTTGTTTTATCAAGATGGCTGACTCTTGATCGCACTAAATTAAACATGTTATTTATACGGTGGATCATATCAAAGCAGATTAACAGAGCAACAGCTAAATTGCTTAAAACTAGGCCTAAACAAAAGTCTATTAGAAAAGATACTTAAAAAGTTAGAATACAATTACGAATTAATCAAATTTAACGAACTGTTGAATTTTTGGTTTGATCATTGATCAGTAATTCTTTCAAGTTCTNACTAAATTAAACATGTTATTTATACGGTGGATCATATCAAAGCAGATTAACAGAGCAACAGCTAAATTGCTTAAAACTAGGCCTAAACAAAAGTCTATTAGAAAAGATACTTAAAAAGTTAGAATACAATTACGAATTAATCAAATTTAACGAACTGTTGAATTTTTGGTTTGATCATTGATCAGTAATTCTTTCAAGTTCTGAAGCTAATGTTTATTTCAAACTTAGATTGGACGAGTTTGGACTAAATGCCTCATCAAACTTTTTCATTATGAATTATCATCCTTTTTAGGCCAGATCATTTACAATAACGCGATCAATAACCAATAACAATGCATTGGATTCACTTTATCACCAATTTGTCGATTCTTCGCCAGCTAAGGTATGTATGCTCATCGCACTTAGGGGTCGTCGATATTCGATCTTCATATTTTTAGCGGCATTTAGCCAAGCAAAGAAGACACTGTAATTCTGAAAATAATCAAGATATCAGAAATGCTACATATAGGATTATAGCAAAGTACCTGAAGTTCTTTTCAAGCCGTTAAATCAAACAGAAGATGCATTAACCATCCGTGCAATGTGTTTTTAAAGATGCCAATGATTTGGAGGCTATGCTTAACTTGAGGGTTTATATTTGGATATCTCTATCAAGCTTTTTAATTTGCCAAGCTCATTCTGTCTGAAAAAGATTCGACATTTGCTTGTCTGTATCGTACAGGTAGCAGACTTGAGATAATTCAAATCCCCGAAGTTCGCTGATACACTAGACTGTGTGGAACGAGTTTGTTAGGAAATTTTAAGAAAATTTAAATTTCCCTGAGGCCAAAAATGATATTGTGAGGGATAGTAGAAAGGCAAAAATTTTCCTAAATTTGTGCTTGATGTGGTTTTTGTGCAGCCTGATTGGCCAGTTCCATATAAATCTGTCTTCCTTTTCAGCCAATCAAAATTTGATGCTTTCTCTCTCCGTGCTAAATTTTATTTCGGACGCCCTGCAAACCCTATCTTGCAATAATGTTCTTTTCTTTGACTATTGTACCGACTTGATCTGTGGATTTTTGCCCTTTTAGATATCATACTATGGCTCATATCCTGTTGGTACAAGTGCTTGTTCATTAGATCCTATACCACCGATATTGTCACAGAAGAAGTGGGTTTTAGCAGGAGTCTCAAAAGATGATTTCATTGGCTCTCTAGTTTGTGGAACATGTTTAAAGATATCTGTCATTGATTTGACGACAAATGCTGATCCAGAGATCATTAATGCGGCTGTAGTTGATCAATGTAATGATTGCGAGAAAGGTAAGTAACATCGTAACATTCTTTAGAAATAAGCATCTATTTTTCTTGTCATATTTTATCGTATTTAATCTAAATATAAACCTACTTAAGTCACCAAAAAATTTATAACCCTTGCAAGATTAAAATTTCACTCACTATAAGCTCTTTTTTTTCATTTTTCATTCATTTTATATTCTTTAAGCACGGTAACCCCGTCAGCTAAGGCTGCTTTTCAGGGGGCCTTGAATTTTATTAGGCAAAAACATTATGATCTCATAAATTTTGTAAGTTTTTTTGTGTGCTACCTACCGGGTGAGTAAGTTAGGTGATAGTTTGGCGAATAATCATAAAAATTGTGCATTTTTTTATATGTTATGATGCAGTAGAAAGATTAATTTAGTTATAAAAAATTTAGTTTGCTGAAATATGCCATCTTTTCTTATATTCATGGGTGATTTTGCGATTTTATCGAAAACGCTATATATTCTTTGTGGACTTTCTTCTAACAGAGTGATGCAAAATAGGCGAACAGACCTGCAGAACAATGATTGAGTAAGCTGTCGTTGCTTTTGAGGCGTTCCTTGTTTACATTTGTAACTTGATTAATCGGCCGTAAATATCTCTATTTTCTTGAGCGCAAGTCCCTTTGTACTAGCGTGTCAATCAAAAGCAACGGATACTTTTGTATCAAAATCAAGAGGAGTTTCTAAGTCATATAGAATATTTTACCAAAATTTACCAAAATTTTAAAATCGAATTTTGGTAATGCCTAAATGCTGCTGCATGGTTTCGTTATCTTTGCAGGAGAAATTAGTCTTTATACAGATGGCAGAGAGAAAAAGAAAGCAAATGTCGAAGCAGTAGATTGTGTCGGTGCTGAAAATGATGGAGACTTACTTCGAGCTGTCGCTCAACAATATGGAAATACAACTGCGAAAATTGTGATAAAGAATTCTATGTAAGTTTTTTCAAAGCAAAAATCTCCTTTGTAATGGAAGAGTTTCTTCTTCCCTCTTCTTCTTCCTCCCTCTTTCCCTTTCTTTTCCTCACCTCTCTATCTCCCTTTCGTCCCGGTTTTCTACGAGGCTCTGGCACCCAGGGTACTGAGCACTAAACATTCTGCTACCAANTGTAGACTTTCTTCTAACAGAGTGATGCAAAATAGGCGAACAGACCTGCAGAACAATGATTGAGTAAGCTGTCGTTGCTTTTGAGGCGTTCCTTGTTTACATTTGTAACTTGATTAATCGGCCGTAAATATCTCTATTTTCTTGAGCGCAAGTCTCTTTGTACTAGCGTGTCAATCAAAAGCAACGGATACTTTTGTATCAAAATCAAGAGGAGTTTTTAAGTCATATAGAATATTTTACCAAAATTTACCAAAATTTTAAAATCGAATTTTGGTAATGCCTAAATGCTGCTGCATGGTTTCTTTATCTTTGCAGGAGAAATTAGTCTTTATACAGATGGCAGAGAGAAAAAGAAAGCAAATGTCGAAGCAGTAGATTGTGTCGGTGCTGAAAATGATGGAGACTTACTTCGAGCTGTCGCTCAACAATATGGAAATACAACTGCGAAAATTGTGATAAAGAATTCTATGTAAGTTTGTTCAAAGCAAAAATCTCCTTTGTAATGGAAGAGTTTCTTCTTCCCTCTTCTTCTTCCTCCCTCTTTCCCTTTCTTTTCCTCACCTCTCTATCTCCCTTTCGTCCCGGTTTTCTACGAGGCTCTGGCACCCAGGGTACTGAGCACTAAACATTCTGCTACCAAGCATAGGGCTCAAATCTTTAAAAAGGTGGGTGCAAAATTCTTTTACATTTTTCTTTGAATTAAACGAGGTTGTGACGTCATCAAATTTCTAAATCCTAAACCAGAAGAGCGACAGATGTCTAAACTTCATAAACTATGGTTTTCGCGAAGATTGTATCATTTTTTCTCTATTGATTTAGGACGTACGATGATTTTGATTTTTTCGAAACTTTCCATGAATTCTTTCAACAAAAATATAAATGCCGCCATTTTGAAAATAATGAAGATGTCAAAAAATTTCCAGTGCAGATTTACGGGAAAGTGCCCTAAGTTACCTTCAAGCCATTTAATTCAAACAAAGATGTAAAAGAATTTTACATCCACCTTTTTAAAGATTTGAACCCTATGCTACTGCTACCAGAACATGAAAGTTAAGCTTAGTTGATGAAACAAAACGGCAACAGTGCTAACTTAACATCGTCAATACTAATTTCCTTAGGTTGCCAGTTGTTGGCTTAGAGTACTTCATCGATGGTAAATGGGTATGTTTACCAAGAGATGTCAACAACTATTTCCAGATTGAAGCATTAGACCAACAACATCAAAAGCAGTTCCGAGCTACAAGTATTACTGGAGAGAAAATTGGATTTTCATTGGATAATCTTCTGCCTAATGAAGAAACTGTTATAAAGCATCAGTTCTCTCCTTTTCGTATAGGTAAGCTGTTCAGGTATTTTAGGTTACTGTAGGGTGCCCCCTGTCGTACACCCGTCTTTCTGTAGTCACGTGACTCAGTAGTATTTATATTTCGTTGAGGCCATTTATCTTTATTCAGTTACAGTAATGTTAGTTACTATATTCGATAGAAGTTTAGCTTACTGCGAAAGACTGTAACTGAATAAAGATAAATGGGCTAAACGGAACATAAATACTACAACTGAGTCACGTGACTACAGAAAGACGGGTGTACGAAAGGGGGCATCCTACATTGCGTTCTCACGAAACAGGTGCAATTCGAAAAAGGCAAACAATGTGACGGCACCAAAACCATACTATAGCGTTCACAAGATACCGGCAAGATTTGAAAACGGCAGAAAATTTGACGGCAACAATCTCCTTGCAATCTCCCCAACAAGGCTGCTAGAATTAGATACCAAAGAAATGTATCTAGGTCTAAAGAATCGATCAGCCTCGTTTCCTAAGAGCAGAAAATGTTCCGTTCTGATCGCTTTCAAGTGGTCACACAACGCCGTTTTCAAACTGTGCCGGTTAGAGGCTCATTTTCAAAATTTGCCATTTTCCAATTATGCCGGTGTAATTTTTGCNCCAAAGAAATGGATCTAGGTCTAAAGAATCGATCAGCCTCGTTTCCTAAGAGCAGAAAATGTTCCGTTCTGATCGCTTTCAAGTGGTCACACAACGCCGTTTTCAAACTGTGCCGGTTAGAGGCTCATTTTCAAAATTTGCCATTTTCCAATTATGCCGGTGTAATTTTTGCCAATTTCTATCCATAACAATTTTGTGCCGTTTCAAGTTGTACCAATTTTTGCAAACAGACAATTTTATCCTACTGAAAATTTTACCGCAGTCGTTATTATAAAGGGGTTTGAAAAGGCAGGTAGCGGTGGGGCAATCATGGCTGACCTACAGCATGTCCCAAAAATCGTTCGGTGCTTGTTGTAGATATTCAATATAAAACAAAATCAATTGAGTCCACGGTGCCTGTCCTACGACCCTAAATTAATTACATATGTTACTATCTGGGAAATCAGTTGTTAACTCATCGAGCTGCAAGCCTTGAAAGATCAAGTTTTGTGAGAACCGGGGACCCCTCAGTAACTCCATTTGCTGTGAAGCTTCATGGTCGAATAAGAAGTATAGGCCTGTCTTCTCCGCAGGGCCGCGGAGAGGATTTATGGGCCCCGGTTCAGAATGAAACATGGGCCCCTTTCAAAAGAAAGTATGGAAGGTGCGCCGGAGGCGCACTCATCTAGGGGGGTCTGGGGGCATGCTCCCCGGAAAATTTTTACAATTGAGGTAACTAGAATCGCTCTGGTAGCTATTTTACGCCTCTAAAAACAATTATCATATCATCAAAATAGCCAGTCGTTATGCACGAGAATCATAATATCAGAAGCTGAAAGTATTTATTTACTCAAATTGTTCTTTAATCTTAAGAACTGAAAAATACTAAATTTACTGAATTTCATCTTCAGACACTCAAAACCTACATTGATATCAAAAGATCAACATGTTTTCTATTACCATGAACACACTTAGATTTCCTTGATTCCAATTATTTTAGAATTAAAAACATTTTGATAAAAACGTTTAATAGGAACCTTAAATTTAGATGTTTATCAGTGGCGGCGCCACGGGGAGGATTGGGGGGACTCGTCCCCCCACTTCTCTCAAAAGTTGGTTTTCCAATTCGTCCAAATCCGTAGAGAAATTGTCGAAGGAGGGGTTATGTAGCTAGATCCTGAATTTTTTAGGACAAATAAGGGCGCTTTTTAGCAATAAAAAGGGCTTTTCCCAAGGATGAAAAGGGCGTGGTCCTGAAAATTTTCCCAGGGGCTTCGCCCCCGGACCCCTATTCCAATTTTTCCTCCCCAGTTGTTGGTGGCTGGCGCCGCTACTGTGTTTAGTTGATATATTTGACTGGTACTGCTTATCAGAAGACATAATGGAGCTATCAATGTCTCTTTTTCTCCTTGATTTGAGACATATCGTGACAAATAGAGAAATTATTGACAGGCCCCGTTTGACCACGGGCTCTGGTATAGAGACTCGTATTTGAGACACACTTTGAAACATTGAGTTATTATTTATGGGCCCCTATGACCATGGGCCCCGGATTTTTTAATCCCTCTCCTCAGCCCTGCTTCTCAGTAGCGAAGAAACAGAAAACCTTTACTGCACCAGGGCCGTAGGAAGCAGCGGTTGATTGGGGGGCTTTTGTTCTTAAAACAATAGAGAACAATACATTTAATTTATGCTTGTGACGTAGCGCCATTGTTTTCAAAATTATTGGGGTGACTCGAGCCCCCTGCCCCCCCGCTTCCTACGGGCCTGCTGCACTAACTATCTGAGATCTCTTTCATTATAGCTACGCGAGCTGGACATGAACCATCAATTAAATGTCATGGACAGAAAAATTTAACAGCTGCTGTGTCAAGGGACAGTTCCTCACAAGTGGATGCTGCAGCAAATGGTGGTGGAAATGGCCAGATGAAAGGTCTGTAAAATCAAATAATAAAATTATCGTTTTACATGATCATGTTTGCGAAGCTCGATTCTATGGAAGCCTGAACTTGAAGCATTTAAATCCTACAAACTTAACAGCAATAATTCAGGATACCATCCTAGATGCTGATATTTATAGATTAAGCTTAAATTTGCAATCAACAAGAAGCAAAAGTTTAAAGGGAATGTAAGCATATAAAAGTGGCTCAAGCCAGTTGCAGTCAAATTCTAGCCTATCAGATATCAGTATTTCCTGTTTACGTAGATCATTTACCCAAATATGGTCCGGCATGTGTCACGGCCCATTGTCTTTGCACGGCTGTTTTTATCCAAGGCTTATATATGCTTAGATTCCCGTTAAGCAGAATGGTCTGAAGAAAAATCGTCAACATTGCTAAAGATTTAGAGACCTGTTGTTCTTGCTCACTTTGATCAGAACTTGTTAGATTTTACATCAGTCATCATCAAGTTGTATAATCATGAAACCTTTAGCTATTTCTTATGTATTTACACTGTTTCATTCTGTGATTTTCCAACATCTCTGGTTTGTTGTTGATCCCAAATTTAAACTTGATCGATAAATATTTTGGGCACAGATATTGAAAGGTAAGTAATAAAGATTTGAATCAATGATCAAAGATTATTGTTGGTTAAATTTCAAACTGTTTTAACCAATAAGTTCTTGTCTAGATTCATTCAAATCTGTTACCTTTACTTTTGGGACACCCACTGTTAATTATTGGGGACTCCATAGAGACGATAAATAGACGAGGCGAATCTTATTCAACAGAACGTAACATGGCCTAAAATCTCACACCACAAGATTCTCTAAGACAACAACAACACCGGTTCCTCCACAGGGCCAAGTACAAAACATAACAAGATTACAAGATTACATATAAAAGTCTTAAACATTACACCCAGTAAATAGCAACAGCGAAATTTTGATGATATTCAAGAGGGAGAACTTCCCAAAGGCCACCCTGTTCTCGACTAGAAATTTAATAATAGCCCTTTTCACCAACCTCGTCCCCAGGGCCTTTTGTCATATTGGGACGGAGACGAAAAGGCCTTTTCACATTAGTGGATGAACAAATCTTCTGGACGAAAAAGTCGTTTGCCAGTTGTTCGTTTAATGTCTAATGAGAATCTTGGAGCTTGGACATGACTTTTGATAACTTTTCCGTGTAGATAATTAATCTTCTTCGAAAAATCTTCTGCATAGAGGAACAAATAGATGGACAAATCAGACGACTTGTACATCGAAAATTGTGTCCGTTCCGTTTCCACATCAGACGTCTTTTCCGTCTAAGACGACTACGACTTGCCCGTCCAAACGATTAATTCATCTTCTACCGGGCGTCCCAGAAAATTATACAGATTTGGTCGACTCTAGCGATGAGAACTTAGCGCGAATCAATCCGAAATCATTTTTAAAACATACATCGATAGTCAACTTGAACATAGATACCTTGTTTCTTGATATTGATGCTTTGAGAGTTAAAATATTAATCTTTAGAGTTCAAATTTGTCTCCACCTCTAAACCAGAGATTTGGCGTTTTGGCCTAAGCAAATTCTTGAAGCACAGCGGATAAGTCAACAGCAGACTGGGAAAAAATGTGAAACAAGGGGAGAAAAATTAAAACTGCACAACAGATGCGTTTTACAAAATATAATTTACGTGACACTTAACATCGAGGGAGCTCCAAAGTAGACTTCATGAAATAGATTGTTGATATCAAAATGAATGAAGTTTACTTCGAAGCTCGCTTGATGATAATTGTCATGTAAATTACAATTTTTAAAACGCATCTGTTGTGCAGTTTTTAATTGTTCTCCTCTTGTTTCAAATTTTTTCAAGTCTATTGTTGGCTTATTCACTGTGCTTCAAGAATTTACTTGGCCAAAACGCCAAAGCTCTTCTGGTTTGGAGGTGGAAGGCAAATTTGTCCTTTGAAGATTAATATTTCAGCTCTCAAAGCACCAATATCAACAAACAAAGCATCTATGTTCAAGTTGACTATCGAGGTATGTTTTAAAAATGTTTGCAGATTGATTCATGCTTAATTCTCAACGCTAAGGGTCGACCATATCCGTATAATTTTTTTTGGGACACCCGGTAGTGTGAAAAGGGTTAATCTTACATGACTTCGTAACCTTCTTTGCTTACTCTTGTCTCTTATTAATGATTCCCTTATATTAATGACTCGCAGAAGCTAGGAATAAGTATTTTGATACTATGAATGGTAGCTTTGATAGTGAATGGTGGGATAGGGTTGACAAAGAAATACTACTTAAAATGATTGGCAAAATGGCTATTACAACAAGCAGCGCAACAATTATGTTTTTGCACTGAGTATTGTGTGTATGCAAATACTTTTTAGTTGACAATCCATGTGTAACAGTAGGGTAATGCCTTCACATCTCCTCTCACTGTCCAATTATCTTTAGTTGTGTTCCTTTACGTATGTTCCTAAATTGCTTGTTCATTTTGTTTAGAGTAGTCGTATCTTGTAAGTATTCAGCCTATAGTTTTATGTAACTCCGGTGCTTGCAGTGATTATTATTATTATTACTTATATTTTTTAGAGCATCAGAGTAAGCCAACTGGCACTGCAAGCAATGCTAATCTCTCAGGCAGTCATGAACAATTTGCAAATGTTAATCGTACGAGATCGTTACAAACAAAACACAACAAAGTAAATGACTCATATTGCAAGGAAAGATCAGATGGCACGTACTCAAATGAAGACAATTGCCAACAATTTATCATATGTGTACAGAGTAGGACCTTGCGAAAAACATGCCCTAATGGTCTTAGATACAATGCTAAAGAAAGCGTTTGTGATTGGCCAAAGAATGTTGATTGCCTTAGCCAATCAAATGAACTCCGTAGTATACCAAATGCAAACAATCTAGGAGATATTGACAATGATGATGAAGTTTATACTAAAAAGTTCATGCGGAGAAAAGATTCTAAAGATGGCGCAAGAAGGTAGTCGAAGCAAAACTGACCAAAGGATGGCAGCATTAATGTGCGCCTTTGTTCATGGCTGTACACAGTTTTTTTACAGTAGCATTATGCTATTTTCGTTATGTAAAGAATTTTTGATGTTGTATGTGGACACTTAAAGAAATCGTTCCCTTTGAACTGCTTCATTCTTAAATCAAAGTTTCAAAGTTTCAATTTTATTTGAACAACAATTCTTAATCTACTAAATTTCTGCTTAATGAATGATCTAATTATTGAAATAGCTATTCAGGATACTTGCATACTCCAGGGAATAACGGGAGTTCTTCTCTAGAGAAAACCCCGGAGGGCTTACGAGCCAAGTACCCCTTCTTCAAAGGAATTGCTTACATATTTTAAAAACTCATTAATACATCATACGTTTAAGAGAAAATACTTTTTTCTAAAATATATACAAAACATTATTGATAAGAAATGGAAGGAGAGAAACGAGAAAGAGAGAAGAAAAAGAAAGAAAGAAAAAAGAATGGTAGAAAACATTATTTTCTGTGCTGGTTATACACGACATTTGCTGACATGTAATGAAGTTAGTATTTTTGTCTTAGATGTTCAGAACATTTTTTAGTAAATATGGCTTTCGTTTTTGAGTTCTTTATCGCGCTAGGAATCTTATTTCAGATTTATTATTATTATTATTATCGATTTATTTATCGTTGGATTAAAAATACAATAGCTAAATAAATAGTAGCTAATTAATTCCAACGTTAAAACAATTTATATACAATATTACATAAGAAAGTAGTGAGTAAAATATTTACAAGTTATCAAAGTATACAATATAAAACGGAAATCTAACAACATTTATCATAAGTAGCCCAAGTTTGGAATAAAAATGTGGTAAAAGTATTTATCATAAAAAGCCCAAATTCTGAATAAAAATGCGGCATAATTTGCAAGGACAATTTTCTCCGTACCAATTTTTTATCTTCGTTTTAAACTGACAAAGGGATTCTGAATTCCGTATCGTTGGTGGTAACGTTTGCCACAGCTGCGGACCTTTAAATCGGACGCTTTCTGTCCCGTTGTTGACTGATCTTACCCTTGGTTGAACAAATTCGTTATTGTTACGCAAATTGTAGTGAATTGTATTTTCACAGAATATTTCCTGCATAAATGAAGGATTCAGGTCATTTCTAGTTTTGTACATCTCGATCATAAGTATTTGCAAGTTCTTTGTATGAACAGTAACTGCACAGTCCTTCTGTAATAGCTCACTAAAAGAAGATTCGGTGTCCTTATATGTAATTCTCAAGGCCCTTTCCTGTATTTTGTTGATTTTTTGGTTAAGCTGCCTGCTGTGAAACATCCAGATTAAAGGACAGTATTGAAACTGACTGGTAATAAATGCCCTCATTAAGCTTCTTAGTTTGTTCTGATCCATATACGGGGATATGCGAGCAAGTGCATAAAGTTTATTGCTAGCTTTTTGGCAAAGTTTCGAGACGTGATGGTCAAAGGAGAGTTTGTTGTCAATATGAATTCCGAGTAATTTCTCTTCAGAGCTATTAACGACATCAGTATTTCCAATCTTAACAGTAATTGGATCATCACATCTCTCCCCAAGAACCAAAAGATGACATTTATCNAGAGAAAACCCCGGAGGGCTTACGAGCCAAGTACCCCTTCTTCAAAGGAATTGCTTACATATTTTAAAAACTCATTAATACATCATACGTTTAAGAGAAAATACTTTTTTCTAAAATATATACAAAACATTATTGATAAGAAATGGAAGGAGAGAAACGAGAAAGAGAGAAGAAAAAGAAAGAAAGAAAAAAGAATGGTAGAAAACATTATTTTCTGTGCTGGTTATACACGACATTTGCTGACATGTAATGAAGTTAGTATTTTTGTCTTAGATGTTCAGAACATTTTTTAGTAAATATGGCTTTCGTTTTTGAGTTCTTTATCGCGCTAGGAATCTTATTTCAGATGATGGCACCAGTATGGGAATCTTGCATGATAGCACTACACTAGCGGCGCATTAGCCTTAGACCATTAGTCTAATGATCATTAGTCCAATAATCGCGCTAGATCATTAAATCATTAGTCTTAGCCATTGATACCATTGTAATAGATCTGTGAGTCTAATTATTTCAATGTCGGATAGCCCAAGGGACCGTCCGAATTGATCGGTTAACTTGCGGCACAGTGAATTCCCTTAAATAGCAGCAAGTTGTGGATAAATAGCCGATAAACCGCTTAAATACCGGCACTTGGATGATAAAATATTTTGCTGACTATATGCCGAAAATATGAAGTGCCGAATGTTTCGATTAAATATCCAGAAAAATTGAATCTTTTTAGCCGATATTCAGCTGTTTCTCGCTGAACAGCAGAATTTGCTTGCTAAGTAACTGATTTCCAAAACTGCAATATTCGAATACTTGAATTGCAGATAAAAGTTACTTTCAGTAGAATTCGGCTAAAATTCGAACGATCACTAAGTAAACACGGATCAGACAAAAGTCTTCAAAGTTGAGTTTTGAGGGCTCTAGGTTTGAGTTTAAAATTGTTGTCCAATCTCAACCACTATCTTTCCTCTCTTTGCAGTGCTTTCAGCCCCACTTGTTCAATGTCTCCAAAACTTTGTTTACTTGTCCACATGAATTAATATGCAAATGTTTTGGATGGAAAAGTTTCGGAAAAAATTTTCTCCCACATTTTTACCATCCGAAGCTTTTGGATTTTAATGTAGCAAACTTAATAGGTACAACCCGTTACAATTATCGCTCCAACATTTAATTCAACTTAACCCAAACTGGGACTCACGATCATCGATACAATGATATTTGTACATTACTCCCAATAAGATTATACTACCCAATAACCCAATACACCACAGAGTCCTTTGCTTTGTAATTCATTTTACATATAAAGCACAGTTTGAGCTATTTTTCCAAAACTGAAATTCCTAGTGCGTCTCAAAAGGAAAGTTACTGCACAAATTCTTCAAGTAGGATTTGTTTTGCAAAATATAAACTTGGACTAAGCACTTGGAAATGTTATGGGTTATGATGAAGATTGAAGACCGAACTGAAGATAGCTGAGCCTTTCTGCTTCTGATCCTTTCGAGCGTCGAGCGTGAAATTACCAACCTCGTCCCCAGGGCCTTTTTTAAATTACATCATCGTGTAATCTGATATAAGGAAGCATTTGCATATACAGCATATGATATAAGGAAGCATTTGATTCGATATTTTTAGAGTTTACATCCTTAGTAAGAAAAGGTCAAGTGTTGCATTATTTCGGGAAATTGTACGGGGAGCTGGGTGACCCGGGGGGGGGGGTGTACTTGACTTTCATTAGTACGGGGGTGTGCACTCCAAGAAATAATTCTTGACCCGGCTCTAGAATTCCCCCTCCAAATGAAACCCGGCTTTAGGAAAAATTGGCGAAAAACATACTCCAGAACGTAAAAATAGTATATACTGTGCAACATTGAAATAACAGTCCGCTCGGTTGACTATAACAGAATACCCCTTTTGACAACCGGCTTTAGAAAAATTGTCTTCTTTCGACACCCGGCTCTAGAAAAAAGGAAGCGATAACGATACCCGGAAAGGAGTGCACATCCCCTCAGCAGAACATACCAAGTACCTCCCCCCCTCCCGGGTGGGGGACCTAAAAGTTGAAGTGGTGAGAAAGAGAGCGGAGACAACACAACAACATAATACAACAACAACCACTGCTTGAAGTTCAGTCTTCTCTTGGAGCGTGGTGCAAAACATGGCGCCCGCAAAAAGTATTCATCCGAGAAACAGTGGCATTGCTCCAGAAAAACAAAACAAGGTAAAATCAATCAGCCTATTTTAAAAATCTCACTTGCTTGTAATCTACTGTTCGAGGTTATTCTTCGTCTTAAACCCAGTCAACATTTTTGAGTCATTTTTGTTGGACTGTTTTTTGGAGACTGACTGACTGGTTTCTTGTGTTTTTAGCAAAAAGTTGTCTTTAGTATTTTAGTTGGGGAGGGGGGGGGGGGGCTCTCTTTATTAACCTATCTACTTTTCTTGGAACAAATATATCTAAATAACCTAAATAGTGGAGTAATTTTCATAGCTGCACTTGCAGTGCAGAGAGAACTGATTTTCACTAAAATTGAGTGCCTGTTTAACATCAATCGTAATGTCAGAGCCCTATCCGATATGCAAATCAAGATGCGACAATAGCTATCCGGTACTACAAACCAGACTACAGCATTCTTAAGTTTTTGCAACGTGATTGTGAAAATGCTAACTTTTATTTTATAGTCTGTGATGGCGTGAAAAACGAAAAATTGACTTGTGAATCCGTTATCCAGGTGTACTATTCTATGGGGGGGGGGGGGGGCCTTTAAACCNAGGTCCAGTGGTCCGCACTTTATTGATGAGTTTGAATACCAATATATGAACTTGAAAAGCGTTTGTATGTTCTTCACACTCTGTGCCACGTAAAACATGAAACATGTAAAACATGGAACATACCTTTCTGTCCTCTATCGCTAGATATTTTTCCTTTTTGAGGGTTTTTCAAGCTGAAGGTGTTTGGAAATCCGTATTTTTGAGGTCTTGTAATCGGCGAAAAAATCGGAAAAAATAATTTTGATCCAAGACCTTATCAAGTCTGTGACCCCTTGTCATGACGTTCAAGTGGTGGAGCTCAAGCTGGGCTTGAAGCCTGTCCGCTTGAATGTTGCAAAGTCAGAAGGTTACACCACAGCGCCACAACATCTTCATTTAAATACACAAATTTTAAATAAGCCAAATGGCTCCTCAGTAATTAATCAATTTTTTCAGGGATTCATTTCTGTGGATTCTCATGCCATGTTATATAAACTGCAAGGCCAAATTTTTTCCTTCTACCAGTTCCAATTGCAAAGTTTTTGTGAATCACTTGCAGTAAAGTCCCGCCTTTAAGAAGCCACTTTATATGAAGCTCAGACCCTGAATTTTTGAAAGAACAATGGGAAAACAATAGGATAATTAAGGGAGAACAATAGGCTGAGGTAAAAAATGGGTTTCTTAAAGGTGGGACTTCACGGTAATGTAATGTAAGTCATTTAAAAAAATGCTATGCATGGGAGGCCCCTTGTAAATTAATCACAAGTTGGAAGGCTAGCCTAGCACCCCCTTAGTATTTTCGATTAAAATTTTTCAACAGTGTAATCATTCATGAATTCAACTTGTTTTTAGGATAGATATTCTTTGGTCTTTATTATTCATAAATGTTATTGTCTAATTTTACCAAGATCATTTCTATATTTTTTGCAGATTTTGCAAGATTTTGCTGCTCCACACATTCAATCTTTCAATTATTTCATTGATGAAGGGTTGTCCTTAGCTGTCAAGGTATAATTACAATGCCACTGTTAAAGACCCTGTGCTCCCCATGATCCTTTTCACGTGCGCAAAGGATCAAAACATCGTATTGGATGTAAACAACATATCTTGAAAGCACAATGATGGGAAAATAAATAACTACAGGGAACAAAGCCCTCCTAATTCTTCGATTATTTTTCAGGAATGTCCGTTGTTTGAGTTCAAAAGCGATGGCATAACAAGGTTAATTTGAAGATTAAAAAGACAATATAGATTCACGATTGCTTAGGCCAAAACGACTTTCATACAGTATGAAAGTCACTGTGAGACCATAAAGGATCTTGGGGAGCACAGGGTCTTTAATAGAAAAATTGTGTTCTTTCAGATTTACATTACAGGCCTT
This sequence comes from Aurelia aurita, assembly GCA_004194415.1. Lineage (NCBI taxonomy): Eukaryota > Metazoa > Cnidaria > Scyphozoa > Semaeostomeae > Ulmaridae > Aurelia > Aurelia aurita. The sequence goes on from REGM01000368.1 coordinate 123,424, forward strand.
GCAGAACCTGATGAGAATTATTTGGTCAATGTGGCACTAGTCCAATGATCATTCCACTACACCAATGAAAGTGTAATGAAATAATTGAAAGACCAGTACTCAACAGACTCCAGTGTGAGTCAACTACCTGGCTAAGGCTATTCAGCCTATTCTGTGTTTTGGCTTTATCCAAAGCTGTCTTGAGAGCCTGGTGTAGTGGAACGATCATTGGACTAGTGCCATGTTGATGCGAGTTCGAGTCCTGCCTGGTGCAGCAAGTTTGATTTTTTCATGTGTTATAAAGATGTTTAATTTAGTAAAGTATCAGCCCATCCCCGAATTCTTGGTTGTTATGAGAGCCTTCAAGGTTATTTAAACAAGGATTCTCAGATAAGAAACAATGTTGATGTATTGTACTGTAGACTGTTCTATCCCACCTTCTGGGTAAAGAAATCGTTCACTTTTTGGTCCTTTCAAAATTGATAAATCTTCACATTCTATTTTCCTTGCATGGAAAGGTAGATGTTTGTTATTATTGTGGTGAAGCTGCATAACTATTCAAGTTGAATCAAAAACTTGCGAGCGATGTTGAACGAAATAAGTAATCTCGATTCCATGTTTCAAAATGAGGTTTCCGCCAACGCTGCAAGGCTATTGCAGTTGTGAAATTGTAAATCTATGTAAACAACGTATTGTGATCATACAATCATGAAACTTTAAAGGCATGAAACCTTAATCTCTCTCTTGTTTTGTGGAATTTGTAGTTGTCTGATTTCAGTTGTGGTCACTAAACAACTTTCCATGGGTGATTGAATTTCCAATTTAAAGTGAACAAGGAATTGCAATGCCAACAGAACCACACTAAAAAAGCCTGTTACTATTTGTTGTTCCGTACTTTGCTTCAGTTTGTTTCTCATCCCCAAAACGCCGCACTCACTAACTATTGTTATTTCTAGTTTACATCCTATTCTGCTTGAGTACAACCTTTATATTTGAAAGGAGATGAAGTAAATTTTATGTGGATATTTTATTTTAGGACATTCCTCCTCAAGAATTCTTACTCCCTGATGGCAATAGAGTTGCTTTATCATTTACAGTGAGTATCCAATTTTGAATTTTTGAGTAGTGGGGAACAACTTTTTTCTGTGTGATGTTGAAACCATTTGGTACTTCAGTTGTGTCAAATACCCTCCCCGTTTTTTAGGATGTACATTCACAGTCATTTAGTGAATTAACTTTGGTAAATGCTTCCAAGATCTACAATATTTTCAAGAGTTCTCACTGTCTAGAGCAAACATTTCAAACTGCAGTACAGGCCTTGTGCACATTAAAATGACAAGAACTCTCAAGAATTTTTAAGAATTTTCAAGAATTCTTCACATTATGATAACAATTCTTGAGTCATATGAAAGACTGTAAACTTTTTTGAACAAGAATTCTTAAGAATATAAGCATATTCTTAAGAATTCTTGTTCAAAAACATTTACAGTCTTTCATATGACTCAAGAATTGTTATCATAATGTGAAGAATTCTTGAAAATTCTTAAAAATTCTTGAGAATTCTTAGGCAGGAAAATCATGTTAAAGTGCGCAATTCCTGTAATGTACTTGTTTTCATCATCAGGTCAGTAAATAATTCAGTGCTACAAAATCTCCCATTTAAGTGATTTCATGGAAACTTTTTCCAATTTTTCTCAGTCTCACTATTAGAGCAATTCCGCCTCACCAATAATTAACTGAGCAATTTTGACGATCTTTGGCGTGTTTCGTTTCTCACAAGGATGCCTCAATTGGCTTACCAACGATTCCTGATGGCTGCTTTGCATCTACCCTGAAAGTATATCCTGCTGAGGTAGGTGTTAATTTGAATAATATAATGCTTTTTTGAGCCAACTGCCACTATCATGTCCAAATCGCTTAATGGTTGTGTACCTGAGTATCTTTTCAATTTGTTTATCAAAATTCTACTTGAAATTTCATAGCCTTCCTATCACGCACACCATCTCTGTAAATCACATAGTTTTCTGCGATGATGTGCAATTTAGATGTGTAAGTTTATTTCAGTGAAATCAGTCATATCGTTTGGAGTTCTTATCAAGTTTACTTCGTAGCTTGGTTTTGAAAAAAACTTTAGAAAAGAGCTAGAAAAATCTATCAAGTTCAATCAGTCTTCAGCTTTAGAATTCTGATAAGTGTATCATTTATCTACTATGGAATTTAAGGGTGTGTTTGATTGGCAATTCCAAACCTACCAGATTCTGAAAACGGTAGACTTCGCAGGGATGGAAATATATTTCCCAATCAAACACAAAAATCTTGAAACGGTAGGTTTCGGGTTCACCATCAGGGTTTGCTAATGAAAGCGAGAATTTCTCCGAAGTCTGCCAAACCTTCTGCCTGTTGGAGCAGAAGGTTCAGAAGGCCTTCCAAACCTGCCAAACCTACCGTTTTCAGAATTTCGGAGCCAATCAAATACAAATTCCGAGTCTACCAAGTCTACCGTTTTCAGAATTGGTACCAATCAAACACACCCTAAGTAAGCAGCCCGTGAATGTTTTAGATGTAGGAGAAACATTGTTATCCTTTGTTATTCCACTTTACTGGATGGTCATTGCCGCTGTCATTGTTTTGAAGAAAAATCTTAGACAAAATTCTTTAACATGCTAGTATTTTTTAAGCATTTTCAAAAAGTTTTTGAAGCAAGATCGCTCTTAACACTAAAATGGTATGAACGAGTTAAGTGCGATAAAGTTTTGCATCTAACTTATCCTTTCTGCCACAAAATTATCGGTAATTCATTGACGTCAGTAGTGCGTAATTCATGAGCGTACACTTCAGAACATGACAACACTTTTGTTGGTCATCTGATATGCGTAATGTGCTGCTGATCGATTTACTGCGTTTTAACTGTTTGAAATTGACTTGTGTTACGCAAGGAAACAGTCTTTGGGTCGCAAAGTGCAGTGAACTTTGCTATTTGCAGGGATGTCCTATGAAGTCGTGCACTAGACTGATTACCTAAGTCCTTGTATCCCTGCCGTAAACCTTGCTCAACAGGACTGCATTCTCTGTTGACCAAAGCGACATCATCAAGTTAAAGAGCACGGGGAAAGAAGGGACTCCAGGTAATAAGTCTAGTTGTCCACTAACCCTGCGCGAACATCACAAAAATCGTTTGCCAGATACAGAAGGAACCGTGAATTTTTGTCTAGAAGTTCCGTTTTAAGATATGATATGATAAGTGCATATAAATAGGACTCCCATATGACAAAATTGTCTTTCTTAAGATCTGCCATACATAGCCTGGAGAAACCAAAGAATTTTGTTTTTGAGGCTCTCCAGTGCTGCAAACAGAAAACATTGTCCAAATGAGTGATTATATCTTTCATTGGTTTCTTCAGTGTAGAGAACGTGCTGCTACATATAGCGCAAGACTACAAGTGAGCTGTCAATATAAAGTGAATAATGGCGAGAGTGCTGGAACGGTAATGAAGACAATAGCCGATATTCCTATAATGGTCAAGGTAGGGATTCAGTTTCAGCTCTCTGTTCGCTAGTATTTTTCATCTTATCGTATCAAAATTGAAACTGGTCGTTTTTGACGGAGAGGGGGGTGTTGAAGGAGCTTGCAGATCCACGGATTTTGTTTAAAAAAGCATGTGGATTATGGATTATTGTTAAGTTGAGAACGGATTAACAGATCGTAGAGAGGTTTAGGTTGATTTCAGATTAAGTGCAAATCGGATTCTGGATCTTCTTAGAGAGTGGTAACAGATTCGTTTATCTTAAAAAATTAATCTACACTGATACTAAGATTTAAGGATTCTCGAACCCAACGCCAACTTTCTTTGGATTGATGGATTTGGATGCCTCGTACACACTCACGCTCGTTGAAATGTTATTGGCATTGAATATTGACAGACAAAGCCATGTTATTCGTCAAAATGGACGTTCCCGATATTTTTTGCTTTGTCGAAATATTCTGCACTTTTTAATTTATTTTTTCTTCATTCAGTCAAAGAATTGCTCCTTAGCAAAACTGTCGCCTAAAGAATTAGTCAGACGACACGAAGAAGCAGAGGTCAGATATTTTTGCTTAATACCTCCAACCATGTTTTACTCCGTAGTACACGTTTTTTAATAAGAAACTTGGATCAGGCCATAGTTATGAGGCGCCATAGCGGACAAAAGTCTACTTTCATTCTATGATATATAACTTTTTATTTATAATGTGTAATGCATTCATTTTTTATATCTAACATATTTTACAATGTCCAGTGGTCTTATTCATATGGTCTGATTCTAAATTTTAAAATTTATCTTGAATTTAGACATCGCAAAAAATTTAGACATCGCAAAACAATTTTGACATCGCCAAAAAATCTAGACATCATAAAAATTTAGACATCATAAAAAAGTTAGACATCCCAAAACAAGTTAGACATCACAAAAAAATTTTGACATCATAAAAAAGGTTAGACATCGCAAAAAAATTTGGATATCGCAAACAATTTAGACATCGCAAAAAGAATTTAGACATCATAAACAAATTTAGACATCGCAAAACAATTTGGATATCGCAAAAAAATTTAGACATCATAAAAAAATTTGGACTTCGCAAAAAAATTTAGACATCATAAAAAATTTAGACATCATAAAAAAATTAGACATCATAAAAATTTGGCATGTTTGTAGCGCATGCGCATAGTCGCACGTGGAGGACCAGCAGCTTCAAAATGGGGGTAAGGCCGAAAAGTCTGAGTTGTCGGAAATGTCGGAGATCTCGGAGCAAGGACTCAAACTTTTTCAACTCCGACTTTTCGGTTTTCACCTATATGCTGAACACGAAAAGTTGGAGATGTCGGAGCAAAGACTCGAACTTTTTCAACTCCGACTTTTCGGTTTTCACCCATATGCTAAAGACGAAAAGTCGGAGATGTCGGGGCAGGGATTTTCTCCCTTCAAGTATGTACATTCCGTTTATAAAATGCCCTTGTTATTAGAATGCTTCTGCTTCCGCTTCCGGATAACAACTAAAAGATGTACTCTGTGTGCAAATTTCAGCTCCAAATATTCTTTTTCAATTTGGAACAACTTAAATTTTGCATTTGGCTCCCTTGGCTCTACTGAGTGGAGGGTCACACACAAGATATGTTTATTTAATTTTCAGTGAAATTACTAAGCTCTTAAAGATACATTGAAATATGATGTCCACTATTCCGGATGTTTACAAATAGCGGACAGCGATAAGGTTTCTTGTATGGCCTAGGCATGAATTCTTGAGGGGAAGTATGCCTAGGCCGGGGCCTAGGCCATACAAGAAACCCTTCAATTTATATTCATATATTTATATTCAAGATAAATCCTTGCTCCGAGATCTCCGACATCTCCGACAACTTAGACTTTTCGGCCTTACCAATGTCAAATTTTTTTATGATGTCTAAATTTTTTGTGATGTCTAAATTTTTTTGCGATGTCTAAATTTTTTTATGATGTCTACATTTTTTTGCGATATCCAAATTGTTTTGCGATGTCTAAATTTGTTTATGATGTCTAAATTCTTTTTGCGATGTCTAAATTTTTTTGCGATATCCAAATTGTTTTGCGATGTCTAACCTTTTTTATGATGTCAAAATTTTTTTGTGATGTCTAACTTTTTTTATGATGTCTAAATTGTTTTGGGATGTCTAACTTTTTTATGATGTCTAAATTTTTATGATGTCTAGATTTTTTGGCGATGTCAAAATTGTTTTGCGATGTCTAAATTCAAGATAAATTATCAAATTTAGAATCAGACCATATGAATAAGACCACTGGACATTGTAAAATATGTTAGATATAAAAAATGAATGCATTACACATTATAAATAAAAAGTTATATATCATAGAATGAAAGTAGACTTTTGTCCGCTATGGCGCCTCATACATAGTACTATACATTTCTTAATTTAACATGAAATTGAAAATTTCCGCATTTTAGTACTAAAAGTTTCTTAATTAGGTTCTTACTTTTTAAGTGCATGAATTATCATGTTATTTCTAACACTGCTCCAGATATGTTTCTTGGTATTTAAAACATCAGGTGGAAGAAAAAGTGTTCTACCACGTTCAAAACTTAATTAGTAAAACGAGAATTAATTTTACTCAAGAGTGAGGGTTCAACGACATATTTACCATAATATATCTGTGAATTTAGCTTTCAAACGTTTCTTAGCCCTTTCCAAACTTGTTACTAGAGTTTCTTAAATTTTCGGCCAGTAGTGTCTTATAAACTAGTTTCTTATAAGAAACGTGTATTCAAATTTCTTGTCCCTCTTTTCGGCATATTACCCCTTTATTGCCTGTTTAGTAGCGGATTTATTGTTCAGATGTGGCCAAAATGTATCTAGTATAGGCAAAATTCTCACCAAAAAGGCCACAAATGTTTGTAATCCATCCTCTTTGATAACTTGCTAATATACCGGGAGAGTAAAAAAAATGTATCCACCGTTTGAACAATCATATTGTAAAAACTACGAAGCGAATTCGTAAAACTTTAATCCTTCATATGAATAGGGCTTCAACTTAATTTTTGATATCATAGTTCTGGATTCTTTACTTCGGTCAAAATTATTTATTAGCCAAATATTCTTTCTTCGAATTGCTAGTCAAAATGTGCTGTTCAATCGGATACAGATTTTAGCACAAAGCATTCTGTTTGGTCTCTAGTACTGATTGGAGGGAATGTTTGCATTTATCCGTTTCTATGTCATTATAAAACAACACTCTATGCCAGAAAAGAGCCTTTTGCCATTTTAATAGTCGGCAGCGAGTTTAGCAAAGCCAACAACGTGTATTTTTAGCAGAAGCCCAGTGAAACATATCATCAGAAAGTTCTTTATTTGAGAGAAAAAATCATGTATTTTTTAAAATATAGAAACATTTCCAAAATTAAGTCTCAGTCAGGCATTGAAGCTGGTATTTTCAAATCTACTTCATAGTTTTTACAGTATAATTTTTCAAACAGAGGATGCCTGATTTTTTCATGTTTCTTTACTCTGTGTGTAATGTATTTCTTCAACAGGAATTTGGAGGCTATTTCATTGTTAATGGGCTTGAGAAGATTTTGCGGATGCTAATTTTGCAAAGGAGAAACTATGTAAGTCAATCAGTAACTGTTGTTATGTTGCTGATGTCTTGTGGCCGAGCGGCTTATACAGTTTCCGTTAGGTCAACATCCGGATGGGTGACCTTCCAGATGCCTGACCAAGCAACTCACTTTGCCGTCCTTCGGAAGGGACGTTAAACTAGGGGTCCCATGCCTGGATGCGGTATGCTTAGTAGGCCTAAATTAACTGTAATATAGCTAGAGATCATACCAGCCTACTTAAAATAAAGTAGTGACAAAAAATCCAGCAACCACGTACCATGTGTTGATTTAGCAGGTTTTCTAAATGCGTATTGTAGTATCAGGTGTTCCTTTTTGCGGTATTTTACGAAAGTATATTAACTAATTAAGACATTTCAATTAGGAAGTTTGTTTTCATAAAACAGTCACACTTCGGATGAGAAAACAGGCCACAAAAGCCAAGTTGTGCCAATATTTAGTGCGTTTGCCTCGAGTCTCTTACAATGTATTTTCAGTTCAACTCTTTGCCAAGCTTATTTGTTTACTCTAGCTTCACTTCGGTTTCTAGTCTCTTCATTCTTTCCTTTGAAGAAAGCTAAAGATCCAGCTCAGTTTTAGCTTGTCTATACAGCCGTGGCCAAAAGTATAAGACCACATTTTAGTCAATAACATTTGTTGACGCAATGCTCTGACGTTTGAATCGTCTTTGAGTTGTTTCAGGTCAACTTTCCATGTAGATTCCGAATTTCGATGTTGTATTTTGAAATTTTGCGCCATTTCGCTGTGACGTCACAATGAAATCTATAGAAATTATTGGAAATTGTAGTGGTCCTGCTGACAAGGGGGTTGACCCAAAAATGTGTTACTCATCTGGATTTGACATCAAGCCATGCAGAATTAATTTCTTTGATTTGTTTCCAAAATATCAAAACTCCGCGAAAAGGATGGCTTCAGGGAAACCATCACATGGAGGCTTTCAGTCCACAGCTATGGCCATAAGTTTAAGACCGGCTTGTAGGAACCAACATTTATGGAGCTTAGCCTGGCAAAGGTTCTTAATTTTTGGTTATTAAATTTTAAGAATAGTTCAATTAAGAGGGGCATGTACTATGCAGAAGCAATATAAATTACATGCATTTAGCATCTAGCACTTTATGACATCCTTTCTTCCGGTTTTAATTCAATTTTCTGAAATTTGATAAAATCTTCCCACAAAACTTTTAGCCTAATTGCTCTTAAAAGTTGTGGTTCTTATATGCGGGGTTTTACTGTACCTGGTGTCTCAGAAAAAAGTACCCCCTTTTGACTGAAAACAGGAACGAAACGATAAAATGTCGGGACTTTTCGACTGCACAACTAAATGTGATAATCTTCAACTTAAATGCACGTACCTTACATTTATAAATCGTCCACGAAACACCGGAGATACGAGCTCCCAACGTCAAAATTTTGAGTGCCCCTGAAACGAGAGGTTTTGAGAAAAGGCCTAACCATGATTTGATTTCTTGGGCATTTTCCAAAGGAATTTTTGACTTTTTCTCTTTTAGTTTTTACTTTTGAAAAGAATTCTACTTGGAGATGTTTAAATTGTTCTTGAAAGAACTCTTCTTTTGAGGAGAAAATCGTTCCTTGCATCCCATTAAAAATTTATTTGCATCAAAGAAATCAAAGAAGAGGAAAAGGAGCGCATGCACACTTATTTTTGAGATGTGGCACGAGTTTATTATTCTCGCCACATTTTTCTTCTATTTGTTTAATCAGGGTCGTGGCTATGCGTCTATGATTTTTTTCAAAAGCAAAAACTAAGAATAACAGTTTAAAATTCCATTGTAAATTGCTCATGATATCTAATCATGGTTAGGCCCTTTCTCAAAACCTCTGGTTTCAGGTGCAATCAAAATTNAAACAAACGAGAACTGACTATTCAGAGCTCCCACGCAGCGATGCTTCTCATATCAAATTTCCCCTCAATAAGAAGCATTGCTGCGTAGGAGCTCAGGTGCGAAAAACAGTTTGAACTTTATTTGAATAATGGCGACATTTAGGCCAAGTTGCGAGGAAGGAAGAACGAAGGAAAGCAATGTTATCAAGCTTTTTTCGCAATCTAAACAGCGCCATGGGTAAGAATTAATATAGGCCACATCAACGGTGCATTATTGCTCGTGATCATCCTGTGAATAATGTCTGACGAAAAAGCCTTTATTATGTTCTATTATGGTTTAACTTTTCAAAGCAAACCTTTCTTGCAATGGTGGTTGTTTTGGAGATATTTCTTGCCAAGATATCTTTTTCAAATTCAGACTCATCGGGTGACCCAAAAAAAGTGAAACTTTGAAAAATCATCAAAATTTGATTCTGTTACCGATCATGAAAATGTCTTCATGTGTATTTGTCTCAAGGACCAAATTAGTTTTATCCATATTGCAAAACCTTAATATCGCTTTGAATTTGTGACAACTTATATGCTTTCATAAGCTACCTGGTTTTGAAACATACTCTGAAATCACAAACATTTTTATCAAATTGAATTTTCGTCTTGTACCACTTAAATTGGTTCCCAATGTCTTTGACAAAGCTACTCGACATTTCATATAAGATTGCAAAATATAGCTTATTTGTCAAAATACGACATTTCATAAAATACTATTGCTCAAAATAAGTTAAGTCTCAATTCCATTATCACTCTCCTGAAGAAACAAAAGGACGAAAGATCTACTAAATTTATTTGGTCATTGATCCAACAATCTCACAAAAAGAAAATTCAAAGATCAATAGCACAAATCGAATTTTAGTGATTTTTCAAAAAGTTTCACTTTCTATTGGGTCACTCGGTAGAACAAACGGCGTGTATGAGTTGGTGATGAACCTAATCTGTGATGAACCTAATCTATTCATTACAGCGGAATTGCAAATATGCTAAGGGAAGCTCAAAGTGAAGCACTAACAAGCCAAAATTCAGTTCTCAAATACATTGGTAGGTACTATCATGCAATTTTGTTTATCTACTGAATTTGTAGCAAAAAGTATCCTTGTTTGATGAACTATGATAAATCATACACCAGACTGATTGCAAAGATCAAAATTCTGTTTCATTGCCTAGTTGTTAGCATACACTTTCTGACTTTTTCGCAATTTACCCTGTGCGTTTACCCTCTGGAAGTATTGATACAGACGACATGACGTCACTGCAGCGTTAAAAACACGACGCCATCTTGTTTTGAGGCAAATCTTCAGAAAATTGCTATTGGTTTCTATAGGAAATTTGCAAAAAGTTGCATAGAATTGCTCTTCTATTCTCCCTCGCGATAGTGATTTGGGAAAGGATAGGTAGCAATTGTTAGTCAGACCTAAACCAATGAAATAATTGCACAAACATGCTGTTTTTAAAAGCAAAGCAACATTTAGGCCAAGAAAGCTGTGAGAAACTTGCCTTTGCGATTAGTTTTTCGTAATCAGCAACACAAACTTTGTCGGCTGTAAGTTGCTCGTCGTTTCTTCAAAGTCAACCTTCCTTTTAGGAATTCGCCTATCTATCTGCAAGCATTTGAATTATTTGAAGAGCTTCCAAGCTTTTTGAATTTATTCATTGCGATAAATAAACGAGACAGTCTCAAAATCCCAGTGCGACGCTATACTTTGTAATGGCTTCATTTACCCCAACTCGGAATTTCGAGCTCGAATTGGTCAAGTCACGTGACATATCGTCTGTATGAATCAGAATTTTTGAAATTATCTGTCTTAAAAAGTATACACGTTTACTGAACAGTGATAAATCTTGCACATGGCTGATTCCTGAGAGTGGAATTGCGATCAATAATTCTGTTTAGACTCATTCTCTGACATAAAATGTTTTTCCCAAGAAGCTAAGCAAATCGCAATTTAGCCAAATTACGATGGGACTGTAGATCTTAAATTGAATCTATTGCTATGGTTATTTTTCAGGTGAAAAGTTCCGAGTGAAGGTGAACTTACCACCTTGGTATACTGATGAAGACATCGCATCGTTCCTTCTAGAGTAAGTTGTTTTTTTCATGACAATCGATATTATAAAATTGCGTGGTAATTCCAAGGGCATATGGGTTGAGACTACCCCTTGCCTTAAATCTACTCACAATGTACCTAATGTCAAAAATTACAAAAGAAGTTTAATAACTGATAACAGAAGAAGCTATTACTGTAGTTTCAACAATTACGATATGAAGATAAGGGTTACACGATATTACTAAATTAAATGTTATACCTCATTCACACTGAAGCAGTTAAACCAGCTTTATCTAGCCCATGTTAAATTTCACGCAGCATTCAATAACCTGGTTTATTTCAAGCTGGTTTAACTTGCCAGTGTGAATGGGGTATTAGATTATTTGTTCTAATACCGGGTGAATCAGAAAAAACAATGCCCGCTTGAAAGGCTACTGCTCCTTGGATATCGAGGCAATAGTTTTGGTAAATTATATTGTTTAATAATGGACATGTTCAAGTAAATTCTAAATTTTACCTGACTGAAATCGGCCACTGCGTTCTGAAATTATGAGGGCTTTTTCCAAGATAGCTCCTCTAAGAAACCTTCAAAAGCGGCATAAAATCACGACCAAATTTCCCTCATATTTCTGCCTTACAGCAATGGCTTGTACAGGCTTTAGCACGTGTTATCCCTTTGGGAGGAGGAAAGTGCCATCCATGGTAACATAACAACATTATTCTAGGAGATTTTATCCTCCCAAGTGGATATCACGTGCTAAACCATGTGTAAGTCATTGCTGTAAGACAGAAATGTTTGGGAAATTTGCTCGTGATTTAGGCCTGTTTTGAAGGTTTCTTGAAGGGGCTTTCTCCAGAAAATCTCTCATAACTTCAGAACGCAGTGGCCGATTTTGGTCAGGTAAATTCTAAATTTTATTTGAACATGTCAACCACCCGGTAGTTGATTAATATATGATATCAAATAATCAAAAAATAAGTAAAGTAATGGATACTATGCAAGTGAATCAATTCTTAATCAGGTTATGTTCTTTCCCTCTTGTCATCAAGCATTTGTTCAGGAATATGGCAAAAAGTTCTGTACAGGTTTCATCTTCTAGGCTACGTAGCCAAACTTTTGTTTGTTGTTGTTGTTGTTGTTGTTGTTTTTGTTGTTGTTGTTGTTGTCAACTTATTTTAATTCGAATATACACTACAATAGCTTCTTAATTATATATAAAAAGAAACTAATCTAATTCGAATATTTACAATCAACTGAATCATAAACAAATTAAATAAACAAATTAACATATAGTACTTTTTTTTATTTACGCGGGGTATACATTATTTACAATAAAACGACAGGCATTACAGTTGCATGTTGGACCGTCCCATTGAGCTATTAAGTTTATCATGATTGGCTGGGTCTTTTACTGAGGGATGCAAACTATGAATTTTGTGTAGAATTTTGGGCCTATTGTCGTCATGTATTGGACAAGACATAAGCACATGCTCCTCGTTTTCTACATAGTTTTTACCTTTGGCTAAACCTGTTTTACAATGTCTTTTATTTCTCTGTATTGGATGTTTTCCAAACCGACCAGCCTCGATCTCTAAGGTATT